>PPKZ03000003.1:0-600000 GCA_003707675.3 Ambrosiozyma philentoma
GACGTAAAACATATAAAAAAAATAAATAAACAAGCAAAAAAAAAAACATAAAGCATACAATAACTAACATATCACAACACCACTTAAATACCAAAATCAGCGGTACCCGATCCAGGAATATTGTCAATTTCGAACTCACCTAAAACAAAATTAACCAAAACGTCAACTAGAGCATTGATATCAACTTTCACAATGCCATCGTGTAAAACCTTTTGAACTATACTTTGGAACAAAACCATATTTGTGATATTCAAATAAATATCGTTTAACTTAGACTCAATTAAAACATAATGATTATTATTCTCAGTAATAACTGTAGTTTTAGTATCTTTCCAATCAGTAATATTCAAATCACTAAATTTATTATTTTGATACACTAAGTCAGCAGTACCTTTAATCTTATTAACTGCAAAGTCTTTAATTTCCATATTTCCCAAATTTAAAAAAATCTTCAAATCACCACTGATTAAAGGTGTTGTAGAATCTCTGATTTCAAACGACATATCTTCCATGGTAACATTTTCTAAATACCTCGACGAGATATCTGATGTGTTAAACGGTAGACTCATTGGAACTTCAATTTTTTGGAAGACTCTGTTCAACAGCGGAGAATTAAATGATTTCACCGAGCTGCCAACAATCATAAAATCAATAATATCATTATTTACGATTGAATCAATCAATCTAGATAATGGAGTAGAATTGTCATCAGTCGAACATTGTTTAGATAACTTAGATTCAGAATCAGAATCAAAACTTAAAGTAGCAGAAACATTCAAATTATCAGTCCGTTTTATTGGATGCAATTCAAAATTATAACTTTTCAAAGAAGCCATAGTTAAAGTGGGTCTATTTTCACAATCATTAATAATCATCTTCCAATGTAACTCAGGAACATTAAAACGATCAACTTTAATAAACGAGAATAATTTTTCGACTGGATTTTTATTCACAATCAGATTAAAATCACAATTTAATTTCTTATCATCAGAATCACTTAATTTTAAATTATCCAATTTAATATCTTCATTAGTCAATTTTGAAATCAAATAAGTGGGAAGTTGAATATCTAGTGGAATGATCAGATTAGTAATTGGAATATACCCATTAAACATCAATACTCTAACATCAGCGTCACCTTGCAGTCTAAATTCGGAATCAGGATCCGAAATCAGTCTTTTAATGATTCCCAAAACGCCATCAGCATTAGGATAAACAGTCATATACAACTGCAGGTCAGTTTGGGCATGATCATAAATTTTAACTGCAAATGGTTGAATTATAACACGTCCCAATTTTTTATAATCACCTTTAGTTTCATCTTTAACTTCCAAATCTAGGTCTTGAATTTTCAGGTTTAATTGTCTTAATGCAAATCCACTAGTTTTAAAATATTCTCTGGATATTGGGTCCTTGATCTCAGTATAATTATTAAAATTTGTACCTTTAACCAATAATTGAATACCACCATCATCCGTAATACCTAAGAAATTAACTTCATCTGAATCAAATTTGGTTCCTTGAGCAATAGAATCACCTAGAGTAGGTTCTACTCTCATAAAAAAGATCGAGATTCCAGAAATCAGTAAAGATGAGAGCAAAATTATTGGGATCCAAACATCTAATCTGTACTTTCTCCAAATTGAATTTCTGTTCCTATTTCTTCTTGTCTCTGGCAGTAAGTTAGCTAAAGATTCGCTAGCCGAAGGCAACAATGGGGTCGTTTCCGAATGGGATGCCATATTCAGTGATATTGCAGTTTTCGGCTAGTTTATTGAGTTAGTTAAGGCACCTTCTCACGAGTTTGATCAAGGGGCAAATCAGTAAGGCAACAGGTCAAGCTTCAAAATAATCTGGGGCTAATTCGAACGAGTGGTAAGTGTGGCGCGTGAGTGGCTAGAATGGCGCAGTGCATATATAAAAAATTTAATTATTTTTCAATGTTTTTCATCAAGTATCTATCGTCTGTTATAGTTCTTACAAAGGTCAAAATAGGACACGTATAAAATTCATAAATAATGTTATATTTAATTGGTTTAGGTTTATCTGATGTTAAGGATATCACTGTCAGAGGTTTAGAGACTGTCAAAAAATGTAAGAGAGTCTATTTAGAGGCTTACACATCAATTTTAATGTCTGCCGATAAAGAAGAACTAGAGAAATTTTATGGTAAGGAAGTGATATTAGCTGATAGAGAACTAGTTGAATCAGGATCTGATAAGATTTTAGAAAATGCACAAGAAGATGATATTGCATTTTTAGTCGTTGGTGATGTTTTCGGTGCTACTACCCATACTGATTTAGTTATTAGAGCAAGAGAGTTAGGCATTAAAGTTGAATCCATTCATAATGCATCTGTCATGAATGCCGTTGGTGCTTGTGGTTTACAATTATACAATTTTGGACAAGCCGTTTCAATTGTTTTCTTTACTGAAAACTGGAGACCAGATTCATTTTATCATAAAGTTTTAGAAAACAGAAAAATCGGGTTACACACTTTATTACTTCTTGATATTAAGGTCAAAGAACCAAATTTCAATGAATTAATGAAAACCGGTAGATTAGTCTATGAACCACCAAGATACATGCAAGTTGACACTTGTTGTCAACAATTGTTAGAAATTGAAGAAAAGAGAGGTGAAAAGGCTTATACTCCAGATACACCATGTGTTGCAATTTCTAGATTAGGGTCTCCAAGACAATCTTTCAAAGCTGCCACTTTAAAAGAATTGGCTGAATATGATGCAGGCGAACCATTACATTCGATCGTTATGTTAGGTAGACAAGTTCATGAGTTAGAGTTACAATATTTGTTAGAGTTTGCTGACGATAAAGATGCTTACAAGAAATCTGTGGAGGCGGATCAGGAATACTTCAAGCCACCTCCACCTCCACCAGTTGAAGAAGAACCTATGAGTGATTAGACAGGTTTACATGTCAAATGCTGGATTCCTAATTCCTAATAATCTCTGTCCTTCTTCTGGCCCTTTGTATCACTTTAATGTACACTTCTTTTGCATCACTACTATGTAACCAATCGCTTCTAAAAAGTAAGAGCAATCGGTAATGGAAGGACGACGTATCTCTGGTTCTGTTTCCGCTTATAATTCTAGTTATCAGTTTGAGTTGACTCAGGTGCTCTTGCTCCCGATCCCGAGTATAGCAAACCACCCACTATCTCTCCCCGCGGGCCCACTTTTGATTGGCGCACACCCCCGATCTCCGACAACCACGCAAGCCTAATTAGTTTTCACAACTATTTAAAACCCCAGGTTTTCCCATGCTTCCCATTCCCACCTCCCACAAAACATTAACCAAAAAGAATAACTACAAGCTACTACAACAACAATGACAGAATCAAAACCAATCAAAACAATCTGTGTCTTCTGTGGCTCCTCTTTCGGTAACAACCCTAACTTCACAGAACAAGCGTCCAAATTAGGTGAACTACTAGCAAAGAACGAGTACGGCCTAGTGTACGGGGGTGGTACTACAGGCTTAATGGGTGTCATAGCTAAGACCACCTTCGCCAACGGTGGTTACGTCCACGGTATCATCCCGGACGCATTAGTGTCTAAAGAACGTGCCGATGATGCCAAAATCGACGAAATCAACGAACAATTAATCAAAGATGTGTCGCATCACAAGGGTGAAACTCCAATCGATGAAAACTACGGCAAGACCACTATTGTGCCAGACATGCATACCAGAAAGAGAATGATGGGCCAAGAAGCAGACGGTGGGTTCGTGGCTATGCCTGGTGGGTTTGGAACTTTGGAAGAAATCATGGAAATTACAACATGGTCTCAATTGGGTATTCACTGTAAGCCTATTGTGTTGTTCAACATTGATGGATTTTATGATGATTTCATCAAGTTTTTAGATAACGCTATTGAAAAAGGGTTTATTTCGAAGAAGAATGGTGAAATTGTGGCCGTTGCTACTACTCCTGAAGAAGTTATTGAAAAGTTAGATAATTATGTCATCCCGGAGGGTAGATTTACACTGGAGTGGGGTAAACAATAGATGAATGGTCCGTGGGGTTTTAAAACTATAGATTATTCAGTTGCCTTTTTGCTATTTTGTGTCTTTGCGTTTATGATATTACTTAAAAATTGAAAAAAAAATGTTGGTGCTCTCTTCTCTTCTCTTCTCTTCTCCTACTATAGATTTATTTTCTCCCTCTCTTCATACTTATATAGTGTATAATTGCATGTCACCTATATTATTACAACCCAGTTATAAATATACCTGTAAATATACCCGTAAATATACCCATAAAATAACTTAACTGATATTATCCAAATAAAAACTAACCTAAAAAGCTAAACTATACAAAAACAGCTGAACCAACAACAAACTAAAGTAAGAAAAAGAAAACAGTAACAGAGAAATATATGTAATATAAAGTCTAGTGAAGCACCCAACTAAAAGGTTCTAATATAATCAATACTATCAACACACTTAGCAACAGTCATTTGATTCGGACCCAAAATCTTACTAATCTCAATAGCAGCATCTACAGTCGAATCATACGCATCGTGCTCCAAAATCAAACCACCTTTCTTCTCACCTTTCCACTTAGTAGCATCTGATGATATATGGCCTTTAGTTCTTTGGGGAGGAGCAGTTTCCAATTGCCAATCAAACGCGTCATGATCCCACAACACCGCTTGCATACCAAACAACCTTGCAATATGTCTAACTCTATCATCAATACCACCATAAGGAGGTCTGTACCATTTTGGAAGGTGGTTACCAGTAGCGTTCATAGCCCAGATTGACCATTGAAACTGAGCAACGATCTGCTCGTTCGTTAAAGAAGGTAAAAACTTATGAGACCAAGTGTGAGAACCAATCAAGTGACCTGCGTCTCTAACCATTCTGTAGATCTCAGGGTATCTGACAACATTAATACCTAAATTAAAAAATGTTGTTTTATGTTTAATGTTATTCAATAATTTTAAAGTGGAAGGTAGTGGACCATCATCAAAAGTCTGAGACAACACAGGACAAGAATAAACATCATCGAATGAAATGCATTTGTAACAATCGAATGAACAACTGTTTCTTTCTAAACAAACGCCGGGGTTTCTAATTGGCAATTTTGGAACACCGGATAAATCAATAAAGCTCATTGGAATGTAAGGAGGTTCCAAACCAGGCCATTCCTTTAATTGAGTGAAATCTTGCAACCATTTAGGGAAAGGAGTAGTGGCCATCATTGAAGCATTGTAGTTTGGTAATTCAACTAAAGGAACACCTTTTTGAGAATTAGCTACTTTCTGTTGTTCGATGATGTGTTTCTCCGATAGTTGTTGGGTTGCAGGTTCTGGATCTGGAGTAGCTAAAGCTACTGTAAGTTGGAGTAGCGAGAACAAAGAGGGAACCGAGTTTAGCTTCATTTTCTTTCTGAGAAGGGAAGACAGGTGAGTGATTTAACTCTTTGGTTGAATAGTAAATCACCTTATAAAACCTGTGATGATGAAGTGGGATGTTGCCTCGTTGGAAGAACCAAGAAAAAGAAGGAGGGAAGAAAACCAGGTTCCTGGAAGTAAATAAGCCAGCTAGCTAGACGTGCTCCCAACCTCCGCGTGCGCTTCAACACGCACTCTTTTGTTAACTGATACGGCTAACAAAGAGGAACGAGCTAGGCTAAGGCGGGTTATAGATTTACAAATTGGCAATATCGGTAAGACCAAAATTAGATTAGATTTATTTGAAGACATACACTTAAATAATTCACCTTGAAAAAAACACTTGATAGATAACAACAACTGATAACGGATATAAAAGATATAAAAAAAAAAATAAAAAGACTAATAGTAGAACAGTAAGTAAAGAGATATATATATTAAAAGAAAAAAGACATCTTAATTAAAAGAAAATGCAAATAAATAATAAAATGATGATAATGGCAAGCACTATAAGCTGTAGATGTATATGGAGGAAGACGAGAAGCTAGATCACAAAAACACAAGACGCAAAAAGGAAAATATTTAGGGTTTTAAATTTTTTGAGCTGATCTATAATTAATTTATCTTTCTATCTTATCTTCTTTCATTATGTTTCAGAACCAAAGGAGAAGGTGAGTTAGTAACATCATCTAAATAATGGCCATGGCTATGGCTCGAAGTGACATTTGTATGAACTATATCAGAAGAAGGTCTAGCATCAGGAGGTTTCAACGAATAATTACCAAAACTGATTGATCCCGCAGTGGACTTCCGTCTATTTTTCTTTGATCTGTATTCTGTAGTGTAGCTATAAAGGTCATTTGAAGAGGAGTCTAATAAACCTGGTGTTGAAGGTTGGCCACCCACTGAAACATTGCTAGGATATCTTCTTGAAGTCATTGAATTAAGAGATCTTCTTTGAGAATTTGACCGACTTATAGAACCACCGCCATTTCCACCAGTTGTTGTAGTTAAAATAGAAGAATTAGCAGAAGTTGAACATTGTGAGGTTGACATTGGGTTTGAGATACTTTGAGAACGAATATGTGAATGAAGATTAGGGTGAGATGATGAAGTTGACATTCTTGTGAGTTGCTGTTTTAACTGTTTATTTTCCTCTTTTAGAGATTGGATTTCTTTCATCAACTTCAAAACTATACCTTCCTGTTCTTTCTCCATAACATCAATCAAATTATCAGCACCACCAGTGGCACCAGCACTGATTGAAGAGTGTCTTGATCTAGTCGAAGAATCAGCAGAGGAGGAAACGGAAGACTGAGGGAACAACACGTCAGACTTGTGAAGGTTAGGTATTGTGTGCGATCTTGGACTGGTTGAAGAAATGGTAGAAGCAGTCGTTGTCATTGCAGTAGAGGAAGGGCCTGGACCTAGGTAAGGGAAAGCAGAGGAGTCCTGGTGGGAGTGGGAAGAGGTAGGAGATAGCTCAGTTAAGTAGTCAGTTCTTGGTCTATTCATGATGAAGAGAGTGTTCTGGATCAGGATCAATCAAGCTATACGTGTTTGCAGTTGCCAGCCTAGAGTAAGCAATTGCGTGGTATATGGATCAGTCGATGAGACAGGGCAGAAAGAAGAACAGAAGAGAACAGAAGAGAAGAGGGAAAAACCAGGGGAGGACAAGGCGATTGACTAATATAAAAAAAAAAGCTGAAAAGTTTTACTCTATAAAAGAGAAATTAACTGTGGAATGAGCCAGCCCAGTCAGTCAGCCATGGTGATAGCCAGACCAAAGACTCCCCAAGATAAGAATGAATCATCGCAATATGAGAAACTGGAGAAAAGGCATGGCTGAGGCTCAGAGAGAGACACGTAGGCGTGCGCTTGATTGCCTGTTCGGGCACACATACTACAAGTATTGCTTCCACGTGTGTCTGGGCCTAGCAGCACTGACCCCTGTGCGCCATACTTTCTCTCGAATAGGAAACTGTCAACATCGCACCCGAGCAACCACCACATCCAAATTTTTGCTGAGATCACGGGATTTCGGAGGTCGGAGTACGAGCCCGGGACCCACATAGTTGAAATTAGGTGTGACTAACTGTTATCGGGCTGACCACACAGAGGAGTAACACCAAACAAGAAATCCCAATAAGAAGAGGGGAAAGTAGAGCTAAACGAACTAGCTATTTAGACTGGATTGGGAAAGGTGTTGACACGGACTAATTCATCGCTCCCAATCTGTAGAATTCGAAAGTGAATGGCGAATTTCTCCCTAACCAGGTAGACCACTGGAGCTGCCTTATCTGATCTCTATTTTCTCACTGTATTGTATATATATAGTACGCCGCACCAAACTTTACTACCTTCATGGCCACCATGCAGTCAATTACGTAATCATGCTAGTCTCCATCTCAGGTGACAGCAACTATGTATAATACAATAGCTCTTATCACTAGCACTATCCATGAATTGTGTTTGTAATTACGTAATTGAAGTTTACCTGAAATAGCAATCTGTCAAAATGAGCGAGATATATAAGAAGCTGGAGGTTCGTTTTTCTTTTTCTTTTCTTTAAATTTCACCATTACGGCTAAAACTCATGTTCGGGCTAATGAGCTTTTGTGAATTTTAGTTATAGGCTGCTCTGTTACGTAGTCTATTACCTACCTGATTACGTGCGTCAACCTTTTTTTCATTTAGTGAATAAATATTAATTAAAATAAGTTGAATAAAAAGAATGGATGTAAATTAAACGCATGGCATTACTTCTGTTTGACGATGTTGAATGCAATTGTATAAGAAAACTTCAGTTAGAATCGGTGATTCGAAGTTAATAAATTGGATTGAGCGTGGTGCCAGCCTTGACGGTTTTTTATTTTTTGCAAATCAACCAGATCTTATTATTAATTAGTTCCTAATTTACAAATTCTTCCTTCGTATGTAAGAATTGATCACTTTATTGAGCTAATCTGAAGAAACTATATGTACCTTCTTTGATGACTCTTCAAAAAAAGATTAACTTCTATTACCCCAGGTTACAAATTTTAGGCCAAAATGGGAAATCTTAGAAACTCAACGTCATTGCGATGGGAAATTGGATGTATGTTAAAAGTCAATATTAATTTTAATTAAAACGGTAGATTTAAGTAATATAGCAGTCCAACGATATATATTCCGCTAGCCTCTTATCCTGCCTCAGTCACTGCGTTCACTGTTAAGCTCAGATTTTTAAACTATTGGATGATTACGGAGATAATCTGAATGGTTTAGAATTTGAGTTTGAATTGGACATAGACTAGATTAATCTCCATTAAATAAAAATTACTGAATTCCATTGTCAAAGAAGGAAATAGGATATATGAAAATCCATATAATTAAAACTTGATAAGGATTATTATAGTTGATAGATCAAATTGATATAATTTTCTCAAAAATCTATATTTATAACCTTCTACGCCCATATGCCACACATCCACACATTATATACCAGCGAACAGCCGCAAATACACTTTTTCTCCAAACCGCTCACCGCTCATGTCCAACATCAACTCAACTGAGCCGATCTACGTTACAAACCAACTCAACTGATTTCCTTCGAATCACTCGATCAGTCCAACACGAAGAAAAAATGAATGAAAAGGCAAAATCGAAATGAAATGAAAAGGGAAAACATCTCTTTTGCCTCTTTCTGACCTCTTTCTCCTTCCCCTACACTCCTTCTTTTCTCCATCTCAAGGACTTTCACCACCTCCAACCAATTGAATTCACCCATACCAGTTAGCAATCCTGCAAACTCGAAGTTCGTTGAAATTCACTCGATCTCATTTAACGTGTCTTTGGTCATAAGGTCTTGCTAATTGTTGCCCTCCCTCTTTTTCTTTTCTTTCTTTCAAATATACCCTAGGCTTCTCATCCTCACATCATATATACCTATACTTAGAACAGTAATATCATATCTTACACGTTTTTTTGGCAGTTGAATTAACACTATAGCACTAAAGAGGAATAGAATAGAATAGAACAAGCGGTAACTGTAACAACTGAATTGAATCAAATAATCATGGATTACACTAGAGTCGATTATCAGAACAATAAACAACAATACGGTGGTGTTTCTTTTGAATCATCCACCAGTAACATCCCTGTTTCTGTCTCTGTTCCAGCAATTCAAGTGTCCCCTTCCACTACCAATTCTGCTCATACTAGTACTCCTTCAACTGGTTCGATTCGTTCTTTTAAATCGACTACTTCCACTAATTCTTCCTCTTCTCCAAAAGTTCACTCAAATTCCTCATTTATTAATAATATTAACAATAATCAATCTATTAAACTTATCTCTCAGTTAATAATTGATTTTAATAATGGTAAATTGGATATTGATAAGACTTTGGAGACTATTTTAGATGATAATTTTTGTTCTGATATTACTATTTTAAAAGATAAAATGAGTCAAGTTATTAATAATAATAATAATTCTCCAGATCAAATTGAACTTGAACTTATTACTGTTATCACTTTATGCAAGTTGTTGAAACAATTGACAAGAATTTTAAAATGCTCAAATGCTGGTGGCTCGCCAAATTTGACTGAACAAAAGTTTGATATTGCTGTTTCTATTTATAATTCAATTTTTGGTTTATTTTCTTATTTTTTCCAATTACCTCAAGTCCATTCAAGCTTTGGTTTTAAAAATTTTGCTAACTTATTATGTTCACAAAAAGTTTGTTTGTTTGATTCGCTTTTAACCTTTTTACTGTTTACTCCAAAATTCAATTATACTGAAAAAGCAAAGATGAAAAAAATGTTTGTTTTACTGTTATCTTTTTTCTTTATGAATAAAACTTTATTTGATTCAATTATCAAATTTTTTGATTCCAATTCATTGACTATTTCAAGATCTTCAAATTTTGATATAATTTCTCAAGTCTTTTCAGAAACCTCAATCGGTAAGTCTGGGTTTGGTTTCATTAGTTTATTCAATATTTTCAATTTAGGTAGAATCTTAGAAACTTCAGATATTTCATCTCCAAGTGCTTTGGATTCAAGAAATATTAGTGCGTCTGTCCCCACCCCTTCTGATTTCACTGTTATGAAAACCATTCAATTATTGAAACAATTAAATGTATCTTTGAATAGAATAGTGAAAGATCCAAAAGCCACTACTGAGTTAGCAACTTTGGTTCAATTGTTTAATGAAGGTCCGTTGTATAGACAAACCATTACTTTATATTGTCATCATCATTCTGAAATTTTAGAAATCTTATATTCTCAATCGTTATCTCTTTCTGTTGCTAAATCGCCACTGATTAACACGGATATCGGATTATCTGCTAGATTAAAGTATTATTTATTAACTAAGATTTCAGCTGAGTGTATTATTGATTTCCCATTGGTTGGAAATTATTCAAATCAAGTTAAAAAGATTTTAACTGAGGTGAATAATCCAAATTTCATTAATTGTTTGGGATACAATCAAGAAAACGGCAACGAAGAGAGCTGTTTTAATTACAAGCCTACAGGATTTACAATGAGCGTTCTATTTGAGGTTATTGATCATAATTTGAATCTAGATTTAAATAAAGAGAAGAACCTATTGCAATATTTGAAAGCCAGTTTGGTTAATATTAATGAAAATGTTAACGATGAATCAGGTTTCCTAAAATTAAACAAGTTATTAAATGATGTTGGTTCTCGTTTATCAATACACGCTTTAACTGAAAATTTACAATTTATATTAGCTTCATATTGTAATAAATCAATGCTAGGAAATAAAATGACCTATAAGCCAATTCCATCATTTTACAACAAAGAGTTTGGATTCGAGTTCATTGTACCAGTTGGGAAATCCAATTTTATGTTTGAAGATAATCTCAACTTTGGTTTAGATTCCACTAAGAATTCACGATTCAAATCATTAGAATTATGTAAGGATATCGAAAATTCAATTGAAGTTCACCAACAATACTGTACAGAACTCATCCAACATTGTTTAGTTTTATGCTGTGTTATTAAACAGAAGATTTATACATGTTTGAAGAAATTTAATGATTCGATTGATATCATGAAGTTTTCAACTAAAGCCCAATCCCAATCATCAACTGAAACTGATTCCACTTCAATTTATAAATTCAGAAACAAGGATTTCACTCAATTGGCCATGTTCAAATCTGGTCACGGACTTGATTTCAAAGTTATGTATCATTCTTTGGAGTTAAATATTTGTGCAACTGCCTCTACAGTCATTTTACAGGACAATCTAATCCATTTCACTAATGAATATAATGCTTTATCAACTACAGATCTATTGAACGTTCCAGTTGCAAATATATTATATAGCTTACAAATTGACAGTTTAAGAAGCTTTTTAAGTATTTATAAAGATTTTGGATTGATTAGTTTATTCAAATATTTTCAACAAAGTATGTTACATGACTTACGTTTAATTCCATGTTATTCGCAAACCTTAACTGATTTGATTATCTCTGAGTCCGGTGAATCCTTATCTACTTCGATTACAGCACCTATCAATGCCAATGTTAACGGCAATGGCACCAATTCCAGTTCGAGTTCAAATGGTTCATCACCGGCAATGACCAGCGGTAGCAATACCTCAACATATCCACGTTCTTCATTGTCCCGCCCACAACAACCACAGCCACAGGCCACAAACACTTCGTCACAAACTATTTTTGCCTCAACCAGTAGTATTTCCGATACGATTCAACAGAGTTCCATCCTGAGCAACCTGCTAAGACAGATGGTTGAGATGTTTGATGATGGGAAAACAGTGGCCTTTAAGAGAATGGTAACATATTTAAAGAAAAATCCATCTCCTATTAAACCTTCCAAAATTGAAAAAGGGACCGCTATGCTGGATCTTAATAAATTTGCTAAAGTTTTAGGATATAAAGATGAGACGATTTTCTTTAGTCATTGAGGACCATTCAGGCTGTTTGTTTATTGGTGGTTGCTTTTTCGTTGATTGCTGAATGATGGATAATTTTGTGGCTTAATTTTGCTCTTATCTTGTTGTTGTCCCTTTTTTATTAGTTTTACTGGATTTACCTTCAAATGGGCTTTTCTATTTTTGTTTGTTTTGTTACCTATCTCTTTTACTCGACTACTACTCACTAGCTGTTTCCTCTTTGTTCTTTTTTTGCTTTTTTTTCTTGTTTGCTTTTTTTTCTTGTCTTTCGTTTTGTTACTTACTTATCTTTGAATTTTTATTGTTATTATATCTGACTAATTATACTAATACTCTATATTCTTTACTTTTTATTTTTCTCCTTCTTTTATTGATTATATTTTCTATTGTTTTCTTGTCTTTGAACTTCCTATCACTACTACTACTACTACTATACCAATCTTTTGTTCCCGTTCTTTTTTTTATCATTATTCTTATACGCTTTTTTGTTTGTTTATGTTTATATGTTAAACATTATTTCTTTTCCCGTTTTATTATCGTTTGTCTTTATTATTAACATTAAAATTTTCTTTCGATTTTAAATTATCACTAGTTGCTACCCCTACCTCTACCACTATTACTATTATTACTTTTAATTGTTTAAACAAAAAAAAAAAAATCTATATTCCCCTTACTTTAAATTTTCCTTCTTATTCTTACTTGTTCTATTCTTTTTGTTACACTTTGCAATTCATTCACAGCTCTCTCGATTTCTCCATACATTGAATCGATCCCTTCTATATACTTTTTTTTGAATATCTTATACTCACCTGTCGTTTTTTTTTTCCCTTATTTTTTCTTATTAGTTTAAAACTTTATTGATTAAATTGAAATAAGATTTTTTAGTTTATATTAAAATAAAGAGAAAAAGCTGATTAATAATTAGGAGAAAGTGTAATTTTGGAACTTTTTTTTCTCTCAAATTAGTAAAAACCAAAACAAGAAAAAGATTAAAACAAACAATCGTAAAACAAAAAACAGAAATAGACATGATGGTGAAAAAAGGAATTGTAATAAGTAACAAGAGAAAAATGACAATGTTGGAAAAGAATAAGAGAAAAAAGGAATAAGAAAAGAAAACAAAAAGAGACTCTAAGGAAAATAAAAACTAACGATTGTGACAATGCAAACACAGTAGAAAAGTTATATATGTACATAACAACAAAAATAAACAAATAGCAACAATAATGATATGATTATAATAACAAGATATGATTTATTCAAGGAAGTTTGGTGGTAACAAAAAGTAAGATTGTGAAATAAACAGTGAAAAAGCAGTAATATTAAAACTTTAAACTATAAAAGAACAAAAAAAAAAAACATGCTAGGAAAACCATTCTTGAATAACTTGTTGTGCTTCAGTACTATATTTGTTCAACAAACTCATAGCTTGATCTTGCGGCAACGTACTTAACAATTGTTTAACACCACCAACAACGTCTTCAGCAGTCTTACCATTGATTGAATTAAACAATAATGCTTGAACGACAACATCTAAAACTTGTGGAATTTGGGAGATTATAATTGGATTTGATTGTTGAATTAAACTCAACAAAAACATATATGCAATTGGTGCCGATTCTTCATCTTGTAAAACTGGCAATAACTTAAACCAATTTTCAACATACTCATTGAAATTCGTAATTTGAGAGCCAAAACTATGTAACAGTTTAGCGATCGATGCAGTTGAGGTTTCTGTTGCTAGCAAATTATCCTCAGCTTTTGAATCTGGAACATTACACATTTGTATGATTGATGGCAAGCAAGCCAAACAGAATGGACCATATTCAAATCCACCATATTGAGCACATGCACCAACTGTGTATGAAGCAACTTGTCTTAAACTAGTATCCGATGATGTTAATGCTTCACCTACTGGATTCATAAAGATTTCTTTAAATTGTGTTGACTGAGTTCCTGTAAATTCAACTAAATCGGAAACAGCAGATAATGCAAGTAGCTTTAATGATGTATTTTCATCATTTATAAAAGATGCAATCTTTGGAATCAATGTTTGGAAAGCTGGTAAGAATCTACCTTTATTATTTTTGAAAACTGCGGTTAAAACTTTGCTTATTTCGTCCAATAATTCTTCATCTGAATATTCATCTTCCTCTTCTTGAATTTCTTCATTATATTCATCATCAGCATTTTCTCTATCTTTTAATCTTTCATAAGCATCAGCCATATTTGAATCAATTGCTTTACCAAAATTTGTTAATTGTTCATCAGATAAGCTATCAGAACCCATCATTTCTAAACATTTACTTAAACAGTAATAATAAGCAACTAATAATTCAGTAACTAATTCAGCGTCAATTTGATGAATAACTTTATCAGCTATTTGCTTCCATAATAATTGTGATTGATTTGAAGAGCTTGAACCAGTTGCATCAATTGTACATTTTAATAAAGAAGGCATAGTCAGCGCAGAAACACCTCTAACACCATCATGTAAATAGAAATCTAATGCAGGGATAACAATTTCAGTAGCAATTGCATCAACATAAGGATAGAAATCACCACCTAATGAATCAGCATAAGTTTTCAATAAGTCAATAGCGGCAGCTTTATCATCTAATATAGCAGTGTGAACTGCAATATGTTTACCTGATAACTTAATAACTTCGTAATCCTCATTTTGATTCAATTCATCAACTTCTTCATCTTCAACAACGGAAATATCTTGAGTTGCTTTGGCAGCTGATAATAACGGAGGTAAAACTGTTGGTAAATAAGAAACAAAATCTTTACCAATCAATTTACAAATTCTATTCCACCCTTGTTCTAAATATGTTTTCAAAGGATCATCTTCACCAGTTAATGTTTCTTGTAAATGTGCCAGTATTTGTACCATTTCTTGTGCAGTTGTAGCAAACTTCTCTTGACCAACAGCAACAGCAATTAAAGTAGAACATTCAATGGACTTGGCTTTTAATAATCTATTCTCTTCACCCATGTCTGATTTCAAAACATCAATTAATAGTGGCATCAAGGTATCATAATATTTAATAAATTTATTTTGAGCAGCATCAGCAACAATTGCAATAGTGGTAATAACTTGTTCTTGAACATATCTTTTAGGAGCACTTTGTAATAAAGTTAATAAATTAGTTAAAAGTTCATCTAAATAAGGTTCCAACACTTCCTTTGTTGCATCTTCTGAAAAATTAACTAAAGCAGCAGAAGCGTGAGCTTGAACTCTTGGGACATTTTTAGTAGTTAACATTGAAATTAAAGCTGGTAACACTCTATCACCGGCAGTTCTTTGAATAGTGTCCGCAAAATCTGTTGAAATTTGACCTAAAGCGTTACAACATGAATATTGAACCCTTGGATTTGGATCTTGTAAAGACATTAAAATCATATCTAAAATTTTTGGGATTTCACTAACTAAAACATCTCTACAACCTTCAGTTGCAGATGATAATGCCATTAAGGCAGCTTGTCTTTCATGCCAATCCTGGGATTGTAACATTTGTGGTAAATATTGAAATAAAGGAGCAGCTAATGTTTGACCTCCTAATCTTAAGGAAGCTCTATCCAGAGATTGTCTAGCAGCATTGAATTCCTCTTCATCATCTTCTTCAGACAAATCGTCCGAATTATTCCATTCAGCACAATCATCATCATCGATACAAACTTCGGTCATTAATTGTAATGTAACTAAAACAATCGAAGGAGCATAAGATGATTCTCTTTTACACATATTTGGAGATGATTCACAGAAGCAAGTTAACAATTCTAAAGCTTCTAATCTAGCAGAAGAATCCAATTCTTTATTTTTTGCAACTTCAGAACAAAATTGAATAATGGTTGGGAACATTGGCTTAAACATTTTTGGAGCTAATTCAACCAGTTCAATTAGTCTTTCCAAAAGAGAGGCTAAAGCCAAATCATTACCACCATCAAGCAGTTTTGGTAAAGAATTCAATAAACTTGGTAACAGCTGGGATAAAGTACCCCATTCTGATTTAGGTAACTGTTCAAAAAATGCAACAAATGCAGTACAGGCGGCGATCCTAACATCATCAGAACCATCTTCAAATCCAGAATGGAATAATTTTAAAAATGTTTCATCTAATTTTTGATTTGCTATTATTTCAGGAGCACTTGAAATAATTCTGAATGCAGATTCTCTAAAACTTTGATCTTGATTTGAAGCAGCGTGTAATATAGTTGGTAATAAATTTGCCCATTCAAACAATTCATCTTTAGCGACTTCGGCAATAGCATCAGATAACTTATGTCTAACATTATTAGTTTGTTGTTCTATAAAACCTTGCAAAAGGATATTACGCACTTCCTGTTTAGCTCCATCACTAATATAATCAACTTGTCTTGAAGTAACGGCATAACCTTGTTCATTTGGGGCTTTTATAGCAAATCTTCTAAACAAAACAGCAGAAAAGGCTCTTGTTGTTTCATCCGGTCCACTGACTGCTTGGTAAGCTAAAAACACAAGTAAGACATCAACTCTATCTTTTTTAGTCCATTCTTTGTTCAATGTGACATCAGCTTGATGACGAACAGTGTTATCAGAAGAAGATAAACCAGCTAATAGCTGAATTAAAGCATTTTGAATGTCTTGAGGAATAGATGACATGTCAGTTGATATAAGGTGTTTGTGGGGAGGACTTAAAAGATGTGAGGTAGGAATGGGGGTTATATGCAAGTTTAAACACAGGATTTAACAGGAGAAAAAGATTCTATACGATGAAATGTCTTTTCCAGGGGAGAATAATTAAAGGTGGGGATGGGATGTGGTATTTAGGGAAAGAAAAGTCAATCTAGGAGTATTGAACTAATTGCAGAGACCGTGTAGGGACAATTCACAATTTGCAGGGGATGATCTCTTGGAAGAAAGGCTTTGAGTAACTCAAGAAGTGGGAATTCTGTTCTTGTTGAGAGTAGACCAGTTGTTGACAGTTGTGAAGTACTGTTGTTTGTCTACTTAAGGTGGTGAATTTGTGAATTGTGAGTTGCCCTCTGGTGGTTGATCTGTGTTCAGTTCAGTGTTTAAGAAAAACGCAAAAACGCAGCAAAAAAAACAACAGAGAATAAATGGGCGGCGCACGACTTTTCACAAAAATTTATTTGAATTTCTATTTTTTTGATTTTTTATCTTATTAAATTCAATGTTTCTGTTTTCATTCAGATCGACAACAAAACTACAAAACAACGATGGGATTAGCAGCACCAAGAACTAAACAAAGATTTGGATTAGATCCAAGAAACACAAACTGGTCAAACAACCAATCGAGATTCGGTCATCAGCATTTAACAAAACTAGGTTGGAAACCAGGTGATGGGCTTGGATTGGTTGATAATGGTTTAACCACTCATATTAAGGTTGTCCTTAAGGCAGATAATACAGGATTAGGTGCCAATTTAGCTAAGAAAAGAGCAAAGAAAGATGAATTTGATAGTGGTGAATGTACTGGATTAGATGTTTTTCAAAGATTATTAGGTAGATTGAATGGTAAAGAAGCTCAAATCAATGATGAACTTGATAGAAAAAGACAGGAAAGAATTATTAATGGTAAATGGGGTATTGCATTCATTAAAGGAGATACTTTAGGTAGTACATGGGACAAAGAAAATAAGAGACTCACCCAGATAGAAACCAATGAAGATAAGAAGAGAAAGATTAATGAAATAGAGGATGACGATAAAGAGGAAGAGGAAGTGGTAAAGAAGCACAAGAAGTCCAAAAAAGATAAGAAACCAAAGAAAGACAAGAAAGACAAGAAACATAAAAAATCAAAGGAATCATTGGACTCTTCCTCCAAAAAGCATAAATCAAAGAAAGATAAAAAAGACAAAAAAGACAAAAAGGAAAAGAAACACAAAAAACATCATAAACACACAAACTCTGATTCGGATGAAGTTACAAGAGAATCAATGCTGAAACCAAAAGAGTCTAGAGAATCTACACCAACAGTCCCATCAGGCCGTATGGCATTAAGATCAAAATGGATCAAGCAAAAGAGAGCTGCTGTTATGGATGAAAAAGCATTACAAGAGATCTTTATGGTTACCTAATCTCCTTACAAAATGCAACTACTATCATTATGGGTTGATTAGGTTCATATTTACAGTTATTGGTAATACCTGATACAGCTTTAACAACTTCTGGACATTTGCTTCAGATTCATGCATATCAACCATACAGGCACGACCCGCTCATTCCAAAATAGACCCTTAATAGATCCCTCTTGTTTCCATTTCTTCATATAGCTGGCATAGATCGACATTGTGTGATGTCCTCTTCTTCGTTCTATTCCTTACTTTATTTATAAAGCCCCCTTCAATTGCTAAGCTTACTTTTATTCTTTTGTTCTGCATATAAGTTCAGTGTATCTTTGAAACTTCCTCATAGAGAGTGTTGATGCATTGTTTTTTTATTTCTTTTGTTACTTGTATAACTTTTGTAATACTTGTATATTTTTGCATTTCGTTTCTTTCAGCATGTTGTTAATTAATTTATGGTTTCAAGATAAAATGAGATTGTATTGTAGACTCAGCTCAATTTTGATGGTACTCGCGTTGAGGTCCGAGTTCCCAAGAGTATGTAAGCATAAAGTTAACTGGTTGCCCATTTGAAATTCTACTACATCAAAAACTTTTCAATAACTATAATGATTAATATTAAAGACAATGAACATGAGGCAATTTGAGTATTATAGTAGTATTTTAATTTAAAACAATGTCTTAGACATATACCAAGCCAGGAGCATGAAAACACGACCAGCCAGACACACGAATAAATCAAAAAACACAGGATGTAATTGTAAAATAATTATACTAGAAAATACCAAAACACAATGACAAAAGAGATAGTCAGACAGACAGACAAACAGAAGGATAATAATAATAAACACATAAAAAAGGAACATATAAAACATAAAACAAAACAGAAAGGAAAGGAAAGGAGAATTGTAAAATTATACACATTGGTTTTGTCTTCTTCTTCATCGGAATATCTAAGCTTTAATTTATTTTGTTGTATAACAGTAATTATGTTTGTTTAAAACCTAAACTAAATAAAAAAATGAAATCTGAAGAGTTTTAAATGTAATATGTAAGTAAATAAAAAAGGATGAATAATTAAATTAGATGATGGTTTGGATGAACAGTTACGCGATTAAATGACTAATGCAAAAGCACCAAATAATAAAGTGCTGAACAAAGACATTAATGTAATTTCAGTCTTACCTGGAGCATAAACAGCACCAGCGGCACCTGCAGAAGAGCTTGAAGAACCTGAACCGGATGCTGAACCTGAACCAGACGAAGAGCCAGAACCTGAAGAGCCGGAACCAGATGAACCAGATGAACCAGATGTTCTAGAACCAGAAGATGAGCCAGAAACTGAGCCACCCGCAGATGAAGCGGAAGCAATAAGAGAGGAACATGTCGAGTCAGCTGAAGCGGAAGCAATAGAAGCAGAACCACTGAAATCACAAGCTGAAGAACTTTCATCTTGTTCTTCGTAATATTTGTTTAACAGGTATGACAGCTTTTCTTTTGGAGAACAGTAAGCAAAGGCACCATACTCACCAGAGGTACCATTACCATTGATGTCAGAACAATCAATCTCACCACACACAGCACTGAATAAGTCACCATAATCATCTTCATCGACTGAATCATCGACAACACACTTGTTAGAAGCTTGAATACAATCACAAACAGATTGATCTGGAGAAGGTGGTAAACCAGTTGCAGCCAGCCAGTTAGCATAAGTAGCTGGGCATTCAAAAGTAGCCCCAGAGGCAGTAACATCACCAGTACTAGCTGTTGTTGGGGTGACAGAAGCTAATTCAGATTTTAAGTAGTTGAAATCAGACAGTGTAGAAACATCGTCATCATCGACAGAGACTAAACCATAGTTGTTAGCTTCTTCGAAATACATGTAAATGATACCACCGGACCAAACATCAGTCATTTCGTCAGAGTATAAAGCGGCAACATCAGTGAATTTTCTTGGGGTAACGGTGTTACAACCATATTCTGAAAAGAAGACTGGAATGGTCAAATTAGAGAATTCTTCAGTTCTATCTTGATAACCAGACTTTTGGAAAGTAGAATCACCACACCATTCATACATGTTAATACCATAGAAATCAGCTTTATCCTCGTCATCACCACAACAGAAGTAATCAGCAGAGGCAATTCTGGTATCACCATCATCATTAGCAGAATAACCAACTGGGATGGATCTGTAACCTTTATCAGAAATATAAGCCTTCATATCTCTGACAGCAGCCTTGACGAAAGGGGCAGCATCAGAGTTGGTAGAATTGGTAATAACTTCATTACCAGCAAAAAAACCTAAAGTGTTCTCATATTGAGACATCATGTCAATGACAGAAGTATATCTATCGTATAATTCTAAATTCCAGGATGGAGAATCAGAAGCAATTGAGATATTTGGAGCAGATAAATCAGCAATGACATAGATACCAGCATCTTGTAGAGCAGACATACAATCATCATGATCTCCATTTGGATCCAGAGCATAAACTCTGATAACATTGGTGTACAGCTCTTGTAAGTAAGGAATATCTCTTTTACAAGACTCAGAATCAATTAAAGGATCAACATATTTGACACTTGCGTTTTCTTCTCTAGAAGTATCTTGTTGATATGCAACACCCTTGATGTAGAACTGGGAACCATTATTTGAGTAAAAGAATTTATTACCAACGACTTCAATAGTTGGGAAGCTGTCAGCGGTAGCAACGGATGCCAAAGCTGCGACAGAAGCAACGAGTGTCTTGAATAGCATGTTGTAGAGCAGTGAGAGTTAAGCTATGGGTATAGGAGTAAAAGAGTGACTTTATTGAGCAAACAGGGATAACTTACTTGACTTATACGCAAACAGGAAAAGAAGGCAACAGCCAACGCATTTACCAAAGTGGACACTAGTCGATATTTATATTTGTATTTACCTGTTTCTTGTTTGATCCGATCACGTCGACTTGGACTTGGCCTTTGATAATTTATCTGCTCTGCTCCCCCTTTCACTTTCGCGCGCCTGTGGCTGCAAGGTCTGCTGCCTCGCGTGGTGTCCGCCGTCAACTTTCCTTGTGGCACCCGATTTGGAAGATCTGGGTTCAGGCACGCACTCGAAAGTGAGCCGTGCTATTTATATATCTGGAATCTGGATCTGTTACCTTACTCACACAAAATCACAGAATTGAAATCCAGATCATATCATATGTGTTAGCCCAGTTAAATAGATCAATTTCCATTCAAATCATCTAGGCTGAGTAGGAGACCCTTGGCCTTACCACATTTCACTGTACCAATCCCCTCCAGCTCTATTACTGTGGATGTAGACCATTAAAACCAAGACCTCTTGGAACTCACACACAGTGACAGTAGTAGGGCACTAATTGTTACTGTTTTGCCAGGCAATGTATACGTAAACCAGTAATATTGTCGACAATCCACCGGGATTTAACTCAAACAGCCAAGTCTGGGTGGTTACCACGTAATTTTCAAAGTTGACCACATCCCCAATGGTTTGCACGGGCTCGTGGTCCCATATAGCTGTACCCTAAATAGAACAAATATCCATGTTTAAGAAATTACCCAAAACGGAAATGTCCATCTGAATTTTGGATCAACTGAACGTGTCCAAGGATTCGTTAATGATGATGTAGCCACTGCTGAAACACCTAATAACCGGACGGCCTAATAATATTTCGAACGCTGTCTGGACTGGGCATGGATCATCGATCTGATCCTGATGTATATCAATTGTGGGAGGTATGTACGTGTGGTAGCCAGTTATCTTTATTGTGTTCCCTGTTATGTGTTCAATATCTGGGGAGGTACAACTCTGTGTGCTGAATCTGTTGATCTGGCAGTTCAAGAGGTTGGAATTATTTTTTCTAGCTTTATTGTGACTAAGGGCCCTGAGGCTTCGAGCCGACTAAGCACAATCAAGTGCATGCAGAGCCGTCTATCCCTAAACCGTTCTTTTCATTCTCTATACACTTAAAGTGCTAGTTTAGCTCATTCAGCTGGCTTTATTATGGTTTATACTGTATATTTATTGTTAGTTCTTATTTGGGTTGCGTAGGTTAAGGATAGGGCCTTAATGTATTTGCCGATACTATTTGCGTAATAGTGTATTGAGCACGCAAGCGAATTTGGAAGGAAAATATAAATTAGATATTTAATTTAAAGTTCAAAATATATACGTTAGTGAAGCGAGATCCACACAATATTCAATAAGTAAATAATAATAGTAACTAAAGAGGAGAAAAAAATGGGCAAAAAAGGAAAGTGATACCTCAATTAAATTAATTAGAGGATTTAATTTAATACTGGTATATAAGAAATTAATATAATAACATAAAACATAAAAAGACAACAATGAACAAGAATTTTAATATAGCAATATTCTAGATATGAAAAGAGTAACCTTAATTTAATAGTAGATAGTTAATTGTTTAATAAACTTAAACAAATTACAAGAATAAAACAGATAAGGTGGAAGCTAAACCAGCCAAGACGGTAAACATAACGGCTCTATCAACATTAATAGCTGGTCCACTAGCACCAGAACTGGATGAACTTGATGAGGAGGAACTTGCCGATGAACCTGATGTAGAACCAGAGGCGGAAGCGGAAGCAGAGTCAGAGTCGGAGTCAGTTGAGTCAGGGGCACTGGTAACAGTTCCTAAACCTGAAGTACCAGCAGCTGATAAGACGGATGAACAGGATGAAGCAGTGGATGCAGTCTGTAGAGAAGCAGAACCACTGAAGTCACAAGCAGATGAAGCTGAATCTTGGTCTAAGTAATATAAGTTAATAGCGAAAGACAGCATATCTTTAGAAGAACAGAAAGAATAAGCACCATAAGAACCAGTTTCACCATCGGCAGTAATACCAGTACAATCAATTAAACCACAGACAGTACCGAATAAATCAGAGTAATCGTCGGAATCAACATCGTCGGCAACAACACAAGATAAAGAAGCAGCCATACAATCACAAACACTAGATTCTGGGGTTGGTGGTAATGAAGTATTAGCAATCCAATCGTCACCTGTAGCTGGACAAGAGAAATCAGTTGTAGCAGTAGTAACATCAGAGGACTGAGCAGAAGTTGGAGAAATAGCGTTCATTTCCGAGGAATAGTAAGTGTAGTCAGTTAATGGCTTAACGGAAGTGGAATCAATTTCAGAAACTAAACCATAGTCATTAGCTTCTTGGTAATACATATAAACAATACCACCAGACCAAACATCAGTCATATCATCGGAGAAAATGGTACCGATTTCAGTGAATTTTCTTGGGGTAACGGTGTTACAACCATATTCAGAGAAGAAAAGTGGAACAGTTAAGTTAGAGAATTCCTCAGTTCTAGCTTCATAACCAGAAGTTGAAAACGAGGAAGAACCACACCATTCATACATGTTAATACCGTAGAAATCAGCTTTAATATCGGAATCACCACATGAGAAGTAATCAGCAGAAGCAACTCTGGTATCACCATCATCATTAGCAGAATAACCAACTGGGATGGATCTGTAACCTTTATCAGAAATATAAGCCTTCATATCTCTGATTGCGGCTTTGACGAATGGGGCAGCGTTGGAATTAGTAGAATTGGTAATAACTTCGTTACCAGCAAAGAAACCTAAAATATTATCATATTGTTGCATTTCATCAACAATAGCGGTATATCTGTCGTACAGATCAAGATCCCAAGATGGATCACTCGTATCGATGGCAAGGGTTGGTTCGGCCAAATCAGCAATAACGTAGATATCATTTTCTTGGAACAAGTTCATACAGTCAGTGTGATCAGAATCTTTATCTAAAGCATAGACTCTTAAAACGTTGGTGTTAGCAGCAACTAAATAAGGAAGATCTCTTTTACAAGTAGTGATATCAGCTAATGGATCAACAAACGAATCATTGGTATCAGAGGTGACATCAGCTTGATATGCAACACCTCTGACGTAGAATTGAGAACCATTATTTGAGTAGAAGAACTTGTTACCCACAATATCGATAGTTGGGAAACTAGAACTTGAACTGGCGGTGGAACTGGCGGCCTGGGACAAACCAGTAAGGAATAGAGCAGAATTAACGAGCGACTTGAATAGCATGATGGTCAACTTTTGCTATGCTGTAGGTTCTAAGACGGTTTTTGCGAAGGGGTAAATAGAAGTGATCCGGAAAAGTCTTGGTTGAGTTGTTAAGAGGACGAGTTCCAAAGAAACAAGTTTTGAAAAGAGAAACATCCCGGTTTTTGTTGATTTCCTCATTTTCAGCTAAGCGCGCCAGGCCCGCCCACCGTGGCCTGTCCTGCTCAGTGTCGAGCCGAGACAGCACTGGCGCGCTGGCATCACGGGGGGACAAGATTGTCGACGACGCGCTCCCACGCAGGCGCTTCAACCAGCCATCACAGGGGTGAGATCTGCCAGACCGCCTCCCCGCGTCGGCGAATGAGAGACGCGCTGGGCCAAATTTAGCTCGCCTCGGATGATCTAGTCGGGCCTGCCGTGTCTCAATCCAGTAAACATCGGGACGCAAAACATAAACAGATTGTCGACACGCCTACTTGAAATTTTTCACTAAGCAATAGGCACGTGACTTGTTTACACAGGTGTACGGGTGTTGAGGCGATGAGCCTACTTCAAGCACCCAAATTCTCATTTAGAAGAAGAAAAGAGCTCTGAAATCGGCATTCAAGTGACGGCAAATAATAAAAGAAATTTATTAATAGTATAATTAAAAGAAAAAAAACCCAAACGGGCATGTAGTATTTCCGAAAGGTATAGCTATATTTATAAAGTGAAAAAAGGTAAAAAAGAAACTCATTTAAAACCCATATGTAACAATTTCGGGAGCTTCAGGTTTGGCTCTTAACACATGATCAGGAGCGTTTTCTCCAGTATCGTTATTATCTTGATGATTGGCTTGAATCAATCCAAATGAATTGTTAGGTAATATACCGTCAATTGTAGTGTATATAGGTTCCAATTGCTCAACTAATATAGGTGCAGTAATTAAAACACCGAAAATGATTATCAAACCAAAGTACAAAAATGCATTTCTCTTGACTCTTCTTGATCTTGCCTTTCTTTGGGATACTTTAACGATTGGTCCTCTTAACGATTTGGATGGACTAATCCACATTAACATACTTGTATGCCAATGATCCACATATGGAACAAACAAAACTGGTGTTAATGTCACCAGAATTAGATGAACTATTAAAAAATCAACAACAAATAAACTCATTTCAACAATCTTAACTAAATATTCCCGAATTGGTTGGGTTAATATATGCCACCCTAATCCCCTAGTTAACCATCTTCCAGACCACCAGGCACTGTTCGTATGATCTTCTTGATATTCTCTAGATAACATAAACATCTTAATACTTTGGAAAATAACTCTTTGAATGAAAATTCCACATATAATAGCACACAATGTACGCCCAAAATTGAAACCTTCTAATACCCAAATAGCTTCAAATATAAGAATATGAATAAAAATTGAAATGCCATGAGCTACTCCAGCTAAAACATTTGCAACATTAGCACAACAGAATCCAATTAATGCCCCCGCCGTGCATGAAATCAAGAAAATAATTAACAAAACAACTGAATTAATAATAATTGGTGCAAAAACAATGATTATCATTCTTAATAAGGAATTGGATGGTTCAACACCTTTGACACCGGTTTGGGCATTAATAAAAGTGTAGGCTAAAAATATAAAAACAGCTTGCAGAAATGGTAATCCTAGTTCTGCAAATAATGTATTGCTAAAAGGAGCACGATGAACACTAGCTTTACCAGTGATTACACTTCTTCTGTAACCTGTAAATCTTGATCTTGAATATCTTGTAAAGTTAATCCATGAGTTCATATGATGTTTAACATTTCCTCTAGTCATCCATTTTATGAATTCCCCATAATCCACAAAAAACTCAGTCCAACTAAATTGATGAGGATTAAAAATAAATGGTGACAAGCACATTGAAATCAAAGTAATCCAAAACCATAATATAGCTGGCTGCCACATTGTAGCAGTTGCAAATAGTAAAATTAAAAATAACCTGGCACCTGAGTAAATTGAGGTATTAGCATAAGTTCCATACAAATGTGCAAATGTATTTCTAGTAATGGCAAAATTTCTACCACTTGAAATATAACGAGCACCACCAAAAACGATATCACTTTTCAAAGAATTAGAATAAACCTGGCAGACAAAAACTTCAAATAATGGTGATAGTGAAACGAAATGTGACAACAACCTACCAAATGCTTTCCAAGGACCTCTTTCAGAAAGTTCATGTAAAACTAAAGGAAGAAACGAAATAAAAAAACAAATAAAAATTGATAGTACGTATCTTGTAACCCAATCCAAAACTGGTTGTAAATTCTGACACCCTAAAGGTTCTTGTAAATCCGTATGCGGAACATCTTTATCATACATACATGAAATCAATTCATGGTTCATGGCGCCCAAAGTAATGACAACTAACATAAATATTTGCAATGATAACATAATGAATAAATTATTTAAATGGAAACCAGGATGTGCATAATAAAATGATAAGAAACGATCTAATGGAAGTTGGGTACCTAAATAATAATATTCCCGGGATAACATCTGTTCACCCATACCACCACCAATCTTCGTTGTAAAATTCATGATTGAACTGAAACCTAGGTCTCTGCCTTTACCACATTGATAATAATCACAATGTTTAATTCTACCACCCCTAGAAACAGCTGTCATACCAGCATAAATATCTTCATTTAAATGTAATCCCTTTTGAGCTTTCGATATACCACCTCTTGTAGTCATGAAAATAGCATTTAAAAAATCGGGATGTCCATAATGTAATTTACCACCTATAGCTGCCAATGTTCTTGCAAATAAGGTACCAAATGTTTGTTCTTTAGAAGCAGCCACATCACCTAAAACACCTGTATTCTCAGAAAAAATATATTCTCTTGCACCTAAAATTGCAACCGGGCAAGCATCAGAAGGTGGCAACGTGGGAAGATAAGGGTTAACAAGTTTATATTCCATCTCTTCAAATTCATATAAGGCAGATCTAATTTTCATACATTCCTCTAAGTAATTATCTTGATTAGCGTCAATAACTTGAATATATTCACCACGGTAGAAAATAAGAGCATGATTTTGATTATCTGATTTACCATCTCCAAGAATTGGATTACCCGAAAGTTGAATCTTATAAACTGGCTTAATTTTAACCTGTTTAATCAACTTAGTCTTATGAGCAGAATTGGCTCCCTCGCCATCTGTACTAATTTCCTCATTATTAACCCCAATTTTCTTTGACACAACGACAGCCTTATAAAGAACTGAATAGTAGGTATCTTGAGAACTATTTTCTTCTCTTTCCTTTTCTAAACTTGCAATCAAAATATTTGGGTAAGACTTCACTAAAACCTGTACGTCTGCTTTTTCGGATTCATTAAAATCTTGATATCTTTGCATTGAAACAATTAATTTAAATTTTCTTTTGGCAACAGAACTATAAAACTCTTCAGCTTCTATTGCAGATCCATAAGCTTCAATAATTTCTGGATTTTCAATCCTATGAACCATTTTGATAGCTCTTTGATAATTCATAAATCCAGAGATGGTACGGTACAAAGTTTGAGTTCTTAATGAAGCCCAGATTCTTGTTCGTAAACTATATTCAGGGGCAGATTGCTTATAACCAATACAGTAAAGTGGTAAATCTTCGATAGCATCTTTGATATATTTCTGTTTTCTTTCAAGTTTTATTGCTTCTTGATCAGTCTCAGTTTTTTCTTCCTTACTACCATTTTTCTCGTCTTCTTTTTGCTTTTTCTTTTCATCTTCAAGAGCTCTAGCGCTATCAACTGCATAATTAATAATCTTGGTATCTCTAACAAAACATTCCCATTCATGTGGGTAAATTTGCTTCAAATATTCTAAAAGTGTCATCTTGGACTTAGGGTCTTCTTTAATAATTTCTTTCAAATCTAAAATGATCTTCTCTGAATAATGAGGGATTAAAACAGTGAATGATGGCATGGCTTCAACCGGTAAAGGTGCAGGAATAGATGTAGATAAGGATTGAGCAAAAAATGAAATTCTTCTTTCGGCTTCAGAATTTGGAACAAAATAATTGCTTAAAGATTGGCTACTATCGTCTTGAAAAACAAAAAATGATGGATCTCTTATGGTGATTTCGCAATTTACACTGCTTGCAACTTCTTCATAAATTAGCCTATGAACATGGTCAACTGAAAGTAAATGCTCTCGATACATAGAAATAATGATACCATTCCAAACCTGTGAAACTAATTCAGTTCTATCGACTTCCATTGCCATATCTTTAGTTGATAAGAGCTTGGAATAGATACGTTCAGGTAATCTAGTGAAAACGTTTCTCCAAGGTGATAGGATAGACATTCCACTAGAAAATGACAAGATGATAGAGAAAAAGCAATTCCAAATAATATACCAAAGATAGGTATCAAGAAAGAAAAGAACCAAATCTGTGACATACATTAAAATAATGGCAAACCAAGACTGATTCTCACAGAGAATTTTACCTAACCAAGCTTCACCATTACAACGTGCTAAATCCATAGTAAATAGGTTTCTAATTGGATCTCTTAATGAAAGCGTTAAGAAGAAATATGACTCAATATACTTAGCACCAAAAACCAATATCCAAAGGACCTTCGATAAACTCTTACCTTGATGATCAAGATCAGGGAAGGAAGCTGTAAAAGTCTTAGTAGCATCGTAGCCAATCCTATTTTTTCCCCTGCTAAAATCAAACAAAGACCCCAAGGGTTGGAATGCAAACCAGATTGTGGTCAATAATGATACAATAAATTGGCAAATGGATAAGATCAATGCAGTAGGAGAGTATGCATTAAGGGGGACAATAAACAAAATAAAAACGGAAGGACCAAAATTGATTGCGGTTATCAAAAATAAAAGGAAGAGTCTTTTGGTGACACTTTTGGAACCAGGCCATTGCGGGGGAACAAACATCCATTCCGAAAATGTGGCTAAAATTTGAATGATACATGAAATTGTGCCCCCTAATGCAACAACTGAGAAGGTATCCTGAGTAAGAGGTCTATTATCTAATAATTGAATATATTGGTATGTATAAATTGAAGGAGAGTTAAAACTAGAATAATACCAAAAGACTGAAAGATGAATAATCCAAATTCTACTGAAGTTAGTTGCTAGATGCCACCAAGTTCTTCTTTCTTTGTAGGTCTTATAAAAAGCCTTTTTCCATTTCACTTGCTCCAATGAGCCATACCTTTCATGCTTTGGCTTAAGCATTAAAGTACTACCGTCAAATAAGACAATTCTCTTTATTCCTTTTTCATACCAGAACAATTGATTAACGTCATCATAGCCTATAATTAAATGATGATCCCTTTCTCTTCTAACATATTTATCATTTTTAAGTTTAAACTGTTGGTCCCTGATAAAGTTGTATAATGGATTAATTACTTTTTCCAAGTAGTGCTTTTCAGGAAAATTTGCTATATCTAGTTCAGGGTGTGATTTCCTATAACGTAAATGATCATGGGCACACTTGAAGATAAAGCAAACACATTCTGGAGTGAATCTAATATTATTTGCCTCACCCCAAATAAGTAAATAAAGTGCTAAATCATATATCATATCTTCAGAAGTGAGATCAAACATCCGTTGTTTCCATCTGTATTCAATGACATCTATCTTTCTATTTGGATGAAAATCGGGTTCTGAAATATCTTGAAAACTTTTTGACTTCTTTTTTGTCTTCCTAATTAACTTTAAATCAATGTTTTCAATCAACTCTGGATCATCATTAAGTTGAGAACAAAAGTACCATTTTCTGTAATTAGCATTAGTACCACCAATATAGTCAAAGTGGAGTAACCGAAGAGCATTATCCGAAGTAGTACGACTAGATCTAGAATCCAACTGGACCAGAAGATGATCGAACATATTGTCAACTGATGATTTTTGAAATCCAAATACATCCTTTAATTCATAGAATATTTCTTTAATTCTTTCTTGTTTGATAGGGCAATCCAAATCACTAGTGTAAGAAATATAAGGATCCTTGATCAAAGATGCACCAGCATCTACATCCAAGGGTGGTACAGGGATCAGCTGTGGTATAGGCATTTGATACTGAACATTTTCTTGCAAAGGTCTACCATTGCCATTAGGGTGTTCTTGTAGAGTCTCTAAAGGAGGTTGTTGTTGACTATCCTGGAGTTGATGCTGTTGTTGATTTCGAGATTCCGAAGGATTGATATCACTTTGATTTGGAAATCCCGCAGGTGTTATCAACGGAACATCATCCGGTACTAGTTCTCCCGGCATTATTAAGAAAGCCTGAAAAAGGGAATAATGTCATCATAGCGTTAGTAAAGAGAGATGCATATCAATCAGTCTTGAGACATATGGGGGGGGTCTGTATGTACCTAGTAATTAACAAAAGGATGAGTGGTCGTTGGAAAAAGTAGTTCTGGAAAGGTATATGTCTCTTTATAGAAGATGAAGCTAACTTATAGGTAGTTATCGTGCAGCTGGACCAAGTAGTTTAGCAGTAACACTTAACAGACACTCCTTAAATTCAAACAAAAGACGGGAATCAAGAGGTTCACTACACCGCCTTGATCCACTCTAATTGATGGTGTGGCGCATATACAATAACCTCTCTGAAAACGCTTTGAGAATCTGCGGGATAAAGAGATTCTTGTAGTATGGCTATTAATGCTACCACAGGATAATTTTAAGTTTGGGAGGCGCAATAATAACATGTATGGCGCAAATACGTATTTTTCTATCTTAGCTATTGATCCCATATGAAGAGAAAAATGTAGAAAAATGTAGGAAAATGCGATACAAATAAAAACAAAAATTAAATTAAATGGAAGAAATCTATAGAATCTAGAACAATTTTCAGGAAGCAGTTCGGAAAAAAAATTAAGAGCAGACTTAACACCAGAATTTCCAAGTTCTGAACCACCATGGTTTTGAAGCCATGATTGCTTTCTCTTCTTGAACTTCTTGTTTTAGTAATTCAAGATCAGCAATTCTCTTACCTGTATCAATATCAATGTCTTTAGCTCTAATGAATAAAATAAAGTTCTTGTACTTGTAAATTGAGTAGCAGATGTAAGTAGAAATGATAACAGCAAATCCCAAGTATGAAGAGAAGAAAGCTTCAGCACTTGGATCCGAGCCCAATGGGAATAAAGCAGTCCAAAATTGAGCAGCTAGGATTAACACATTGAAAATAACCCCAAACCAAGATCCAAAAACGCCGAATGCAGCTTTGAATGATAATTCTTCAGTATTTCTACCTCTAACACTTAATGCTCTTCTGTATCTGATATGGCAAAAGCAAATAGAACCCCAAGTGAATATAGTTGATAAACCTGATAAAGCCATTAACCAGGTGAAAACTTCATCTTCTTTGCTGGAAGCTGATAAATAACATAAGGCACCAAACAATAACGAAATCACAATTCCAACTAAGGGTCTACCTTCTCTGTCAATGTAACTAAACCATTTAGGAGCAAACCCTTGATCACCCATGGAAGCAATGGTTCTTGAGCAGCCATAAACAGCCGAATTTCCCACTGAGAGGATTGCAATTAAAATTACCACATTCATGATGTCTGGTAGAACGCTGATACCAGCCCTATTAATAGCAATAACAAATGGTGATGCTGTAATATCAACTGACGAGGCACCTAATAAATTTTCATTGTCATATGGAACTAAAACCCCAACAATGACTAAGGAAACTAAATAGAATAAAGTAATTCTCCAGAATATCTGTTTTGTTGCGGCAGGCAAAGCTTTTTGTGGTTGATCGGCCTCAGCTGCTGTAAGACCAACTAATTCAGTACCAGCGAAGGAGAAGGCAGCGGTAACAAAAACAGTAGAAAGACCCTTAAACCCATCATGGAATGCACCAGGATTGTGCCAGTATTCACCGCCAATATAAGTGTGATCAGGGCCACCACCACAATTTAAAACAATGCCTAAAATAATGAAACCAACAACTGCAATAACTTTAATCAAAGAAAATGTAAATTCAGCTTCACCATAACCTCTAACACCAAAAATATTAATGAATGCAATAAGAACATAGAAGATGGAAACCCAAGCAGCAGGATTGGTCGTACTGTCCCAGTACTTAATGGTCATACCAGAAGCGACTAACTCAAGGGGTAAAAGGATTAGCCATTGAAGACAACTGTTTACAGCCATCGTAAAAGACCAAATTGGGCTTATGAAACGAGTGTTGTAGGCAATATATGAGCCAGCAACTGGGAAAGCAACAGCCAGTTCTCCTAAGGCCTGTATGGTGCAGAAAATCATTATTCCGACTAAACCATAGCATATAATCAAAGATGCTGGTCCTCCAGTTGATAATGCAGATCCAGATCCTACAAAAAGACCTGTACCTATGGCAGAACCTATTGCAATCATTTGAATATGTCTATTTTTCAAGCGTCTTTGTAATGGGGCCTTACTTGATAATAAGTTAGCTCTTTCGACTTCAGTTAAATTTGGATCGATTTCATCTTGTTCTATAGGCTTGAAACTGTCTTTGAATTGTTGTAGCCAGTTTCCATGCTTTTCATTTTCGATGGTTGAATAAGTCTGTGTAGTTGTTAAGGTCGGCTTAACTTCTGTTTCGCCAGAAGTTAATGCATTTAATGAAGAAGACATGTTAAGTCTGAAATAAGAGCCAGTCAATTAAAATAAAGAGACATGATAGAAAGAGATAGCATAACGTGAAACTTTTATAATTTAAATTATACATATATGAGTCAAGTCACTAATTTAAGGATTTGGAATTAAACAATTGGGGTAAATTTTATATTCACGGAAAAATGTTTTAATGCCTAGAGTAAAAGAAACGAGAGGCTGCAGCACATGAAAAATGCCACTTAGAACGGAGAGCCGCAACCGGCAAACAAGTGGGTACGTGCGCCACGTAAAAAGTGATCGACTTCACCATGAACCATTGTACCGCCACATTACCTATCGAGATTGAATTTCTTTATCAATTCTGAAATTAGAAAAAGTCTATGGATATGATTGTTAAGGTAACTTAGACATATTCTGTAGGAGTAATCCAACCAACCTAGCACTCCCAAAAACGGTAACAGAGCTCCCAATATCAGAGAATACTTTTGCTTCAGTATATCTTTTTTCATAAACCCCCGAACAGTCAAACCGTTCGCTTATAATGATCTGAAACCATAGCAAAACATCTAACATTATCAGCATACCCAGAACAGGTACATTTTACTACACCTATACGAGGAATAACTATGTCCAATTTCGTAACTTTGTTAAAATTGATATCAATCCAACGATGTTTTTCAGATCTATCTACCGATTTCAAATAGTGACTAACATTAACCTAAATTACATCCCAATGAGCTAAAATACAATTTTCATGAAATTTATATTATTTAACTAACAGTTTAAGATTTTTGATGTGATTAGTAATAGTGATTCCAACTAGTTTAGAAATTCTTTGAGGAGGTTCATAATTATAATCTTCTTCAAGCACGATACTGTCTATTATTGCAGGAATTATTCTTCAAGACGTATTGTTCTCTGAAATTTCATCTCCTCTTAATACCGAAGGATAATTCTCGTAAATGAGGATGATAACTAATATCAAAATTGTAAAATTGGTCAACCTAATGTATGAACATATTTTGGAGCTTTGAGCTGTTCATTGCTTGACGGAAAATGATGAAATCCTTTTAGATATTTAAGAGCTGCATGATGTGAGTATAAAATTAGGGGGTCTATAGGAATCCCTTTAGAACTAATAGTTAATGATTGAAGTTTATCTAGATTTCTAAGGTAGATATTATCCAATGACATAGCCAGTGTGATAAAATGAGATAGTTGGATTATAGTTTTATACTTTCTAATATGCGTGTTAAATTAATATTCAACAACGTAAAACAATTCGATAAGTTAGCTATAGTCAACAAGTTATTTGTATCTGCCTTAATTAAGTTAAAGTTATTAATCATGTAAAGAGAATTGCAATTATCACTTTCAATAATTTCATGCTCCCCATAATTAATATAACCAAACGCTCGAATTGAACAAATACTCAGTGTGTCTTCATAATTACTTATGAAATCCATGCACTCTGCTGAAAATCCATGGTGGTTTACTGAATGCATAATTCTTATAGCAGGCCTGTCAGAATGTTCAACTATCTGTTGGAATATCTTTTTCAAGTATTGCTTGGCCGTGATCAGTTAAAACACATATAGAGATGTTTTTTGAGATTCTTTGGTTCACTTCTTTGATTTGTTAATTTCGAACTTTGAAGCAAGTCATTTATATGAACTTCATCGTGATCCTGCGCTATGTAGTGGCAAGAAGTAATCAGATAATATTAATTTGGATAACTGAGAACATTGTTCCAGTTAAGATGAGCTCAATTGCCAATACATTTAATGATGAGAATTCAATAAGTTTAATGATAGAATATTCATATGTGCTTAGAGAACCGAGAGGTGGATCAAAAATGGCATGCAATCTATCAAGTTCAAATGGTTGAGGAAAATAAATCCATTCTAAGTCACCTGAAGGCTGAATCTCCCCAAATTCTAAACTAGCATTAGAATTCACTATTAGTCAAATCCCAGTAAATTCTCTAGTGACCTCACTGAATGATCCTGGTTTCTTATTAACAAATCTAATGGAGTCAGTAATTCTGTCAGGCCATCTCTAATAGGACAGTGTACCAAGTGCTGTTAAGCTGAAGTGCTCCCCTAAGAGGCACAAATTAAATTATGAGATATCCTGTTGAAGTTTTGAGAGAATCCGTGTAGCTAAATCCACATAATTTACCAGTATGACTTGAGATATTAATCTTGAAAATATGTATTAATTGGATTGTGTTTCCAGAAACAATCCATATTTCTGATAGCACCATGAAGGGGTTTGTATATTAGCGAGAGGTCATCATAGTGCTCATGTTTATATGTTGAGTAAGTTCAAGTTGCCTGGTAACCAGCTTTCCTAGTTGGACTCTTGATAGAGCAGAAACAATCTGAAAATGTGAATTAACTACTATTGAAATAGAATTGAAGAGATTATTGCACCGCCACGTCGGAATCTGCCCGACATGCGCCTCATAATATCTGTCCCACTCGCCACGCCCAGTGGACAACAAAAACAAAAAACGTGTAAATCTTTTTGGCTTTTGGTCTGTTTTTCCAAGGATTCCCATAGTATTCATCTGACGCATACCCTTCAGAATAGTTAGAAAGACCCTTATAGAATCAACAGGTCTTATTTCCACTAATATATCCTCGATCAGCTACTCAGAGCTTTTCCTCCCCATTGTTTCTCTCTCCTCTCCAAATAGAACACCAATTTTCTCTTCTTCAAACTGCTTAACATCGACTTGATCTCTTTTACATAAGCAGCCTATTGCTCGATTTTTCAAACATTCAATTAGATACTGCGTTTATCGGACTAAACAAAAACATTCACATACATACTTATGACCTCTGATAATCCGTTTGAAGCACACTTGACTGGCGATACGCTCTCCATCGATGGTGTTGAATTAGAATCTACTCCAGAAAGTGCGTTATCTGCTCAATACGCTGCTAAATCAGTGGAAGAGACGCTGCTAGACTTAAAGACCGACCCAATTAAAGGTCTTTGTAGTCCACAAGAGATTAGTGAAAGAAGATCTTTCAATGGTCCAAACGAACTGGAAGGTGAAGAACCAGAGTCTTTGATTAAGAAATTTCTTGAAACCTTCTATAGTGATCCAATGATCATGTTGTTGATTGGGTCAGCTTTTATCTCTTTCTTAATGGGTAACATTGATGACGGGTTTTCTATTACTGCCGCTATCGTTATTGTTGTCACCGTCGGTTTTGTTCAAGAATACAGATCTGAAAAGTCTTTAGAAGCCTTAAATAAGCTAGTTCCTGAAATGGCCCATTTAACCCGTAATGGCTCCACAGAAACAGTCATGGCCTCCTCTTTAGTTCCTGGAGATTTAATTCATTTTGGTGTCGGCGATAGAATTCCTGCTGATATCAGATTGATTGAAGCTGTTCATTTAACAATTGATGAAAGTAACTTAACTGGTGAAACCAACCCTGCCTCTAAGTCGACTGAAAAGATTGATGGCCTTACTTCTGTTAACCAAAGAGAAAATATCGCATACATGGGTACTCTGGTTAGAGATGGCCATGGAACTGGTATTGTTGTTGGTACTGGACACAAGACAGCCTTTGGTGGTGTCTTCTCTATGTTGTCTTCTATTGAAAAGCCAAAGACACCTTTGCAAAATGCTATGGATAAGTTAGGCCAACAATTATCTCTGTTTTCTTTCTGTGTAATTGGTGCCATTGGATTAGTTGGTGTCTTTGAAGGTAGAGGTTGGTTAGAAATGTTCCAAATTTCCGTCTCTTTGGCGGTTGCGGCCATTCCCGAAGGGTTGCCAATTATTGTTGCTGTTACTTTAGCTCTAGGTGTTCTAAGAATGGCGAAGCAAAAAGCTATTGTTAAACGTTTGCCCAGTGTTGAAACTCTAGGTTCTGTTAATGTTATTTGTTCAGACAAGACTGGTACTTTAACTCAAAATCACATGACTTTAAATAAAATTTGGACCGTTGACATGAATTTGTCTCATGTTGATATTGATAACAAGAGACAATATGCTTCTATTTTAACTAAAGATGTAAGACATTTATTTGAAACTGGTAACTTATGTAACAATGCAAAATATTCCATTGAAAAGGAAAAATATTTAGGTAACCCAACAGATATTGCTATTATCGAAGCTCTGTCTTTATTTGGATTAGATGATATTAGAAACTCAAGAGTTAGATCTAATGAATTACCATTCAGTTCCTCCAGAAAATACATGGCTGTCTGTGCTCATTCTGGTGATAAATCCAAATCTGACTCATATGTTAAAGGTGCTGTTGAAAAATTACTTCCAATGTCCAAGATGTACTACACTAAAGATGGCGATATTAAACCCTTAACTGCTGAAAGTAGGAAACTGGTTTTACAAATGGCTGATGATTTAGCCAATGATGGTTTAAGAGTTTTAGCCTTCGCCAAGAACTCTAAAGCTTTTGATAGTGAGCCTTCTGATTTAGTTTTCTGTGGTCTGATGGGTATGAATGATCCTCCAAGACCTCAAGTTAGTCAATCTATTGCTGCTTTAATGAGAGGTGGTGTCCACGTCATTATGATCACTGGTGATTCTGAAACCACCGCTACTAATATTGCAAGAAAAATTGGTATGCCTTTATCTGATCCAGAAACTTGTGTTTTATCTGGTGATAAAATTGATTCCATGTCCCCTGAGGCATTAGCAGAAGCCATCCAATATGTCTCCGTGTTTGCTAGAACTACTCCAGAACATAAAGTTGCAATTGTGAAAGCCTTACAAATGAGAGGCGATGTCGTCGCTATGACTGGTGATGGTGTCAATGACGCTCCTGCTTTGAAGTTGGCTGATATTGGCATTGCTATGGGTCACAACGGTACTGACGTTGCTAAAGAAGCTGCTGATATGGTTTTAACAGATGATGATTTCAGTACAATCTTACATGCCATTAGGGAGGGTAAGGGTATTTTCTATAACATTCAAAGTTTCTTGACCTTCCAACTATCTACTTCTGTTGCAGCTTTATCGTTAATTGCTTTATCCACCCTGTTGAACTTGCCTAATCCATTAAATGCTATGCAAATTTTATGGATTAATATTATTATGGATGGCCCCCCTGCTCAATCGTTAGGTGTTGAACCAGTGGATCCTGAAGTTATGAATAAACCACCAAGATCTCGTAATGACAAAATCCTAACAGAGCAAGTTATTAAAAGAGTTTTACAGAGTGCTATTATTGTTATATTAGGTACCATGTTTGTTTATGTTAGGGGTTTAGGGGATTCATTTACTAAAAGGGATACAACTATGACTTTCACATGTTTTGTGTTGTTCGATATGTTTAATGCTTTAGCTTGTAGATCATATTCCAAATCTGCATTTGAATTAGGTTTATCAAATACCATGTTTAATGCTGCTGTTGGTGGTTCATTAGTTGGTCAATTGTGTGCCATTTATGTTCCATTTTTCCAAAGCATTTTCCAAACTGAGGCTTTAAGCATCGAAGATCTCCTCTTTTTAACAGCTATTACCAGTACTGTCTGGATTGCTGATGAAGTTAGAAAATACTTCTATAGAAAGCAAGCTAATATTGGCTATGGCTATAGCCTATCTGTTTAGAAATATAAAATTATTCTTCTGTGATATTATGAAATTTTTTAAAACCGAAAGATCATTTTCTTATTTCTTTCCTGTTTTCTTATTTATTTATAAGAGGATGTGCACTTAGTGAGTGAGTTTTCCCTTTCTTGGTGTTAATAAAATATAAATATAAATTAATGTATATTTTCCTTCCCTCCCTCCCTTTTCACGTTATACTAATATTTACTACCAGATTTATAAAGAGTCTTTTGTTTTGTTCCTTTTTCTTGCTTTTACTGTTTTAGTTTAGTTTTTTTTGGCTGTATATGATAGTCTTTATAGTTCATTCCATGTGTTAAATCAAAAAAGCATTTTTAAATTCTATTACTACAATCTCGATTGCTCGAGCTCTTTCAGAATGTCTTTTTCAATTGAATTACAAACAAAATGGTGTATATTATTAGTATAAAAGGTGGTCTAACCTTGTAATAATCTTTCTGTCAAAGCTTCCAAATCTTCGATAGTTTCGGGTTGCTCATACTCAATAACTTCTTCTTGAGGAACACTCTTCTTACCCCTCTTGTTGGATCTCTTGTCAGATTCCTCATCAGACTCGCCCTTTTCGAACCATTTCCTCTTTCTTGGCTCTTGTTCTCGTTCGTTATCGGAATCAGACATCATATCTCTATCTAAATCAACCTCATCTTCATTATCACTTGGGTTACCAATGATATATTGAGCTTCTGGCTCACTTTCATCAGAACTTTGATTACCTCCAATAGTTTGACGTTCCAATTCCTTTCTTCTTCTTCTCTTTTCTAGTCTCTTTTCTTTTGCAACATCTTTATCTTTATTATCAGCATGGGTCATTAATTCTTTTTCTTTAGTTAAAAATTCTGCTTTTAATTTTTCAGCACCTAGCTTGTTGAAATCTTCTTCGTCTTCTAATTCATAAATTGGGTGGGCAACACCTTCATCATCAAACACCATCTTAGAACCCTTACCTAGACCCTTAGCTGTTAATTTACGAGATAAAGCTTTCTTTGTGGATCTCTTTGAGGTATTGACATTCAAGTCTGGAAGATCAGATTCATCCAAAATGTGATCTTTTCTTTTGACTGACAAGAAATCTTCCTCTTCTTCATCTCCAGCTTTATTTTCAACATTTAATTTCAGGTAATGATCAGAAAGCACCGATTGGTTTTTTCTTTCAAACATCTTATCGTATTTAGTTCTTATCTTTTTATCTTCTTGAATATCACCATTCTCATCTGCTTTTGATAATGACATAAGTTGTCTCGATGCATTTTTCTTTTCTTTTAACTTTAATAATTGTTCCTCGCTCACTTGTTGTTGTTTACCAGCTTGAGCCTTCTCCAGTAACTTAACCTTAGGGGCACCCGGAAGACCCAATGATTTAGCGTAATCATCTAAAGGAAGTTTCGTCACATCGAAAACTTCTTTGTCTTTTTGGATATAAATGGATTTAAAATATGAAATGAAGGCTTTTTGACCTAAGTATTTCAACTCAGGACTTTTGAAACATAGTGATTGTAATTGATCTTGGATCTTCTTCTTCTTAGAGCCCTTAATGTTTAGTTTAGCTGCAGTCACTTTTTTACTCTCTAATCTTTTAATGAAAGGTTCTTCTTCAGTTGGTGTTAACATCAATAAAGCTTTACCCACTCTACCAAATCTAGCACATCTACCAACTCTATGAATATAGGTAGAAACATCTTCAGGACAATCTAATTGAACAACCCAATCAATAGCTGGAAAATCTAAGCCTCTAGCAACAACATCTGTAGCAAATAAGCAACAATGTTGAGCTTGTGTAAATTTAACTGTAGTTTCTAATCTTGCTTTTTGCTTCTGTCTACCATGTAGTTTCATTAATGATATACCAGGTTGTAACTTCCTGAATGATTCATAGATAAAGTGAACCTGCTTAGATGATGAAACGAAGACTAGAATTTTACTGTTCACATGTGATTTAATAAAGCTCCATAAGATATTTAGTTTTTCATTTAATGGTGTAACAATATATGATTGTTCTAAGGAATCAGGTGTGGTTGCTTCATCATCACTTGAAGTATTGACGTATTTAGGATTAACTAATGATAATCTGGCTAAATCTTGAACAGATTTAGTTTGTGTGGCCGAGAATAGTAATGTTTGTCTATCTGGAGGTAAATTACCTATTATATTATCTAATGTTTTTTTGAAACCCATGTCTAATATTCTGTCCGCTTCATCAAGAACTAGCATTTGTAAATTGTTTAAATTCAAAGTGGCTGATTGATCCATATGTTGTAAAATTCTACCTGGTGTTCCTATTAGAATGTTAACCCTTCCAATTCTTTCCTTTTCAAAAGAATAATCTTTACCACCAATAACTAAACCAGCGGAAAAAGTATTATACTTACCAATTTTTAATAAAACTTCATAAATTTGAATAGCCAATTCTCTGGTTGGAGATATTATTAAAGCACCCAGGCCATCATTCTCATTCCAATGCTGGTGAACTAGTTTTTCTATCACGGGAATCAAAAAAGCTAATGTTTTACCGGAACCAGTTTTTGCAGCACCTAATATATCATGACTCTTCAGTGAAACTGGAATAGACTGTTTCTGAATATCTGTCATTGTTAAATAAGAAGAACTTTTAAGGCCCTTTAAAGTGTCTTTGGATAATGGTAATTCATCAAATTTAGATATGTTTGAATTTTGCTTTGGATCATAGTCTTTCACTCTTTGTTGTAAGGTTTCTAATTCATTCTCTTCTTTGTCTCGCAAATTTCTTTTTTCTTCTCTTGTTAGCTTCTTAAACTTCTTAACCATTTTGAATAATTTTGAAAGGCACCTGAAAATCACCTGTGAACAGAGGCGAAGATATTTCTTATCCCGATAATATACTGGAAAATTAAGTATGAGAAAAAATTTAAATTTTTTTTGGAAGCGGCTTAGTAGAAAACAAATTTGATTGTCTGTGCGGCTGTGTGGTTGCTCATTACAACTCTAATTAAAAAATGACCAATTCTCGTAAAGCCTCAGAAAAATCCGAGATGGTTTAGTGGCTAGAATTCTCGCTTGTCACGCGGGAGACCGGGGTTCAATTCCCCGTCTCGGAGTTTTTTTTCTTAAATTCTGTTTATTGATCATACGCTAATAGAACACAAACCAACCAAATTTTATTACTGTACATTGAGAGAATTGAAAAAAAAAAGATAGTAATACACATATGTTTAGTTTAATAGCCTAAACATGAACAATTATAACATTAACCTTCACGAGATTTCAATATCATTTCGGCTTTTCTCTCAGATAACTTATCATTAAATCTCATTTTCTTACCTAAATCCGTTTCCTCAAATTTAAAATCAGGATCTCTTTCACAGAATGCATCTGTCACTAATTCAGAAGCAGTAGGTCTTTTATCAGGATCAACAGAAAAACATCTATCTAAGAATGCTGTACTTTTAGCACTCAATTCTTTCTTAGTTTCTTCAGGAATTGGAGGAGCACATTTATTACCTAATTTAAATAGAGCACCAGCATAAGCAAAATCATGCCATGGCCTTTTACCTGAAAACATTTCAAAAACAACACAACCAAGCGACCAAATATCAACTTTGGCGTTATAACCGGAATTATCAACAAGTTCAGGAGCCATCCAAAAAATAGTACCTTGAAAAGACATCGTTGAATCATTGGTATAAATATCCTTAGATTTCTTACTAATACCAAAATCAGATATTTTACAAACACCATTAGTTTCAAGCAACAAATTATCAGCTTTTAAATCTCTATGTAAAATACCTTTTGAATGGATATAACTTAAACCTTCTAAGACTTGTTCAGTTAAATTGCTAGCCAGTTGCTCACTGAATTTACCATAGATTCTAATCAAATGGCCTACCGAACCACCTGAGACATATTCTAAGAAAATACTATAAGTGCCACCTTTCATCTCAAAACCTAAATATTGAACTATGTTTTCATGATCTAAATCTTTCAATGAATCAACCTCAGCTTTAAAAGTATCAACTTTTTCTTTGGTTTCTTTATTGTTCAAAAACCTAGATGAGATAATAATCTGTTTAACAGCAATCATATCGCCCGTGGTAACATTTAAAGCTAAGTAGACTTTACCAAAACTACCACTACCAATAAGCTCACCCTTAACCCAAGCAAATTCTTTATATTTACCCTGTTGGTCTCTTAATTTATTAACATATTTTGAAGTAGCACTACCAGGTTTAACTTCCACCACTCTTTGACCCCACATTTTCGTACTTTTTCTTCTTAATAGACTGCCACCCATTGATTTTTGCTCTCTTTCGGCTTTTCTCTTAGCTTCCTGTGCAACAATTCGAATACTTTTCATTCTATGCATTCTACCACTTGAATTTTCAGGTATGGCTAAATTACCATCTTTAGATTTAATAGAAGAAGCCAAAGATGAGCTTGGACGATGTTGTTTCTTTGGTTCAATTGCAGGAGCAACAGAACCAACTGGTGATTCAGCGATTGGAGAAACTGGTGGTGTGACAACTTCATTGATGATCAATTTATCTAAATCAGTGTTAGGGAAATAAACTTCTAAATGATCTAGAACAACTTCAGGGGGCGGTCTAATATCCAAGGATGATTCTGTTGAAGAAGACAAAAATGTATCTGTATCTTTATCGTTATCAGTACTCTTAACAGTTCTATTATCTCTTGACGAAGACGAAAGACTTGCTTGAATCGATGTATCAGCAGCCGAGGAATTGGTGTTTTGAGGAGAAGCCTTTGGAACTTTAGCAAACAAGCCATCGTCTGAATCATCAGAATCATCTTCATCTTCATCATCAGTTTCCTCATCAGGTTTACTGAAAACAATTTCATTTTCTCTAAATGGATCAAAACTTCTTCTTTTACTAGAGGCATTAGTTGGTCTTCTTTTAATTGTCGATTTTCTAGTAATTGATATATACCTTTTCAAAGAATCGTTTCTGGTCAAGCCTTCATCCATTTCAGCCGCTGCACTTGTACCTAAAACGCCAGCAGGTGGGGGCTTCCTACTTTTCAGAGATTTGCCAGAACCTAGGCTTTCAGTAGAGTTATTATTTGAAGGGGGAGGTGGGGCACTTCTTAAAGCAACTAAATTGCCACCAAATTCTTGTTTAATAAATGGAGAAGAACGGCGTTTATCGAAATCGATTTCTCTCTTTTCCGATCTTATAACCCTAAAATTAGTGCTAGATTTAATTGATCCATCTATTGAACTATTAGAAGTTGTAATTGATCTAGCTCTAGTTAACGATGAAGTTCTAGCTAACGACATACTTGGGGTTCTTCTTGGGGGGCTCGCATTATTGGCGGGCTGGTGTTGTTGGCGACAATGAGGACCAGGTTTTTCTTCAATAGTTTCGAAGGTCTCTTTAAAATTCAAATAATCTGTACCTTCTTTGTATTTACTATTCTCAACCATATGTTGAGGAGTCAAATACTTCTCATATGATTGTTCGGAAGTAGTTGAATTAGCGTATGAAGAATTGGTTCTAATTGAAGTCAGCTCAGACGAAGGAACTTGCAATTCGTTAGATTGAATAGGGTGAGGAGATTCATCTTTCTTTTGAAACAACAATAACTTACTCATTCCATGAAAAAACTTGCACTCATGAATACCATTAAATGCCTCTTCATCTAATTCTTCACCTGGGTCACAACCAAAATCTGTTAATCTAAAAATGGTCTCTTTTTTTTTGGATAAGTCTAAACTTTCAATTAAATGATTCTTTAACTCAACTGAAGTTTTAAAATTAGCAATATTCACAGGTTTAAATGAAACATTATCAGAGGTCACTAATATAAAAATATCAGAATTTGATTTCTTAGAAACTGGTCTGAATTTTTTATCTAATGTGAAACTTGGTAATCTAGGCTTTGCCTTAATCTTACTAGCATTTTGAAAATTGCCCGATTTTACATTAGGGGCGGAGATAGAATTTAACTGGTCACTATTCGGCAAAGGAGTTGAAGGTAAAGTTGAAGTAGTTATAACAGGAATGGTAACACCAGTTGGAGAAGGTCTTTTACCAACAGGACCTATTTTTTCAAATCTTGGTATATTCTTCATCGTGGTTTTTCGTAAATGCTCCTCTTTTTCTTTCTTCTTCTTTTCAGAGTTATTAGAGTAATAATGATCAGTTGAGAAAATAGCGCTGATTCTTTTCTTTTCAGTATCAAATGGTGATTTCTTAGCCCTTTTATTATTTTCATTTAATGAACTTGATGGACTAACGGGAGATTCTTCCATTTCCAATGATCTTGGAGGAGCGGGTAAATCGACAACTTTATTTTTTCCAAAAAACTTATTAAATATTCCCTGCTTTGGTGTATTATTATCACTAACAGAGCCTTTTGATGCTGTTCTTGTATGATAATTACCTTTGGCACTATATGGGCTTGTATAACCCGAACTTGAATTATCTGAACTTAGAGGGAAAGCAGGAGCAGGAGCAGGAATGTTATTATTATTGTTGTTATTGGACAAACTTGCCATAATCGAAGAATCAGATGAATTTGACTTGTTATGCTTTCTAAAGAAGGTTTTTGAATTGGGTGGATAAGGACTATGAGAGTATGAAGTACGTTCAAACGATGAAAAAGGCCTTGGTTTGCCAGCTGGTTTTCTTTCAATTTCAATTTTCTTTAACGAAGATATTGAGGAAACATCATCATTGCTTGCAACAGGAGCAGAAACGACAGGAACTAGCTTTTCACCATATTGATCATCCTCAGCAGTCAGTAAGATGTTACCTTCACTAATAACTGACCTTGATTTATCTTTAGGCATACTTCTTGGATCTAGAGTAATTGGTAAATGTTCCAGATATTCATCTTCATGACCGAAAGACTCCAAAGTTGACGATTCGGAGATTAAAGAAATCGGAGAAGAATTCATAATTGGTGCCTCTTGAATATTCATTGAGCTTGAATGAGTTCTACCTAGAGCTCTTCTTAATAATTGGACAAATCTAGTAGGGGTTGAATAAGCATCAGTTGTATCAAAATCAATTGAGAATTTCTTTATCTCCTGATACGACTGTAACTTCAGAAACTTATCTTTTTCTAATTTCATATTTTCAAAGCCTTTAATCCAAGTATCATTGAAATCATTAAGCTTTAACCAAGATATAACATTTTCGATTGTCCATTCTTCAGAATTATTTGGAGACCACGAAATTGAGGAGCTATTTGAATGCAACCCTCTATTTATTCGTTTCTTACTTGAATTTAACTCCATAGCAGCTATATTTAAACCTTCTTCTTCGTCTTCATCATCGGCCTCTTTCCATTGATCTTTCCAAGACTCTCCAGGCTCATCATCTTCATTTTCTTCATCTTTGAGAGTAGATTTACTTGTGGTTGTTGTAGCACTTGTGGGTGCGCTTGTTGTTGAACTTCCTAGTTGAAGATCCGAAGAAGATGGGGTAGTTGCACTTGAAGTGAAATGAACTTGGGGTTTCTTAACAGGATGTATCTCAAACGAAAATTCATCTTTAAGAGAAGGAACAGGTACAGATTCTAAAGATTTGTCTTCTGGAACAACAGCTAAAGTATCACTAAACATTTGTTCAGGAAGTTGAAGCTGGGTAGGTATTTGAGGAGACTCCGATTGTTGTTGTTTTGCTATAGTTGTTGTTTGTTGATTAGAATCTGGTGATTTTGATATTGAAGGTTCAATATGACCTAAAATTGAGAAATATTTCTCCCCTAAATCATATAACGGAGAATTTCCAGAAGACGGTTTCCTGCTTGTAGGAATATCTAAATTGTATGCAGTTGTTGAAGAAGAGCTCTCGCCACTTGAAATTCTATGGTCAGGTATTTTAACAGGAGAAGGAGTTTCAGCACTTGATCTCCTTCTGTAATCAGACAAGAAACTGTTAGCACTTGTTTTTCTGTCACCTCCACTTGATCTTCTGTCACTAGCAGCGCTTGATCGTCTGTCACTGGTAGCACTTGGTCGTCTGTCACTTGCAACACTGAATCTTCTAAAATCAGGTAACTTTTCACTATTTATTCGTCTATATTCTTTATCATCAATCTGAACAGACCTTCTAAAATCAGGTACCTTCTCGCTAGACGATTTTCTAAAATCGGGAACTTTAATGGGTAATTCAGTACTTAACCTTCTATGTTCAGGCTGCATGCTACTACTACTTAGCTGAGCGCTATTATAATTAATGTTGTTGTTGCTGCTGCTGTTGCTATTACTGTTATTTGGAATTTTAACAGGGATAGAAGAAACTGTGGAAGGGGAATTATTAATTGCAGAAGTGTCTAAAGTTAATCTTTTTCTAACGATGTCCCTGGAAACTTTAGGTGATACGCTCTGATTTGATGTCGAGCTTGAACTGGAACCATTTCTAACACCCTTAGGACTTTTGCCAGCAGGACTCTTAGTAGTAGAAGAAGAGGAAGGAGATGCAACTCTGGTTTTCATCATTATGGAGGAGTAAGGGGAGTCAGAGGAGTAAGATAGACGGGAGTTCAAAACTGATTTGTTGGTCACAGTAGGTATCTGGTCATACAAAAACTTGGGAAGCTGATCCTTCGTCTCTGGCGACTTTATCCTGGAGTCTCTGGAAGCGTGCCTATGGCCCATTGCAGATTAAATAAAAATATGTAAGATAAATATAGCAGATGAAGTGTTTTGCCTCTGGTAGGGAAACGGGAAGGGCACCACATCACGAATCACCATGGATGATCCTGTTTGTTATTTTGGTTTTGAGTTTCTGGTGCGACTGCTAAAAATCTAAAAATACTAAACATACTAAAAATGCAGGCCTACAAAGGTAGCTTATTTCATATATATTGCAGAGATTAGAGTATATACAGGTAATAGTATAAATATAAGTATGTAGCTAGATGGTCAACTTCAGTTCAGATATTCTGAGAATGGTCAAGTCGTGCTTGATCTGGGTGTGCTTAACATGTCTGTTTCTTCTCTTAGTCACCTCCTTAATCACCATAGGCTTCTTGGTCTTTTCCACAATGATACCTTTAACCGACAGAAGTTCAGGGCTGATTCCTCCTTCTTTAACATGATATGTGTAATTTCTGGAGCCAACAGTGGTAACATTTGTGAAGTTTAAAACATCTCCTATTTCCCCATGCTTCATTCTGAAAGGCAAAATCACTTCATCACCTTCAGTGATCAAGTATGGTCTGTTGTGAATCTTGATAGTGGCATAGATATCTTGTTCATACTTCAATGGAAGTAAATTTGGGATTGATTGGGTATTAGAAGCGTCTTGAGCCTTAGTTTGGGCATTAGCTTGAGCTTGTTGTAGAAATGGAGTAGTGCAAAGCGCTCTGACAGGCGTTGCAAGAGAAACAGGTCTAGCGGCAAAAACACTAGGTCTAATAGCTTTTATTATGGCTTGTCTGAACATTGTCAAGTGTTATCGTTTAGAAATGGAGTACACAGCTGGTTATACACAAAGTGCTACTACGTAAAGAAGTTGTTCACGACTTCAAATTTGCCAAATTTTCAGAGTCGAGAAAGTGCGTGCGCAACCCAATATTGCCTAGTTGATTTTATTCTTTTCCTTTTCGTTCAGCTGTTTCATCACCTTCTTTCTCTGCTTTAGCATGTATGTGAACAAAGTATATGATCCAGGAATGTATGTAAGCAAACAGAAAATCAAAAAGTACTTGTAAACAGGGCCAAACACATAATCAGCCTCTTCTAAACTCATGTAAATGATTGCACATTCAGAAGATATGCCCATAGGATACAAAACGATAAATGAATTATATCTTAACCACTTCAATGTGTCTGGTGGATTACTATCAGTCAGCAAGTTGATAGCATAGTAATAATATCTGATGATTTCAGTGACGGACCAAGCAACAGATAAGGTGAAGTAAGACCAATGATAATTGGCTGGAGAGTATGGTAGGGCTTGGAAAATACCCAAAACTAACAACAACCTTGAGGCAACTTGCATAACAGTAGTCATCAAAGGTGATCTCACATTGCCAACCGCTGAATTGTAGATTTCCACTAGTGCAAAACATTGAATCAAAGTGGTCCAGGTGGATGTTAAATGAAACATGTCCGGCTGCCAGTAAACCAATGCTGTCAATGTGGTGTTCACCAACACAAACCCCCACAAACTTCCAGAGATTAAATTGTAGTTAATGATCCAGTCTGGAGTTGCATTGACTGGCCTTTCAGTCTTGGTAATTTCTTTCTTTGGTTCCTCAGAAGGTGATGACATTATTTTGGGTATCTTGCAGCGGTCCTTCCAATAGTAGTTCTGTTGGGTGAATGGTCTGATCAAGATCTCGGAGAAAAGTTCCAGCAGCGCTACACGAAATTTAACGGCTTAGATTAACTTGTTAATTACCTAATAATATACACAAAATTAAACAAAAATCAAGTTAAAACATGTTTGATCCTATTAACCAAATAATAACAGTTTTGAACGCTGCTTTTATCAAGAATCAATCCCATTTCATAAATGCTACTCAATAAATTGCTAACACCAATCAACTCCACCCCAAAAAACTTTCTTTGTAGTACAGGTTCCAATCTTAAAATTGTCTTTAAACAAAATAAAATAGCTTCAAACACGTCATTTTGAAAATCAATTTCTAAATATCTTAGTCTATTATTTATAATCAGCATCATTTCATTACCCATATCAATCAATTCAATGCATGATGGAATCGCACAATCTAGTATCAATCCTAACGTTTTTAAAAAATGTGCATTTAGCATACTTGAGAAATTACCAACTAAAAACCCTTGCGCAGTTCTATTATTGATCATATTCCAAACTGAAATCAGAGAATAATAAAGCTTGGGTAATTGTTTATTAATAAATGAAACATCCCTACTCTTCTCAATTGATTTTAGTTGTTTCTCTTGGTTTTTCAACTTAGCTGAAACCCTAGTAACCTTACCACCACCCAGATCCATTTTTTTCAACTCATCAGAAGTCTTCTTCAAAGCTCCCTGAACTGCATCATTACCTTCGTTATAATCACCATATTCCATCAAGTGATCATCTTCAAACTCCAAAAACTGCTGATGGATATGATAAGGTAACAATTGAGGTCCTAAATTAACAATCTTATTTTTACCTAAAACAAATCCATCATATTGGTCCCCATTAGCTAATTCTCTAGTAGACAAGCTCAAACAACTCAAAATCATAACCCTAATATTCATTGATAAATCACCTGTAACAAAACTTTTAATTAAATACTCAACACTACTTTCAAAATCACCAATAGTGACAGCAATCAAACTAGATAGTTTCCAAGCTTCAAAAGTCATTCCGCCTGTACCATTACCACCTGATTTATTAACACTACTACTTAAACTGAAATCATCCCTGATAGAAAGTAACGTATCTAATAATGCTTCATTATAAAATTTCAATTCTTCCGTTCCCTTTTTAATCCTAATCAATTGTGGTGTAATATTATATGACAACTCTCTCTTTTCAAATGCTAAATTATCTTTTTGAGAATCGGCATTTAAATATGAGATCAATTCTTTCAAATAAACTGGTGTTGAAACTTGTTTTCTACGTCCTAATGATGGGTCGTCATCGTCTGAATCTTCCAAATCAGAATCTATATAGGTGATTTGTTCTTCTTTAATAGGTTTTGTTCTGATTACGTTGACTTTCTCCACTTCAGAGACATGCTTAATTAATTGTAACGGAGTCTTAGTCATTTCTATGGCTTGATCTAACGTTATTTCAGTAGTTGAGATTTCTAAACTACCCAATGTTTTCTTATAAGATTCGGAGTCCTGAATATGAGAAGGGATATCAAACATTGGTTTCGAATTAATTTTTTGATGTACGCAATCTCCTATAACCATGCCTAAAAATCTACATCTTGGTAAAGTCGACTCTAACCTGTTTGTCATGGCATCTAAAAAGACTGCATCAGTAGATAATTCCATAATTTGCCTTCTTGTAGAATAATTAATTAAGAAGTAAATGAACATAGATAATTGTTCTTGAATTGATATGGATATTTGTGATTGGAATGATTTCAAACCAAATTTCTTTAGTGATATTTTTAATTGTTGATATATAGCCTTATTTTGATTTTGAATTAATGATAATTGAATAAATAATTTCATAACCTTTGAATCTCCAGATTCTAAACTTTGATTTAATAAATAATCACAATGTTTAATTTCAAAAGTTTCCAAGATTTTCATATACGCACCTATATTAATGTCATCAACTTTATGTACTAAATATTGAACAATTAATTTCAAAAATGACTTATTATCACTAACTGATTTCTCCTGGTTGCCTAAAGTTAAAAGTAAATCTTTATCAGTTAATACTAGTCTGAAGTTACTAGCATCATTGGCTAATAATTCAACAAAGCATTGCAAGTACAAATCAGGAATATTATCTAGTGTGTTTTTCATTGATATAATTAAATGATTTAAAACAATTTTATTGTAATTCATGGTAACATAATTCAATTTTTCATTATCATTGTGGACTTCCAAATAGGCCTGATTTAAACAAGTTGGAATTTTATGAACAATTAATCCTTTAATATCCCTAGCTTTGTTTTTTGAAAGATTGGATAACAACTTTTTGAAATCTTTATTTGTGACAATGTTGGATAAGATAATACCATAAATCAAGCTATTCTTAGGATCAGATTTGATTTTGAGAGTAAGTTGAGAAATACAAACCCTATTAATCATAATTTGAGTAATTCTGTTCTTGATTGTCTCATCCAATAGAGAATAAGTTTCCGGAATTATAGTGTTTATTAAAGTCGATGCTAGTTCTAGTAATTGTAAATCTGCAATGGTATTTTGATTAGAGATAATTGATAATTTGATTAAGATGCTATTTAGTTCATCAGTCGTTGGCCGTGTTTTGAGCTTGGATACCAGTTTAGTGACATCTTTACTTTCTAAAACTGGAGACATTGCACTAGTTTTTTATCTAATTGAATCTCCAGAATCGGATAATGCTAGCGAATAGAATATCAACTTCTCTCCAAGGTCTGGCTTAATCTTGATCTGGTTTTGAATCTTCACCTAACTCACCTGTGCACCAGATATCTTTCTTTAAATTTAGCTGCTGTTGACGTGTACGATTTATCAGAACCATTTTTTCTTCTCAAATCATAATTAAATATTGCAGATAGTATCTACTTACCCTAGAAGCTTAGAACTGATAAAAATATAATAAATACAGAAAAGATGAATAGCATAATAAATATCTTCATAGCGTTTTTACTATTACCATTCACGGTTAATGCTGATTTTTTCCAGAATTTTTTTGGGGGACAACATCAGCAGCAAAGACAACAGCAACAACAATTTGATTATCAAAAAATGCAATTAAGTTCTAAATGTTCAAAATACCTATGTCCAGAATCTTTCAAATGTGTGGATAAACAAGTTGATTGTCCTTGCCCATATCCTGATTCTCAAACTAAATGTGTTTTACCTGATAAGAAGAACTTCGTTTGTATTGCCAACGTTGATAAATCTGATTTAGGCGATTTTAAAGGTGAAGTTAGAGATTGTAAGTGGGTTGAGAAGGCTTGGAAAGGATTGGTGTAATGTACTGTCCAAGTGGTAGTATAATTTTTTAACTTTTTACTTTGATTTTGATAATTATGGTTCAGTGCATCGTTGTTTAGCTATCTGAATTTTTTGTTACTCCTGTGAAGTTACCTATTTCATTGCTACGATATGGTTTATAGATCAATTTTGCTTTTTTGTTACAAAAGTTTCATATAATATATTTGCTTATTGAAAGTATACCGAAACTGTATTTAGTTCTCTATTCTCTAGTTCTAGCTGGAGACCAACGATTATACATAACTTCTTTCAGACTATACAAAGAAAGTAAAGCTTTTAAACTTTGTAAGTCATTGTCCTTTAAATTATTCCAAACTTTTGTAAATTCATCCTCTCCAGGAGCATCAACGAAGCACAAAATCATGGACTTTTTAACGCCTGAAATAACCCTATAAGATGCACCGAAATCGCACCAAGTTCTAGTATTCTTAACTGAACTATCTACTATGGTAACTGTGAACTTTGCATGTTGAAAAGGGGGACCTCGCTCGTAAAGAATATAATCTGAGGCAAATTTCGTACCTGATTTAGCACACCACCCTAAGGATCTATAATGAAAGTAAACCAAGAATTGGAAAAGGAATGGATTATTAGGAGTAATCAAGCCTCCATAAGTTTCACAGAGTAACTTGAATAATTGAATAGGTCTATAAGTCTTGTTATTGGATACAACATCAACCGATCCAATCACACTTAAGAATAAGGCTTCGACAGGCATCAGTTCTAAGTACTCTAAATTCCTAATATCATTGCCATCGATAATCAAGGCCAGATCTTCTCTCCTTAAGACTGCAGGAAGCGAGGGTTTGTCATTAACTTTCTTAGATTTATAAGCTTCATTTTTTCTCTCAGTTAATCTATGCCTTTCCTTTTCTAATTGTTTTAACTTTTCAGTATCACCAGTAAGTTTATATTTCTTCTCTAATTCGTCTAATTTCGCTCTTTCTTTCTTAAATTCATTTCTTACTTTTCTTCTTTGTTTGGTGACTTCCTCACTAACATTACCTGTGGTATCCTCATCTCGAATACCTAGAACACGTTGCTTAGTACGTTTTAGCCAAGTTGGATCAGATCTCGATAGACTACCTTTGCCAAAAAACCCACAGGTCCAGAGATACTTCAAACCATTTGGATCAGTAACTCTGAAGTCGAGTGAATCGGAATTGTATACAACTTGTGTTTTACGATTTTTTAAAGCTATCCATTGTGATACAAAAGATGATAACACAATACACCATGATATTGGATTATGAGCGTTCAATTCTGGAAGTTGGATAATCTCAATAGGTATAGGTTTACTAGTTCTTTGGTAGAACTGGCCTCTTCTTTTCATATTAAATGTAGATTATTTTTCCTAAATTAATATATTCATGTATAATCTGTGTCTGTTTACTGGGGTTTATAATGTTAGGCTAAATTATTTGAGAAGTATGTTAGTGTTTAGTTCTTTAATGAGAGTACTTCGAAAAGTGGGTCAACACAGAGAAAATCATGAACTCAAATATTCATTTGGAGAATCAGATACCGTTGTAGTCTATTGTGCTTACATCTATAAATTCAAGCATCAAATGTTTGTTATCATCAGAAAAATGAAAAATTGGAGAAGGATTAAGAAACCTGATGTTGACCGAAACGCATAGCTATAAATAAAACATACATTAACAATTGATATATTCAGTTGTTCATTATCTGGAGTTCTCTGAGAGCAGAGCGTGTTTTTGGAAGTGAAAACAGGAAATTGAAAGAAAAGAAAAGAGTCCCCCATAACTTCTATGTTTGAAAACTGGTTGAATTAAAACAGCGTCGAGAAAATTTGAAGTACTTTGGGCAACGCACGCCCTTCTCTGGTTTAAAGGGTTCTCTAAAGCCAAACTCTAGTTCTAACAGTCTCGTAATTCATCAGTCTATTTACAGAATTCTAGTTATAAAAATCAAGTCTAACTAATAACTTTTAACTCTATGCTCATTATGCGAATGAACTCAAGTCTTATCGGCAGCACCTATACTCCTAGCTTTAGCAACTTCATAAGCTCTCTTTTCAAAAGCTTTAGTCATCAAACTAGCAACTTTTTTAGCAAACAAAGAACTAACTTTATTGTACAGTTCAGACTTAAATTCATATTTCAAATTAAGCACGGCTTTACAATGGGTTTCGTTAACTTTCTCGATAGTCCATTGAGTCTCTAAGAATCTAAATAAGGAATGAGTAATAGATTTAGCAACAACTAGTTCTGCCTTCTGGCAAGTCAAATCACAAGTAAATTCTTCATCAAATGTTTGGAAGCCGACCCTTAACCCTGCAACGGTAGGTTGATTCTCTTCATCTCTGGCTTTAATAAACGAATGTGTGCAATAGGGAATGAATTCATGATATTTATCAACAGAAGAAACCAATTCATAAACCAGTTCTTGAGAATGTGAGAATTTCTTGTGAACTACGTATGATTGTGCTGATCTCGAAGTAGAGGTGAAATTGGTTAAGTTGAATAAGTTTCTCTTTAGGATAATACTTGTTGGTTTGATTCCCGGTCGTATAACCTGCATTCTAGCCAGCTGTAATTGTTGTAGCAGCATCTATATGTACTTGTTCTTTGTCAGGCCGATATTACTTTGTCTAGCCTTGGTGAAGCTACATGTTTCTGATTGGGCAATTGAAACAAACTGAATCTGTTGATCTTTGGCCCAGAATGAGGTTGAGATTGGATCAGGACGATCGACTCAGTAAGGGACGCCAGTCAACTCTAGGGCAGAACAGAGAGAGAAAGGGAGCAGAAGTGTCTTTGGTCAGTAGTCTTGAAAGTCTTTCGCCGACCGTAACTGTGGCTATAACCTTCTGATTCATCTCAAAAATTCATATTTATTTATTAAACAACATAATGGATATACTAAAGAACAAAGAATATACATCTCCCATTCCAGCTCCTCAATCTCAACCTCAACCTCAACCCATTTAAGATTCTAATAAATCAATGTTCTCTGGAGTAGATAGTAGAAGTTCCCAGATTTGGTTGAGCCATTTCCTGATAATGCTAAACACTCAAAATCAACAAATGGGAAAACAACATTCCGGTTGCTTACTTATTTTTAGAAAAATTATTTCGGGGATACTGAAACCGAAGAGGAGATGAGAAGGCCATTAGGCTAGTTATGAAATTAGGTGTAATTGATAGAGATCACAATAATTTGGATACAAGGAATTTCGTCCATGACAAAAGTACCAATGAGTACTGGATATTTAATGCCATAGTTTAATTATTCTTAAAGATAAGTATGAGGCTCCTGAGAAAATCAAGAAAAACGAAACAAAAATTAAGGAGTGGTGGCTGTATTTTAAAGGCGAAGAAAAGTTTACAAAAACTCCTTTTTTGCATTCATACTGATTACACACTCATTGCTTGCTCATCTACAGTGTAGTTGGCATTAACAAAGATAATGGTGGTACCATAAGAGCTTTCTTGAAACATTAACTATTACTATAATTTCTATTGAATGGAGTTAAGTATGCCATACAAATAGAGTACTCGCTCACTCCTGAACCCAGGGCTCTACTTACTGCGCTCAACAAATTAAGATCTCGTTAATGTTGACGCGCCTTGACGGAAACAAATGGTGATAACGGTAAATCATCAACAGGTTAACGCTTTTTTTTGCACGATGAACCCTAACTTTTTTCTTGTCCCTGTCCAGGTATAAAGGTATCAAGATGGCTATTCAAAATCCATTCCAACTGTTGGTCACTGCTCTAAGTGACAACTCAGGTCTAGACGTTGCTTCTTGCAAGATCTTAACCTGTTTGTTCTTCACTTTCCCATTCAGTGCAATTTTCAAGAGACTTCCAGATGATAAAATTACTTTAAAGAACTACTACATTATAGCAGTTAGTGCAATTTTTGTGTTTTTCATTTTGGAATTAACCACGGGTTTATTTGTCTTATTGTTCAACTCTCTATTCACTTATTTCTTAACCAAGTATTACCATTCAAGATTGATGCCATGGGTTAACTTGATTGCATTAATGTTGTTCTTATGCGCTAATCATCTTAAAGCCCAATTTTTTGTAACTGAAGTTGATTTCGCTAAGATTGATATAACAGGTGCTCAAATGGTTTTAGTTATGAAGTTGAGTTCTTTTGGATGGTCCTATTGGGATGGTAAGTTGTATCATAAGGACCCAGAAAAATTTAATAAAAGGTTAAACACCTATCAAAGATCCAGAGCTGTTTTGAAACATCCTTCTTTATTGCCATATCTGGGTTATTGCTTTTTCTATGCTTCTTTAGTCACTGGTCCTTCATTTGATTACGTTGATTATGAAAGATTTATTTTAACTGATGCTTTTGATGATGTTCCAGATGAAAAGAAACCTGGTAGAAGAAGAAAGAGAAAGATTCCAAAGAGTGGTAGGGTTGCTTTGAGAAAAGTTTTCCAAGGCCTATTTTGTGCTGGTCTTTTTGTCTACTCTGGTAGTAAGGTTTCTTTAGAGTATTCATTTTCAACTGATTTTAAGGGTAGTGCTTTCTGGTTTAAAGTTGTCTATTTATACATTTTAGGTATTTCCCATAGATTAAAGTATTACGCGGTTTGGTCAATTAGTGAAGGTGGCTGTATTGTTGCAGGTTTAGGTTACAATGGTTACGATCCTAAGACTAATAAGATGTATTGGAACAGAGTTCAAAACATTGATCCATATGCATTTGAATCGGGTCAAAACGTTCATGATTGTTTAGAAGCTTGGAATATGAATACCAATAAGTGGTTAAAGAATTCTATTTACTTAAGAACATGTGCCAGAGATCCAAAGACTCAACAATTGAAACCTGGTGCTGTTCCAACTTTTATCACTTTCTCAACTTCAGCTTTCTGGCATGGTACTAAACCGGGTTATTATATGACCTTCTTGATTGGCGCTTTCATGCAAACTGTTGGTAAAATTTATAGAAGAAACTTTAGACCTATTTTTGCAACTAAAGATAACACTAACGTCTCGCAGTATAAGAAAGCTTATGATCTTGTTTGTTGGTGTTTGACTCAGTCTGCTTTTGGTTACATTTGTCAGCCATTTATGATTCTCGAATTTAGACCATCTATGGAACTTTGGAGAAGTTGTTACTTCTGGGTTCATGTTGGTTGCGTATTTACTTTATTTATTTTCTATGGTCCTTATGGTAAAACGGTTTCTGAAATCTTGAAGAAATACCATTTGCAAACTAAAGCTAAACCAGAGGCTCCAGCTGTTGAAGTATCATCCTCATCTCAATTACAAAAGTTATCACAACTTAAAGAGCACTTTGATTCCACCACTGATTTGCTTGAGATTGTGAAAAAGCAACAAGAATCATACTTACCAGATTATGACAATCAAATGGAGCTTAAGGAGGACCCTCTGACTGTTCCAGATATTGAAGTTTTAACTAAAAAGTATGCTGACATGTCTGTTGAAATTGATGAATGGTATAAACAGAGCACCAAGGGTAAAGAAGCTATCCTTGATGATAAAGAATTGGAAGCTATGAAGGGTGCCTTGGTAAAGTTTGAGAATGATATTAAGTCTTTTATGAATAATCTTAAGAAGTCCGAAACCAACACTAGTGGTAGTGCAGCTAAGAAGGAAGAATGATTTTTGCTTGTATGCTTGCTTTTTTTCTCTTTTACTATGTTTCGTAATATAATTTGCTTTTGAATTTACGTACTTGTTTATACTCTTAATTATACCACTTTTCTTGGAAATATTAACAATTATATTAGAGAGAAGATAACACTAAACAACTATACAAAAGTCAATCCATATCTTCGTCTGATTCATCAAAGAAATCCAATGCAGCCATAACATCGGCATGATCCTTCTTTTCAGGTCTCTTTTCACCACGAGTAACAGAACTACCAGCATCAGATATTCTTCTTGAATTCTCATTCAGGAAATCATCGTCACTATCATCGTCACTATCGTCTCTCATATTTGCATCTTCACTATTTGTAGTTTCTGGCTTGACTTGGGTCTCTTCATCAGGTCCATTTTCATTCGATATGATTTTTTCAGGCATCATTGAAGCCATTGCTAACACCCCTCTTCTCATGTTGTCGTCACCAGGCCAAACAAAATTATTGGGAAGTAAAGGACCATCAAATGTCCTTGGAATTCTGGAAAATTTGGATAATTTCATAGCATAAGCTAGAAGTTTCTTAGTGGCATCTAGATTTGCTTCACTCGATTCCTCTTCGGATACTGGAGGTTGTGGTTCGGATAATTTAATTTCTTCCTCCATCGGAAGCCTAGGTAGTTCGTTTAATTCTTTTCTGCAATCATTCAACGTGACTATAATGCTCCTTAAAGTTTCATTAAGTTGGGTGTTTTCAATTGTTTGCTTTAGCATCTGATTTGATTTCAAATCGTGTAGTAACTCTAATTGGTTGATTTCTTTGTTCACGTTATCAGAAATAGTCACCAAGTTAGAGCAAATTTCAGGATCTGGTACATAATGTTGTATTGAATTGGTTAGCCTCTGTAATTCACGTTCAAACTTGAGAGTCTCTTGATAAATAAAGGTGTCTTCGTTGTTATAGGTTTTGGGAGGTAAGGTCGATGAGGTCGATTGTACCTGAGTTAAGGGAGTGCTAACTCCAGGAGTTCCCACTGTTAACATCACCGATGAAGCAACTGTATGTAAAGGGGTATTCATGATTGTGGTTCAGGTATGTTTCAGACAAATCAAGAAGCGTCAGAAGCACCAAAATTCAAAAGTGACCATCAATTATAATTTGGAAATAGTAATAAAAGTTTGTGGTGCACGGGTGTATTCCGAGTAAACAGCACTAGTGCTTAGCATCTATAACTGCTTTCACAACTTCATCCCTTTCCTTTCCTTTACTTTACCCGTTATTAACTAGTGTAGACAGAGGCCCCCCAAAGAAATGTCGGACAACGTATTTGGATCATTGAATAACCCTATTTTTGGTACACCTGACGAGGACCCTTGGGCTATGCCTCAACAGAGATCTCAAGCAACCCAAAACAACAATAACAACATGTCTTCTTCTATTCTTCCAGACAACAATTGGTCTAGTTACAATTCCTCTGATTTGATGAATAATCAATTCAGTGGGATGAATCTACTTGGTGAATCCACTACAAGCAAGCCTATCCAAGATGAATTCTCCTCAAGTCGTCAAAACAGTATACAGCCACCAAGATCTGATTCTCCCAACATTTTTGGCGATAATCCTGCTCCAATCGCCTCCCAACTTTTGGATCCACTCGGAAGCATTGATATAGGAAAGCCCCTATCAAGTGAAAATGACGATGAAGAAGAGGAAGAAGAAGAAGATAATACTAGACCTGCTGAAACTAGTATTTGGAGTGATGAGATGGTCGCTAGTTTCAACCCATTGAGTTATCACAACAGTGATGATAAAATTATTGTTAGAGTGAAAGAAATTCCCGAAAAGGAGGGGTTAGTATTCAAGCACATCAACTACTTGATCAGCCATAATTTAAAGTTTCCAACTGAGTATTATTCTGATAGCAATAAGCAGCAAAACGGAGAAACTAAAATAATACGAAGATATAGTGACTTTGATTGGCTTATGGAAGTCTTGTTAAAAAAGTATCCATTCAGATTGATTCCTGAATTGCCTCCTAAAAAATTTGCTAGTATGTATTTTTAAAACATTTTGTTAATTTTGTTTTTTAAAAAAGACTCATTGAATTTCTCTAAATACTAACCTGATTTGTTTTACCAGTAGCATCAACAAATGACCCTCTATTTTTACAGAAAAGAAGAAGAGGTCTACAAAGATTCCTTTATCAGTTGGTCAAGCATCCTGTGCTTTCAAAGGAAAATTTAGTTATTATGTTCCTTACTGTTCCTAATGATTTTTCAAATTGGAAGAAATTTGCAAACATTGAAGTTCATGATGAATTTGATGGAAAACGTGTTAATTTGCCAAAAAGATTCACAATTAGCTTAGATCAAGCTTTAAGAGGTCTAAGAGACACTGACTCTGATTTGGATCACGATGAACAGCTTCAACATGAGCAGCTACAACAGCAGGTTTCTGCAGCTCAAGTTAGAAATGAAACTACCATTAATTGTATTACTCAAATTTGGAACGAAAGTCCTGTAAATTATAAGAATTTTGAATTCATGGAAAATGTTAATGTTCTGAATAACAGTTTAACTAGATTTGCAGATACTTGGAATAAGATTTCATTTTTAGTTGAAAGAATAGAAAGAAGAGAAGAAGCTCTAGCTCAAGATGGACATAGATTAGCATTATGTTTGGATCAATTCACTTCCATTGATCGTCATGTTTATGGTTTAGATAATGTTGTTGAGAACAGAAAGAGAACTGCGGATGAAGAAGGTCAAAATTTGAATATTATCAATACTCTTTTGAAGCAAGTTATTAAGTACTTCAGCACAAGTAAGCAATTAAAGGAAGATGAAATGGGTGTTGTTACTTCTGAGATTCTGGAGAATTTTAAAAAATTCCAAGACTATTATACTTCATTGCATTTTTTAATTGAAAGACTGAATAATTATAAATCAATTTCTGAAAAGCAAGTTCATGGACTACTTACAAAAATCACGAGAGCTAATGAAAGACTTTATCAGATCAAAGGAAAATCAGATATTAAAGGTTCTGAGATTGATAGACTTGTTTCTATTTTAACTCAATCCGTCGAGCAGTTAAGCGCATTAGTTACTAGGATCATTTTAACAAAAGCTGCGTTTTTGAACGAATATAAATTATTTCAGAAGACTAAATATATGGTTTCTGAAATTTTCCAAGATTGGTTCACTGAAAGAGTTAAGTACACTGATTTGGATCAGGGTGCTTTACAACGTGTTTTCAACGAACTTCAAGATTTGCCCCTAAAATAGTTTTAGTCTTTATGGCATTTTGTCATCCTTTTAATCCAAGTCCCCATTTTTTTTTTCTGAGACTTTTATGTCATTTTGTCATTTATTATAATCACTTTATTAATTATATATATCCCTCTTTTCAGTTGTTAGCAAATAAAAGTCATGTTTAAAATTCGATTGAAGACGTAGAGTAAAGGTAAATCGGGACTGAAGGGAGTTATCAGTGATCTGCCGCTGCGTCGATCGTCTGTTTGAGCCGCTCAATAATCCGGCGACAGTTGAGCTTTTGCACGCTTGAACAGTTCAGCAACAATTTGAACAGGCAGTTCCATCAAAAGGGTGATTCAATGAGAACACATTCCTTCCAAACAGCATCAAAATTTTTCATTTGGTTGATTAATCGGCACCATGACCCCTTCAGGTTCAAACAAGAGACTGCTTGATGAAAATGACCAAGAAATAGCAGAACTTCTGAATCCATCAGGAACAAAGAAAATAAAACTGGATGATTCATTTAGCAAATCAGGGTCTCCTTCAGTTGATCTAATGACGCCAACATTGGCAACTCCTGTTCCTTATAATTCGAATTCACCGGGTGCTGTTGATACACCGTCTGGTGGTGACATTGCTGGCTTGAAAGTTGAAGATATTCTGGCTGGTAATGAATCTTTCTTTGCTCGTCTGGATACAAGCTCTAACCCTTTACTAGATAACAATCTATCAAATAACACTAATGGAAATAGATCAGATTCAGGCTCCTTAGTGGGTAATACTGTGGCAAGTAATGCTAGTTCTGCGTCGTTAGGATCAAGGGCTCCTTCAATATCTCAAGCACAAATCCCTATAGCGTTACCTAAGGCTACACCTACTCCACATACTCCGACAGTTCCAAATACAAATACACTGGATCAACAACAGCAACAAAATCATCAAAATAATAATAATAATAATAATAGTGTCAAGCCTCCAGCTTTAAATACTCCGGGGGTACAGCCTCAATCGCAATTTAATGGAAATAATATTATTAATAAATCGTTAATCAACAAACAAAACAATAATAACCTTCAAAAACGAACATCGAAACCCGCAAGAAATGAAAAATCGTCTCAAAATCCAGAAGAATTGGCAGATGCAGTCGCTGCTGCTGGTGTTAATTTAAAAGCTGAAGAAGATTTAATGACTGGTACATTAGGTGTTTCTAAAAGAACTCTTGAACCAAATAATTTTTTAAAACCTCAACAACTAGCTTGGTTTATGAATAGAGTAATGGAAGAGCAAGGCTTAAGACTAAAAGAAATTGACCCTGAATTAATGAATATTATGTCTGTTGCATGTGAAACTTACATGTCAAACATAATTACCGATACAATTATAATGTCAAGGCATAGACGGGTACCATTAGCCACTAAACAAAAGCATTCGGTTGGAAGCTCTAAATCTGAAGTTTCTAAAGCATTAAGAGATATTGCGACCAAGCAAAAGGAAAGAGAAGAAAAAAGAGTTAAGAAAAGAATAATATTAGGATTAGAAGAGGAAAAGAAAGATGAAGAAATTGCAGAAGAGCATAAACAAACTAATGTAACAGCTTCCTTAATGATGGGTGGTTCTAAGAAAAAGAAGTATTCCTGGATGCAAAGCGGTTCCTCAAAGAGTAACTCCATCAGCTCTAGAGGTGATAATGGTATCAGGTATAGAGAGGCTAGAGAAGAGCCAGGTATTGTGTTGAGAGACTTATTAGCTGCTATTGAGAATAGAAGAATCGGTGTTCAGAACACAATTGTCAAAGGTTATTCCAAAATGAGAGATTAATCTTGTTTTAATTATTTAGTCCTTTTAAAGTACTAATATATTATTTTTTTTATATGTATATTATTTTTACGACATTTTGTTGGTCAATATGATCATAACTATAATTTCTTTCTTTACTTATTTTATTTTATTCAAATCTGTATATTATTGTTTGTGATATGATTTTTTAAAAAAACAAAACACCCCATTAAATTATTATTGTACAAAAGACTTTAAAAAATACATAACTTTCTAAAAACAAACGCTAGACTTTAGCTCTTTTAACGGAAACACCCACTAAATTTGCCGTATTTGATTTTCTTTTCAGTGATATAGTCTCAATTTCTGAATCTGAGTCTTCATCACTTGAAGAATAACCATCAACTAACCCACCCATACCCGACTTGCCAACAACCTTTTCTGTCTTTGAATTGATCACCTTCACAGTTGGTTTACTCACATTTCCCATTTCAACTTCTGAAATGACGACTTCTGGTTTCAAAAGCTTAGCCTGTCTAAATGTTTTAAAAGCATTGACAGCTTCTTCTGAGTCCTCAGCATCAAGTTGTTCTTGTAATTTAGCGTATCTGTCCTGTTTCATCGCCTGATCTTTCAATTTCTCAAAATTTTTGCTTCTTTGTTGTAAGTCATCTAATTCATCAATTAATTCTTGTTCTCTTTGTTGATCTTTTAATCTTTTTTCTAACTGTTCAATACCAGTCTCGGCATCTCCAGGTTTCTTACCTTCTTTACTAAGTTGTTCTACTCTGTCTTCTTCTTCTAATCTCACTAGCATTTCGTCAAAAGTTTCATTTTCAGGTGCTTTAGTAGGCATAGTAGCAGTAGTTGATCTCTCATAATTTCTTTTAACACCCGAAACGCAATCGAAATCGCCATTTTTTGGATCCGTTCTAAAAATCAATTCGGAATTACATCTTGGACACCTTATATGGAATCTAATAATCTTGTGTTGTAAGTAATGTTCATCGGTAATTTCTTTCCTAGCATTGAATTTCTTGGATTGTGCCATATATTCGTTACAATGTAAACATTTCATAGAAAATGGTACCATCAATCTAACTGTTGGCCATGACGCTGGGCCAGTTTTCTTCTGCTTTTTGCTCTTCTTAACCTTGCTAGGATCAAAATCAGGAGGGTAATATTTATTGATTGCCTTTCTTTCGGACATTATCTATATCTGTTCTGTTTATCATAAAGATAAAAGCAGGAACTATGTGCTCGTTTTGCCTTACAAGCGATTACAGATTGAATGAACTTTTGATAATTTAAATCAAAAAAAAAAAAAAAAAACAGATTTCGGACAAGCTTTACAATTTTGAGCGCAGAAACCGGATGGTTTCTGAATCTTCGAGTAATCAATCTTCCAAGTTTCTGAAGTACCTCGTAAATAAATATACCTGCCACTAGTAAACTTTAGCTGTTTCATCTAAGATAGAAAGGAAACAAATAAAGTACATTTTAGAAAAAATATGAGAGTGAAATGATGGGTAGAAGAAAAGGGTGATACAAACAGTGTAACCTGTGTGTCTACCGAAAAATAAGTGGAAATGATCACCTACTTCGATAACTTGAAGACAAGCAGCAGGCTGATCCAAATTGTTTGGTTCGAAGTTATCACCATATTATACTTTTCCATTTCCATTTCAAGTGAATCGAATCATCCAACCTTAATGAATTTCTTAGTTAGAAGCTCATTTTCGAGCCTTTCATTTTGGATGTGAGCACCTGCTGTGTGCCTACATCTGTAGAGATTTCTGGCGGCAGACGGTTTTGAAGATAAGATAAGACAAGACAATCAGGTATATTTCGATAGTGGTCAGTTCTTCTAGTATATGGGGGAATCACAATCAATATAAATTGATTAGGAATTACAGGGATTGAATTGGCTACTGGTTATAAGGTTATCAAACCGGCGCTATTATCCAAATTGGGACATGTACATTGATGAAAACAAAAGTGCCCTGGAACTTTGAGATAAGTTATCGCTCCTTAAAAGAAGTAATCTCTACGTACGAATTTGAGTCTTCTAGAATTCACTAGAATTACAGGAAGCACATCCACACGTAGAGGAATTTTAAAAACTAGTTTGAAATAAAAGTGTGCACTCTCTATTACTCTTGAGAGTTGTACTTAACGAAGTAGCAAAACGATGGGTGATCCCGTTGTTCTAGTTTATAGTCTACTGAGTTCATCAAAGTCCTTCTTCAAGTTCAAATTCAAGAAGTCTCAGAACGGCAATTATTGGGGAGGGGGGCATTGAACAATATTAATTGAGGGCTATCAAGCATGCATATTGCATGCGTTTAGCTGAAAGAAGGATTTCTTAGTTTCTTGGGGGTTATCGTTATCTCGATTCTCGATGCATTTCCGGATTAATCGATAATCCTAAAGTTGAACTTAATTTAGAATAGGTTCGTGTAAACTAAGATAATTCATCGACAGCGCAATTTTGATGACACCCGTAGCTTCCAAAGCTACTACTCAAACAAAAAAGTCGTCATTTGGTGGGTCTAATAGCTTATAGATCACCAATGACGTATGGGTATACATACTTCACCTTTATTGTTATTATAAGGACCCTTAATCGGTGTATCTTCGTATTTTACCTCAATTAACTTCCATTCCTTGGGGACTACGGAATACTTCTTCTTATCATTCCAGTATTATGTAATGTTTGGATATATATTAAAGTATCAAGAGGGCAGCACATATGTGGTTGTCAAACCTTGAAAGATTTATAAATCAGATCGATCTGTGCCTGAATATTTCTTTCCCTATATTCAATGAATAGAGGCCAAATGAGGAAATATCCGAAAATCAAAAAGGATACGTAAATACATAGATCGATCATGCATACTCATGCATACCAGTCAGTCACCGTACTATACATAAGAATTGAGTTAAAGCATTGATTGAGTTGTTATATAAGTCCTTGTTTCTCCATCTACTAACTAGCCAGTTATAGAAAAACGAGGAATTTGAATTAAATTGGAAATATTATAAACCATATAGTTGCTACAATATGCTATTCAAAAAAAAGGATACATCATTCTCTGCCAATGAGGAAAACACAGAATCTATTTCTATACAGGAAAAAGGAAAAGCAGTTGTTGAAGTTACCTCTATTTCCAATCCTGTTACCAGTCAATTATCGACCTCTTTGTCAAGAGTTGGTGGACTTCATGGTCACACTGAAAGACGTCTTAAGCCAAGGCATGTTGACTTAATTGCTATTGGTGGTTCCATTGGTACTGCCCTTTTTGTTACCATTGGTACAGGTCTTGCTAATGGTGGTCCTGGTAATCTTGTCGTGTCGTTCTTTATTCATGGGTTTGTCATCTATGTGTCTACTTTAACCATTGGAGAGTTAATTTGCTACTTGCCAGTTGATTCTCCTTTCATTACTCATGCTGGTAGATTTGTTGATCCTGCTTTCCAATTTACTGTTGGATATAACTTCTATATGATGTCCTCCTTAAATATTCCTTTTGAAATTACCGCTGTTAACAAGATGATTCACTTTTGGAGGGACGATTATAACCCTGCAGTTACTTTTGTTCCTCAAATTGCTCTGTATTTGCTTTTAAATATTTTTGCTGTTGATTTTTATGGGGAGTCAGAATTTGTCTTAGCAATTGGTAAATTGATGTTAGCTTTTGGTTTATTATTTTTTACTTTCATCACTATGGTGGGAGGTAATCCTCAACATGATGCTTTTGGTTTTAGAAACTTTAAAGGTGTTGATAATGCCTTTCCCGAGTATTTGGGATCTGGTGCCTCTGCATTTTGGGCAGCTTATATAAAAGCCGTGTTTACGGAAGTTGGTAAGTTACTTTAGTTTTTTTCTTTGGAGTTCATCATTTACTTTAACATTATACTAACCTATGCTTTCTTCTCACATTCATAGCTGCTGAATACTTATCTCAATGCGCTGGTGAAGCTAAAAACCCAAGAGTTGTGCTTCCACGAGCCTTCAAAACTATTGTGTACAGACTTACAGTGTTTTATCTTTTAGGTAGTATCTCTGTTGGTGTCTTAGTTTATTACAAAGAAGAAGATTTAGCCAATGGTGTCTCACCTTACGTCCTTGCTATGAGAAACATGGGTATCAAGTTCTTGCCTGATTGTGTTAACTTCTTATGTATCACTTCAGGTATGTCCCTTCTATTAATTTTTAACACACTCTCATTTTTACCTTTTACTAACCCTCTTTCAACCCTTCTCCTTTATTAAAGCTTTTAGTGCTGGTAACTCATATGTGTACTGTTCTTCAAGAGCTTTATTTGGTTTAGCTAAGATGGGATTTGCCCCAAAGATTTTCACCTATACCACCAATAAGGGTGTCCCGTTAGCTGCTCTTGGCCTTGCCTTTGCCTTCTCAATGTTATCTTTAATGCAATTAGGTACAACGGGTAAGGTTGCCTTGAACTGGATGGTCAGTTTAGTCACTGGTGCCCAAGTTATCAACTACAGTTTCATGATGGTGACTTACTTGGGATTCTACAGGGCTTGCAAAGCTCAAGGCTTAGATAGATTTTCCACACCATTACAGACATGGGTTACTAAACTGCAGCCTTGGCCTGCCATTTTCGGTTTGACTACGACTTCATTGATTGTGATATTCCTTGGCGCCCAAGCTTTTATTGGTGGTTTTGATGTTGATTCATTTTTGTATTACTATTTGATGGCTTTTATTGATCTGGGATTGTTTGTATTCTGGAAGTTCTTTAAGAAAACTAACTTTATCAAACCGGAAGAAGCAGATTTATACTCTGGTATAGCTGAGATTGAAGAACATGAACGCCAATATTACGAAAAACAGAATAAAGAAGCTGCTACACAAGGAAAATTTGCAAAGATTATGAGTTGGGTGTTTTGAGACCGAAATACAGTGTTCGAGCAATATTGAGATCATTGTTCTCTTTTTTATTTTATTTGTATTTACTGTTAACTTTTAATCTGATAAAATCCAATTAGTTATCTTTAATCATTTATGAAATTAGGAGTCTAACTATGAAGAGACTAACGTAAGTAGTGGAGGCCGTAAAATAATTGTTAGGCTGCCCATGAATTTGTTTAGAAAATCCTCAATTAAGATTAATACAGCCAATGACACAAACGTCGACTTGGTACTCAAAACTTGTACATGTTTACTAAATTTACAAGAATTTCCCAATAATATGATCAAATCAATTGAAAGCTAATATACAAATAAAACAAATACAAAAAGTAAAGATTAATCTAGGATCTTTCACCTCTTAATCTTCTAGCTAATTGGATATCCTTCTTTTGAATGGTAACTCTCTTAGCATGAATAGCACACAAGTTAGTGTCTTCGAATAAAGAAACTAAGTAAGCTTCAACGGATTCTTGTAAAGCACCAATAGCAGAAGATTGGAATCTTAAATCAGTCTTGAAATCTTGAGCAATTTCTCTGACTAATCTTTGGAAAGGTAACTTTCTAATTAATAATTCAGTAGATTTTTGGAATCTTCTAATTTCTCTCAAAGCAACAGTACCTGGCTTATATCTGTGAGGCTTCTTAACACCACCGGTAGATGGAGCAGACTTTCTAGCAGCCTTAGAAGCTAATTGTTTTCTTGGAGCCTTACCACCGGTAGACTTTCTTGCTGTTTGCTTGGTTCTAGCCATTGTAAATGTGTGAAATGTATAGAGTGATACAACTTATTTAAAAAAATAAATTAGAAAAGATGATCAATAGGTGGGGGATGCTGGGCTTTATATATTTCTCGTTGATCACAGAACGCGCGGGGGCTCTGTTGACACAACACGCTCCCGTGCTCAAGACTGCGCGTGCGAAAGATCGCGCAATCACTGGACTGCATATATCTGGTTCTGAAACCCAGCTTGCGGCTCGTCAGCGGCTCACTTGAGGGTGTTTTTTCAACATGCTTAAACTTGTGGCACGGGCTGTGTTTCTGCATAAACAACAATGCAAAGGGCTCGAAGAGCTATAAAACACTCCTGATTCCCACTTTTTTTCAGGTTAGACATTATTTAATTCTTATTTGCTTCCTTCTTTAGATCATTGATCAATTTTAATCAATACATATATTATAATACAAAATGTCCGGCAGAGGTAAAGGTGGAAAAGGTCTAGGAAAAGGTGGTGCTAAGAGACACAGAAAGATTTTAAGAGATAACATTCAAGGTATCACAAAGCCAGCTATCAGAAGATTGGCTAGAAGAGGTGGTGTTAAGAGAATTTCCGCTTTAATTTACGAAGAAGTCAGAGCTGTTTTAAAATCATTCTTAGAAAACGTTATCAGAGATGCTGTTACTTATACTGAACATGCTAAGAGAAAGACTGTTACTTCATTAGATGTTGTTTATGCCTTAAAGAGACAAGGTAGAACCTTATATGGTTTTGGTGGTTAAACTATTTAAATTTGTTGAACAAGTTTTCTATGGTTATATTTTTCTTATTATTGTATATTAGTTTCTGTTAGATAATCAATCCTAATCATTCCTTTGAATTTTTAAATCTCTACAAATTATAGTAACTTGACAGATGAAATTTGTTGAAATCATGATTCATTTGTAAGCCAATATCCCGCAATTAGGTATTTAATGAATATAGAACCTGGGTTGAACCGTTACTAATTACGCAAGTTTTATATACAATTCAGGTTTAAACGGAAGTAAATATTATTACGAAGACAAGACTAAAGATAATAAAAACAAAGAAACAAAAATTTAAACAAGAAGAAAGAAAAATAAAGTAGAGATAGTAATATAAATCGAAACAAAAAAGGGAAATAAAGACTATAGCTGAAATGAAAGCAGGACAAAAGAAAAACAAATATTGCTTTTGAAAAAGGCAGACGGTGTATTACTTATTATTAGCATCTGAATCGAAGAAACTATTCTTAATTTGTTATGATTTTTCTTAAATTGTATGTACCCATTAACTTAAATTCACTTCAATTTCTAAATAAGGTCTAGTAAATAATCAGCAGTATCACAAAAAACAATAACTTCATTTCTAATCACATCATCTAAGTAGCAGTATTAGTAACCACCAATTTAGCCAAATGTTGGAAGAATGTTCTTAAACTGACATCTTCAGTATGAACAACAGCACCGGCATCACCAGCGGCATCAGCAACATAACCACCCATAGCACCACCAACACCACCAATACCTGACAAGTCATTGGCATCATTTTCAGATGGATTCAATTTGGAATATAAGAATCTTGCTTGGGATTTACCCTCATCACAAGTAACATATCTTGGCAATGGGAATCTCTCAGAAATAATAGAAGCAGCCTCCTCTTGTGCATTTTCAATCATTTCATAAACACCTGGATATTCATCTCTTGGGAAATTCTTATCTCTCCAATCAGCAGCAACATGGCCGAAATAAATGACAGTGTAGAAGAAAGCATCTAGTAACAACACTGCATCTGCTTTTAATGAAGCTGAATCTAAAAGCACTGCCTCTGGTTCTGAACCATCAGCCATAAATCTAACTAATGTTGGTTGAATCATAACCAATGAGTCTCTAACATCTGTTCTTAAAACAGTATGATGATAGAAAGCAGTTTCATCTGGAGAACAATTGAAAACTTGTAAAAATTGAGATCTTCTTAAATGGTAAACAAATTGTGGTAACAATGAGAATCTGCTTGATAATCTAAATGAATTTGAATCGTTTTTAGAATAATCACCATAAACTGTACAAAGCTTAACTAAGGATTTATCAATCCATCTCAATAAATCTGAATATTCACCACCATGCTCTAACTTGTAAACAATTAATCTAGCGTATAAAACGGCAGCAGCTTCTTGATCAAATAGAGCTGGTAAATCAGTAGCATTAGATGTCAATCTACTTAAAGTGGTAACTCTGATTCTTAAGGTACCATTAGTATGTCTATAAACAGTCTGGAATTGAATATGCACCTCATTTACAGATGAATTTCTTTGATCGGCAGAAGCAACAGTTTGCATGTCAAAAAAGATAGCGTAAGTATGTCTTGGTGATAAAGAACACATTCTCCATTTATTAGTGAAACCTTGACCAACCTCGATGTCAGCAACATTTTCACCCTCTTTTTTCAGAGATGCTGCATGACCAACCATACCAGCAACTTTTAATCTCGGAGAGGTGAAAACTTCTAGTTCACCACCTGAATAATTAAAAGGGTAGCCTTCATCATCCTTATTATAGTTAGCTAAAAATGAGTTTTTGAAAATAGCAGTTTGGAAAGAATCAGTAACTAGTAAAACACCACCTGTCTGATTACATAATGTTCTCATTTCATATATACCAGTTTGATCATAACAACCTGCAAAAATATCAACAGAGAACTGACTATTTGAAGCTGAATCAAAGAATTTATCCTTTTGATCTTTATTAACACCTGTGGCTTTAACGGTCAATTTTTTGTAAAAGTTAACAGCTTTCTTATAATGTTTAGCTGAACCTTTATCAACATCACTATGAGATCTGATTGGTTCCTTTAATTGATCACCAACAATAGTACCTGGACCATGGGTGCAAGCACCACCCGCAAATAAAGTGACCTTACCAGAAGCTTGAGCATATGAACCTTCAACTAAACAAGAAGCAATGCTTAAAGCAGAACCAGTCACTCTCACAGCTCTTCTACCTGGATCAACAGACCATCTTGAAACTTCTAAAGAGTCGATAGCCTTAACAATTAAATCTTCAGAATGAGAATCTGATAATGGTAATAAGAATCTATTAATAGTACCCCCGGTTTCAAATTGTCTTGACCAGTCTTTGGAACCATTACCATAAATGCCCAGTTGCTTTTGAACATCAACAGATTCAAACTCTTTATTACCTCTAAAAACATATTTCTTAAAGCACGAATCAAATTTTAATTCATGAACATTAACAACAGAATCAAAAGTGATTAAACCAAATAAAGCCCCAGGTGGGTGATATTCCAAGGAACTAATCAATGTATCTTTTAAAGCCTGTAAATCTTCCGGTTCTTGACATAAATCTATAACATAAATAAAAGCTTGTGGAGGAGGTGGGTTTCTATTGAAAACATACTCCATGGTCGAAGCTGCAGGAGTCAATTCAATTGGCAGATTTTCAGGGGAAATGTTTTGATAATGAGGGGGTAATTGAGATCTAGTATTACAACAAACACAAGACCATGTCTTTGTAGCTAAATCAATTGGAGAGAAAACATTTAAAACTGCACGACACTTTCTACAAAGAACAGGTTCATAATCCGCAATTGGTAAATCTTCACGTGTTAATAATGGAGTATATAAACAACCAACTGGGGTAGACATGTTCTCTGCTTCTAAACGAGTCACTGGAAATGCGTTCCAATTGAAACGAACACCATCTCTGTCTTCAATTTCATAAAAATCCATGATTATGTAATATTTTTTGTTGTTATTTTAAATGATGTGATAAATGTGGATGGAAGGATAAAAATAATAATCAGTAATACTATCTAAAACACAAGGTGGGTAACTAAGATTCTTTATAAGTATCGATTTTATCTTTTAAGATGTATCTTGATGAAAAGCGTTGAAATTTGTAAAATCAACAATGGATCGTCTTTAAATAGGAAAACAAAAAGGATGTACTTTTCGTAAGAAAAAAGGACACGGAAGGACAATTGAGTTAAGACAAAATCCAAACTTGTAAGTTGACCAAAGGGGAGACACGTAGTAGGTAACGTCAAAGGGTTCTGTCCTTAAGCTTGAACCTTCAATTCCTTGAAATGTTATTGACAGATCACTATCAACGAGAGCGAGCAGACCTGACAGGCAGGGTAACACTCTAAGTGGCGTGTGTTTGTGCGCCCCAATACTGTGCCTTGTATAAATTATGTGATTCCTTCATGAAAAACGAGTTTGCTTGAAAGCTCCTCTAATTTATGCTAATGCTGTTACAAAACATTGATTCAAAAATCTAAATTCAGAGAATGAAAAAGAAAATAAGTGTTAATTAAGAACACAGGATATATATATCAACAAGGAAACGAAGAAAACAGGCACGAAGCCAAAACAAGACTGTGCTTTACTAATGTATAATAATTATAAAGAAATCCCTAAATTAAGCAAAGCAATTTGAGTAATCTCTTACATCAGAGAATAAAAATAAAGTGATTATATCTCAAAAAAAATTAAAAAAATAAAAGAAATACAAAAAAAGTAAAATCCAATGAAACCCCACGATGTCATTATCTCCAATATCCAATATTAGATTCAATCCAAAAACATCATATCATAAAGTCGTAGAAAATAAAAGATGGAAGATCATGTAATTAATACATTATAATCCCTTCATAAAAGAGTTGACGGTAGCATCAGCTTTCTTCATATTTGATTTAACCAGTGCGTCCTTCAATAGCTTCCCAACATCCCCACCATCTACAACAACTCCTTTTTCGGAACATTTAGCCTTACTCTTTAATTCCGAACATAAACCATCTATATCCAAATCTGAAAATCTAGGATGATTTGTAATACGTTCCCAAATTTGTGAGCATTTCATTAGGTTACCAGAATTGTCAGGAACGGCTGCCATTTCATCACTATCATCGTCTTGCTTGGAACAAATTTTAGATTCTTCAATTGTAGGTAAATGATCATTACAATTTAATGGGTTTAAAGTATTTGCAGTCAATTGTTGTGACGAAGGTTGTGATGCACTAAAGAAGTCCGAAAGTGGATCATCTTTAGATTCTTCAGTGACTAAACCCGCCAACGGATCTTGTTCAGACTTACTGTTTTCGTCAAATATGAAGTCATCATCAAGATTGCTATTAAAGAATGAGTTGGGAGTGAACGCACTATCGTTATTGAAAACTAAGGAAGTATCAAAAGGAGCAGAATCATATAGTAGAGCCAGATCATTTGCGCTTGAAGTCGACTTACGTGGGGCAGAGTCAGCCAAAGCTTGGAAAGGAGAATCGCTTGCAGACATTAAAAATAAAGAGTCAGGGTCCAAAGTATTAGTAGAATGAGTTCCTAGAGAGCCCTCACCTATAGAAGAAGTTGGCCCGAGATAAGCTGAATCTCTTCTTTCTTTAGGTATTGGGCATGATGTCGTTCCACAAACAGAGCTAAGCTCGCCACAAAACTGAGAAACACCTTCCGAGTAGTCTCCACCCTTTAAAGTAGATTGGTTAATATCTAGAGGAGAATTAGTCGAAGGTTCAGATTTACCGAAACCATCACTTGGTGAAGTATTATTAGATAAACCCCAAGGGGAAGGGAACTGGAAAGACTCTGTTTGAATTTTGGGACGAGAAAAACTACTAGATTTAGAAGAGTTAGACATATGAAGTGTTTCATCAAAAACATTATTCGAAGATAAACTTGAAGCAGGGCTTTGATTTGTAACATATGGTGAAGAAGTAGCGGATGATTTATCTGAAAGAGAAGAAACACTTTTAGTTGAGGCAGCACTGTTTATCGTTGGCATGTCAGAGGAAGCAGAATTTTTGTATTTAGACAGCTGCTTCATTAAAGTTTCAACTTGAACTCTTAATAGTTCACTTTCATTTGTGATTTGTAACTTTTCATTTTCTAACATCTCAACTTGCATTTCCAATTCTTTCATTTTTCTTTCTTTTCTTTCTCTGAAAGCTCTTTGAGCAGCTCTGTTCTGGGCTGTTCTCTTATTCTTTGGTTCTGTATGCAGTGGCTTTCTACCAGGTTTGGAAGACATGCTGGAAGGGGTACTTGCTGTGGACATGGCGATTGCTGTTATGGGTATTAACGTTCAAGCTTGATATGAGGTATATGAATTGGAAAAAAAGGAAGACGCAGAACAGATGTCTAGAACAGATGTCTTGAACAGTTGCAAAGGGTGATGAGTTAAAGGAGCAAACTGGGCTGGACACGGGAAACAGAAACACTTTTATACAACTTGAGCAAACGATTTGTCAGCAAGCCTTCGCTGCTTCACGGCCTAATTACGCGACGATCGTCGCGCATTTGAACGAATTAATTTCTTTTATTTGCTGTTAGGTAACTGTCATTTAATTAATGCCCGACGTACGGGTTAATGAGTCACCAACTCTAAGATTTAGGAGTTAAGTCAGTTCTTTTGGTTCGTTTATGATCTAACAGCCATACAGTTGATTGGCTGCCATTTTTAATTGGAGATGTAATTGAAGCCCATCTCATCTCGCGATACAGAATCATATTTGCCAGAATCTTCCATTGCTTTAATTTACAATTGAGCATTTGATAACTCAATTAATTATACTTTATAACTTGAAGAATTATAAAAAGTCTTAAAGCTTTAATTGGTCATGATTGTATCAAAGTTAAATGCTAGGTAGCTTTTCTGCTAGCATATGACCTAAGAGTGGTGATTCGGATGATTTACCCTTAGCTCCTATTTCCGAGGATAATTAAATGATAGGCACCAGCCTTTGATAGTGTTCCAATGCTACAGAAGAAAGTATTAACACGTATATAATTCATCATTTAAGTTCGGCATATTCATTTCCCTGAACAAATGATATGGCACGTTTCGTTACCTGTAGCATTGCAATATGACTCCTATATTAAAAAATAGATGGGCTAATACTAATTCTATGATTGTGAGACCTTTAATTCACCCTATCGTGCAAAGGTTAAATACCCACAACTTGAGACATACATTTATATTAGTTTGTAATCATAGAAGTAATTAATTGTGTGCTTAAGTGGATCTTTGAGTACCCAAATATTACTTTGAGGCTAATGTATAATTGCTCTTCATAATTGTTCAAGTCCTAATCTTCCAGATCATTATCTTTAAGTATATATTTATTATGCTAATTGAATTCAACTTTCCCGACAAATCAGTGTCTCCAAAATGCAGTTTAAGATGTATATTGTTCAAACCACAACAAATCATCTATAAGTTCCTTGTATAGATACCTACCTATTGTAGGCAAGACACAGGATTTTCTCCTCAGCCCAATAAAAGCAATTTTGTAGTTTCTTCTATGGTTTTCGCTAGTTTAAGATTCGTACACTTCAAACTTTAGATATTCTGGCCATATATGCATCCTGATAATCACCAAAAGAAAGGAAAAGGTATTTTAAGTCTTCCCGAAGAAGCGTCTATATTATACTATTTCCTCATTAACTGATCGAGTAGACTTACGAACTGAATGTTGGACCCATCACTCAAAATAGGTTTAGTTTTTTTGTTCAGGGTAGTTTCGTTTTGACAAATAATTTACCCCTTTGGATTTGAGCATATAGCTAAAGCATCTCTTCCGATTTCTTATCATGCATATAAAATCCCTTAATTCTTTTTTTGTCTTGATTTTTGATTACTTTTCCTTTGTGTATCTTAAAAAAGGATCAACTTTTCGATCATTTTTATCTAGAGGGAACTTTAATGCTTATATATTAATTTGAGTTCCGTTATGCTAAGCTTGTGTTTATACCAATCTTACGTTAGGTTAGTTTTCGCAAGCCCTTCAATAGAATATATAGATTCTTCTAATAAATATTTGTTGTCCTTTAATAATCTTATTCACCTTTAGAGAATCTTATCATTTGGCCGGTATTACTTATCTACCAGAAACAACTACAATTATTATTACTATCGTTTACTAGTACAGTTGGTATGTATAACAATTGATTAACGTTCCGCATCAGACACCATATACTTATCAGCACAATAAATATGAACATTATGTTTAACGACTGAAGAACCAAAAGCGAAGAGCCTATAACAGTTACAATTTTCTTACCCCTTTTGATATAAATTAAGGAGTTGGGCTACTTATCCTTGTCATTAGTTTGCTATCAAAATATATGGAAAAGAATTTACAGTTTGGTATGTTTGACTAAACTTTGGCTTCTAGACAATCAATTAATCGAAACTTAGTGTGATTCTCAACAACCAACACGTAGATTTAATTAAACTTCTGTAAACATACAAAAGAAACGCAGTACCTTTAACTCAGTGAGGGACTCGACTACAAATGCACTTTTCTTCTAGTCATCGTAATTGCTAATTTAATCCCAGCGAATAGGTATCTAAAAAAATCAGGGTATATACGTGGATTCCAAAAAAATCTCACAATTTATAAATAAGAGGCCATTCATTTAAGCTAAGTCTTTGTCACAAGAGCTCCAGATAATCTCCATTAATTAACAACAGAATCATTGAGCTTACCATCTACTCCTTTGCTAGACTTTCCTGATATCATTCTTAAGAAAGACTTTAAGAAAAGACGTGTTGATTCTTTAGTATGCATAATTAAATCACCGCAGACATATTCACTACTGGAGGTTGTGTTTCCAGTTCTTTCAATCAATTGCTGTCCCCCCAAGTAGTCCTTGTTAGCAGTGACATTGAATGATTTAAACAATTTTAATTTCTTTGCTATACTAATTAGAATAAATATTATAACCGAATCAACAATTGCCTGACTTAACAATTTTTTACTGGCCTTATAGATCTTAATCAAGAGTGATATTACCAATTGTCTAATTTTAAATAATATGCTTATTAATTTTGAGTTATTATTTGAATTATTGCTATTATATGGGGTTGATGTAATTGGGGTACTTTGTTTAGTAGGGCTGATGCTTGGGGTCGATGTTGCTTGAACTGTAGACATTGTTCTCATATTAGCTATTTCATAACTTAACTTATTTAAGGTCAAATTAATATCATTCTGCCATTTTAAAAATTGCATATCTTTAGAACCTGATGATGGAGTCACTGATCTATTCATCTGCGAATATTTTTGTTGCTGTAATGTACTTGAAACTGCTGTGTTAGTGCTAATTGATCTATTTTTCATATTCGTAGGCGGTAAGTTATCAATACTATTTCTTCTCTCATAAGCTGATGGTATTCTTGATCCACTTCCGGAAGCCATTCTATATAACGATAAAGCAGGTGAATGCGATCTACTGATCGAAGAACCATGTAAAACTTGTTGTGGCTCACCTCCTGAAAGTGGTCCATACGAACTAATTGGCAGATCCTTAACTTGCTCCCACATAAATTCCAAATCATTTAATAAGTCTCTGGATTCAATTGAATCATCTGCATATGAGCTCATTGATTCAATTAAACATTCAATATATAACTTCTTAGCTTCGGTTTTACTAAGACCAGATTGTTCTTTCCAAGCTTCCAGTTTTCTTGTAGTTGCATCATCATCTGAACCCGATTCTGATGATATTTGCAACCCATCAACATCTCCTTCTGTTGCTTGCTTGTATAGCCCATATAATTTGACTCTGGTTTGGAGTGGGGGTCTTGCAATTGAGTTTCGTGACGTCTTGGAGGACAGCGCTTTGATGGTTGAAATGGCTTTCACAAATACTTTATCTATGGATTCAGACATTTTTGATGGTCTAGCGAGTAGACTGGAGTAGACTATGTCTGAAAGTTAAGTAAGACACGCTAGAGGTTTAGATTTTTTCGAAATTCGTCGGTTTTGAAAGCTGTGATAAGACTTTGTTTACCTTTTTGATCTCAAACATTTAGCTCCAATGAATTAGCGAGTGGCGGGGTTCGCCGAACTGGTGCACAGATTTGACTCTACACTAACTTTCCACCCTGGAAAAGTTAAACGGATCTACATAAATCATTGAAGAAAGAAGTCAATCCAATGAACCAGCAAAGTAGCCCTACTCTAACAAGCTCACTGAAAGGTGCTTTCAATTAATTACAGTTACTTGTTACATCTACTTTAAGCAAAAACTACAGCGAAAATAGACAAACAAGAACAGCAACTAACAACAAGTGATAAAGAAAGATAATATAACGGGACCAGGAAAATATTTATGACTTTGAAATGGACTAGTGTATTCACGGAACCTTCCACAATTTCCCGCAAACATAAAACAGTTCAAAATCAACAGACATCACGAAACCGAAGTAACAGAGTCCACTAACTCCAAACTATCTCATTTTGAAGTACTTGCATGTAGTCAGTTATCAAATACCCCAGTGAGTAAGAGCCAGTTATTCTTGTTTGCACTAAAATAGGAGCCAAATACGGGGGAGAAACTTGGCACCAGAGTGTTAGCAAACTTGCAAGAGATATATAATTATCCTTCTTTTAAGAAAATCACTTGTGATTAAATGTTGTTGCTATTCAATATTGTAAGCCCTTTCTTGAAATTTGGTTTGATTCATCTATATGCAGAATTAAAACCTATATGAAACCCTGTATTAATAGAAAATAATAATTAAATTTGTACATAAAATAAAATCAATCATTGAAAATTAGTTTAGTTTTCTGGAACATCGATTTCACCAGCGTTAATAGCATCAATGACATCGTGTGGGTTCTTACCATCAACTCTACAACCAACAGATTGAGCGGTACCTAAGATTTCCTTAGCAACAGAAGCTAAGCTCTTACCGAAGGACTTTTCTCTCATGGTTCTAGCAATTTCATAAATTTCTTCTAATGCAATATTACCAGAATGTTTAACATTCTTGTCTTTCTTTCTATCTCTTGGTGGTTCTTTCAAAGCAGTAATAACTAATGAAGAAGCAGATGGAACAACAGAAGCTTGAGCTTGTCTGTTTTGGATTCTCAATTGAACGGTAACCTTAATACCCTTGAATTGTTTAGTAGCCTTAGCAATATCTTCACCAACTTTCTTTGGGGATAAACCTAAAGGACCAATCTTTGGAGCTAAAGCAGATGAAGCACCAACTTCACCACCGACGGCTCTTAAGTATAAGAATTTAACTTCATTTGGATCAAACTTTGGAGGCATTTTGTGTTATTATGCTATTGATTGGTTCGAAAGAGTAATCCGGAAGAGTTTAACATAGTATGCAAGAATCAAAAAAGCTAGTGTTAGTTAAGAGCCCACAGAGACTGGCTGGCAGAGAGGTTGCGCACTCACTCCGTACATTGGAAAATTTGTGATTCTGTCAAATTTCAAGCGCGGCCAATCAGCAAAACAAATCCAACACACCCACGCACCTATAAGAAATCACGTGACTCAAAGAGGGTTTAAAAGGGTTAACGCCTATAAGCCGCTTATACACCACTACGCCACAAACCGACCCCATTGACTTGTGCAAGCACTCTACAAAGGGCTAATACAGACACTGAAACCATTCAGTGCAGATCAACTAAACTTTTCAAAAATCAATGACAAACTGGAACCAAAACCAAAACATTAAGAAATCACTAAACCGGTGAGTTGTTACACACTCCTTAGCGGATGCCAACTTCGATGGCGACCGTCCGGTATTCTAGCATGATTTAGTTCAATAGATAAGGGAGTTAGCTCAGCTTTGCCAAAAATTCATTCAAAACTTGTTGATGACAGTAATCCAAAAGATTGTGCAATGTAAATGTATAATACTAGATACAAAAGGTAGAAAAAGAAGAAATTAAGAAATGAAAGTGCAATAATGCAATGTGACGAATGCAATGATGTGACTAAATGACATGAAATTGAAGTATAACAACGTCAGATATATAAGCAAAGGAAATACATTGATATTAATTGGTTGTGGTAATGCGCAAAGCTGGGAAATATAAATGATTTTCAAGTTTTTCGATGGAAACTTGAACTTTATCTTTCTTATCTGTTTCAATTGATTTCAGTAATTTTTGAATTGTTAATTGAATATTAATATGAGCTTTCTTTAAACTCGTTAATTCATCTTTCATTGACTCAGCTAAATATGGATGGAAATTAAATTCGTCAACTAATGGGGATAATTGTTTTAGAGATTTCTTAATTTCTTCACTTTTAGAATCAACAACCACATTAAAATATTTAAAATTCTTTTCCTTAATTAAAACTTTGAAAATATCATCTGTTTTAACCAAGTTTTCATGATATTCTTGATACCCAGGTATTTGTGGAATTCCGATTGACTGGAAAGCTTTCAGTTGCAAATTGAATAGTAATTCTTCAGAAACTCTACATAACTTAGGTAATTTTAACAGACCCAAATTATTAAACAGTTGGAAAGCAGACAAATATAACTCAACCAAATTTCTATACAAAGTCAGCTTCTTTTGGTCAAACTCAAAATAAGAAACCATATAATTTAATTCGTCTTGATGTGCTTTGCAAGCCTCATATTCAGCTTTTAACTTTATTTTCTTATCACCTTTTGCTTTTTTGATTTTTTTAGGGAAATTAGCTAGTTGATTAATTCTCAATCTTTTGGTATCCAGTAATCTCTGAACATGTTGTAATAAATAATCCAGTATATATGACAACAACCAATAACCTACATGCAATTCTCTTAAATCTCTGTACAAATCCAACTCAATCGACTTAAAGACATAATCTAGCATATTAATTTGTTTCAAGTAATAAACCATGGACGCTAGTGGCATAACAGGCACCTCAGGTTCTGGGAATGAATCAGTGTATTGGGCATTAACTTTGCTTTCTAGATTTTCAGCTTCAACTTGTAATTTGTCCCACAGTATCAGAGCTTTACTGATGAATTGTCTTTGTCTTGATGGATTTTGAGAAATAAGAGTCATATAATGATAATATCCTTGTTTAATATCAAGTAAGACTTGATTTAATTCATCATGAACATTTGGATCTTCAATAGAAAGAATTTTAGCATTTCTTAAAGAAATATGCTGAGATATATCCATCATCATATCAGTTATAGTCCATCTTACTGATCCTAAAATTGATTCATCATCCCTAATTAAAAATAATTGTAACAACGACCTAACTATTACATGATTTCCTAAAATTTCATCTTCATCATTGGTAAATTGTCTTCGATTCATCAAAAATCTAAGATAAAGAACTAATTCCAGTCCATTTTTAGTGTTGACTAAATTTAGCATATATTTTAAATCTGTTAATAATCTTGTAATATGATCCAAAGAGTCTTTAAAAGCCATGCAGGCTAATGGTTTGGGAGGAGATCCGTTATTTAATTTTTTCTGCACATTAACTGTGAAACAATTAGGCAATTCAGAAAGATCTGATAAATAAGACTCATTTTGTCGTAGTTCTTGAATTAAACCAATTGCTTCCTCAATAAAATTAAATTGAAGACTATCATTTCCTGTGAATAATTCCAACCTGAGAGTTAAAATTGGAGGAATATTACTCAACAAATTTTTAATTAATTTCAAATACAAACTAGCTGTAATGAAACCTTGCAAATCATTTCCACCATCTTTCTGCTGTTGTGCAATTTTGGAACTGAGCCAATCAATAGCCATTTCCAAATCATCTAAAGTTTTTTGAACAGGAAATTCACTTAAAAAGTTCAGATCCATAGTTTGTGTATTTAAATCTTCTTCTTCAAAGACAACACCAGACATGCCTAACTTTAGTCCAAAACTGACAAATTGAATCAAACCTAAACAAAACGATCTAAAAATACCATCTCTGATTAAGTTTTCTTCGCCACCTTCTTGATCTTGCTCTTTTAGTAAAGTAAATATATCCACAAAAGTTTCATTAAAGGAGAAATTAGAGGTACCGTTGCGTCTATAATTTAATAAAATCTTTTCAATGTAGGCACAACTTAATATAGTAACGCTCAAGGCGTTATTGTCTAACCAAGAACATAGACAGCCCATTAGTCTATTCATCACCCAATTCAGTTGATGTATACTTTTCAAGGACCCTATATCAAAGCTAGCGATTTCCAATAAAGAAGTATCCAATTTAGGATTAAGAGTTTCTAAAGCATGCGTCCCCTGTAGCAACTTGAACATCTGTGACTTCGCAATATCACCATATTGAATTCTAGAAGTGATGTCAAAGAAGTCAGAAGTAATATCTACATAAGTGTATCGTTGAGAATTCTGTAAAGCAAGTTGTGATAATTGATTTTGCATCTCTTCCACCATGATTGGGTTGTCTGTTTATAGTGTCCTTTGAAGGGGTTGTTGTTTTGACTTTTTTTGGATGGACCGTTGAGGGAGACTAAGTAAATTATGAATGAGATGGACGATGTATAAGAGGAATCACAAGAACACTCCTAGACATTAGACATTCTAGAAAACAGAGCGAAAGGAACAAAGGGGTGTATTGATGGTGAAATAGGGCTTACCGCTTGCTCTGATTTACAAATTCAATTTTGAGTTTTCGACTCTTCTGTTTCAGCCTGCGCGGTGCACGACTGAAGTTTGGCAGCTACTAAACTACAACTATTTCAGGAAACATATTTAAAGACTAGAACTCTACAAACTTATTAACGGTAAGCCAGGATAAGTATATTGCAAATTGCTTATATATCATAAGTGGATTTTATTTAAGCTTGTAAGGTTCTTATATCGAATAGAGTGGGGAAGTTTTCTTAAAAAAAACAATAAAAACTAAAATAAAAACCTATTGCTAACAAAATGCATTTCTAATATAAATGATAGTAATAATATAATATAGTGTAAATTCGTAACATAAAACATAGATAAAAGGATGAGAGATCATTTCACATTTAGATGGATTCAGTTAAAGCTTTGTTTAATTTGTTAACTTTAGCAGAGACGGATAAATCAACAGTTCTTTCACCAACTTCAACAATTAAACCACCTAAGATATCTGGGTTAACCTCATTCTTAATCTTTAAGGTCTTACTGGAACCAACGAATTTAGAATTGGAGATGGCTTTAGATAATCTGTTTAAAACTCTGTTATCTAATGGTTTGGCAGAGACAACGGTGGCTTCAACAATACCCTTGTAAGCATCATTTAAAGTAGAAAATTGAGTAGCAATGGCTGGGAATAAATATAATCTGTTGTTTTCAGATAAAACGCTTAATAAGTTGGAAGTAACTGAATCTAATTTTAATTGTTGAGATAAAACAGAGACAACTTCTTTTCTTGAGTCAGCAGCTAAAGCTGGGTTGTTTAAAATAGCAGCAACCTTTGAGTCCTTAGCAATTGCAGAGTTTAACTTTTCAACAGAGGAAAAGGTCTTTTCAATTGATGAGTCCTTAGCGGAAGCAGTGAATAAAGCGGTAGCGTAAGTACCGTCTAAACCGTACAATTGGACAGGAGGCTTGATTTCCTTTGCTGCAGTAGCTAATGATCTGACAAATTGACGAGAAGCCATCTTGGATGATATGATTTGTGAAGAAGTTCTATCTGTAAGAGCAGTTGTAGACCGATAACCTCCACACACCAAAAACACTTTGACCAACTTTGGTCCTGGATTTAGAGCTCTCTGTCTGCGCGCTTCTATTTGTCGCGCATAAGTGACGTGCACAGAGGAATCTACCTAATGGGCACCTGCCGGTTATGCTGAAATATTTTTGCGATTCGACTCAGTTTGGAGAACATCAGGACCAGGTAGTGAACAATTGGATATACAACAAAGGCACAGTTTAGGGCAGTCCTTTCGTTAAATAACATGATATCAAGATACCTTACATCATTCTTGGGAGCACCCAGTCTTAGGAGCATATCTTCTGCTTCAATAAGGCTAGCATCCACTTCTACAGCTACAAGAACCCCATCCTCAAAAATAACTGAATCCATCATCATCCAAAAGAGAATCGTCGAACAAACTGACTTAGAAAAGCAAGATGCTCTAACAAGAAGACAATTGGAATTATCTAAAGAAAAAGTTGCTATTAAAAAGGTGAAGCCAACTTCTCCAGGTTTGAGATGGTGGAGAAAGCCAATTTATCCATATTTATGGAAAGGTCACCCTTATAGACCTTTAACAATTAAAAAGATTTCTCAATCAGGTAGAAATCACTCTGGTAAGATTACAGTCAGACACAGAGGTGGTGGTCATCAAAGAAGAATTAGACTACTTGATTACACAAGAAGCGAGCCGGGTCCACAACAAGTTTTAAGAATTGAATATGATCCAAACAGAACCTCTCACCTTGCATTACTAAAGCACAAAGAAACTGGTAAAATTTCCTATATCATTGCCTGTGAAGGTTTAAGAGCTGGTGATGAAGTTGAATCTTTCAGAGCTGGTATTCCAAAGAAATTAATTGAAGAAATGGGTGGTAAGATTGATCCTGCCATTTTATCCGTTAAGATTTCAAGAAAGGGTAACTGTATGCCAATTTCCATGATGCCTGTTGGTACAATTGTACACAATATTGGGGAACATAAAAATGGTCCTGCTAAGTATTGTAGAGCTGCTGGTGCCTACGGACGTGTTGTTGCTAAGATTCCCGAGAAAGGAAAGGCTATTGTTCAATTACAATCTGGCGAACAAAGATATGTTTCTTTAGAAGCTGTTGCCACTTTAGGTGTCACTTCTAACTCTGCTCACCATACTGAAAGTTTAGGTAAGGCTGGTAGAAGTAGACATAAGGGTATTAGACCAACTGTTAGAGGTGTGGCTCAAAATAAATGTGACCATCCTTTAGGTGGTGGTAGAGGTAAATCCAAGTCCAACAAAGTTTCCATGTCACCATGGGGTGTTTTGGCTAAAGGTGGATTTAAAACTAGAACTGGTAAGAATGTTAATAAGAATAAAGTTAAGGATAGACCAAGAGGTAAATCTAGAAAATAGATGAACTAATTTTGTTTATATGTATTCTTTCTTAGTTATTATTTTTACTCTGCATTTCCTTTAATGGTTAATTCATCACTTGTACATAAATGTCACATTAATATATTCTTCATGAAAATAAGAAAAATTATAGTGCTTAAGCTATTTGCTGTACTTTTTAACTACTCCTATACCTTCATTCACATGAATGTTCAAGAATTTAATTCGTTGTTTGTATCCATATAATACTTAGAATTAAAAAATTTCAAAACCAACCATTACTTACCATTTTATTGAACTTTCATAACCGCATCGCCACTTGAAAAACCTTGGATCTTTTCTAGTTATTATAATCTAAAGCATTGGAGGCTAGGCCAGCTGATCATAAGAATGTGTTCTGAACCATTGAATAAATAATATCTAACCTCTCTTATCCCCGTAACTTACACCTTCAACTAATTCATTCATTAATCGTGTCTAGTAGTACTGGCAATATGGCAGCAATAACTTTGTTTGAGGTACAGTCAAACCAACTGATTATCACATGCTTATCCACTGTGATATGTTTTGTTGAACCTCGATCAAAAGAAGCCTATCTTCGATTTCTAGCTTCTGCTGCTACTTCTCTGAAATGACTTCTCCTCTCTCGCTTGTGTATCACAAGTTGTCTTGTAAGCCACTATATGAGTAGCACCTATCCATCACTTCCGAAATATGCTTAAGAGAGCTTCAGTGGAAGTTTAACATGCTTTCCTTGAATTCTTGACACCCATTTGGGAAACGTTGAATTCTAAGTAACCGCCCGAATTGCCGTTCTGACTCCTCCCACTCAAGACAGCCCCTTGGGAGTCATCGAGTTTTGACTTCTCCCAACATGCGTCTCCAACTCCGGCGCTGGAAAATTTTTATTTGTATGGGTTTTCTGAACTTTCGACTAAACCTGGATACTGGGAAGTCGTCTGTACCTAGCCAACTCTTATCCAAAGCTATAGACCAGTCACAACTGAACCAATGTTAAGAGGTTCGATTAGAAGAATAGTCACTGCTCAAAGCAGTAGACTGTTAAAACAGCAACAACAAAGATTATTCTCATTTTCATCATCTGCTTTAGAAGCTCAAGTGTTATCGGGTAAGATTCTATCCAAACAAGTTAGACAAGATGCATTCACCAACATTTCCGACCTGCAAAAGATATATCCAAAGTTCAAACCGTGTTTAACTATCATTCAAGTTGGTACAAGACCTGATTCAACAGCTTATGTCAGAATGAAACTGAAAGCATCCACTGAATCAGGTGTCGACTGTAATGTCATTAAGTTACCTGAAGATACCCCAGAAATCACATTATTGAACAAAATTGAACAATTAAATGAAGATTCATCAGTCCATGGTGTTTTAATCCAACTTCCGTTACCTAAACATATGGATGAAGTCAAAATCACAAACAGTGTCGCCACTGAAAAAGATGTTGATGGTTTTGATAGATACAACACTGGTGAATTAGCCAAGAGAGGTGGTAAACCACACTTCTTACCTTGTACTCCAAATGGTTGTATGAAACTGTTAGAACAATCAGGTATTGAATTAACTGGTAAACACGCCGTTGTTATTGGTAGATCCGATATTGTTGGTACTCCCGTTGCTGCCATGTTGAGAAATGCAAACTGTACCGTTACCATTTGCCACTCTAAAACAACAAACATCCCAGAATTTGTTAAACAAGCTGATATTGTCGTTGCTGCTCTGGGTAAACCAAATTTTGTTAGGGGTGAATGGTTGAAAGAAGGTGCTATTGTTATTGATGTTGGGATTAACTATATTCCAGATTCCACTAAGAAATCAGGTCAGAGATTAGTTGGTGATGCTGACTTTGAATCGTGTAAAGAAAGGGCTTCTTTTATCACCCCTGTTCCAGGTGGAGTTGGTCCAATGACTGTTGCTATGTTAGTTGATAATGTTTATTTGGCTGCTAAGCACCAATTAGAAAAAGATAACCAATTACCAAAATGTGAACCATTACCATTAGAATGCCTTGATCCTGTTCCATCTGACATTGACATTTCAAGAGCCCAAACTCCAAAACACATTACTGAAGTTGCCGAAGAATTAGGTATCAGATCAAAAGAATTAGAACAATTTGGTCATTACAAAGCTAAAATTTCTTTGGATGTTTACGATAGACTGAAAGATGAGAGAGATAATGGTAACTACGTTTTAGTTGCTGGTATCACTCCAACTCCATTAGGTGAAGGTAAATCCACCACCACTATGGGCTTAGTTCAAGCTTTAGGTGCTCACCTAAATACTACTGCCATTGCCAACGTTAGACAACCATCCATGGGCCCTACTTTTGGTGTTAAAGGTGGTGCCGCTGGTGGTGGATATGCTCAAGTTATTCCAATGGATGAATTCAACATGCATTTAACTGGTGATATACACGCTATTGGTGCCGCCAACAATTTATTAGCTGCTGCCATTGATACTAGAATGTTCCATGAATCAAGTCAATCCGACAAGGCATTATACAAGAGATTGGTACCAGTTAAGAAGGGTGAAAGAAAATTTACTAAATCAATGTTAAAAAGATTAGAAAAGTTAGGAATCACAAAAATCAACCCAGATGATTTAACGCCTGAAGAAATTACTAGATTTGCCAGATTAGATCTAGACCCAGAATCCATTTCCATCAAGAGAGTTGTCGATGTCAACGATAGATTCTTAAGACAAGTTACAATTGGCCAGGCACCAACTGAGAAAGGCTTCACAAGACAAACAGGTTTCGATATCACGGTTGCTTCTGAAATCATGGCTATTTTAGCATTATCCAAAGATTTAGATGATTTAAGAGGAAGAGTTGGTAGAATCGTTGTTGGTTCAAATAAAGCAGGCGAGCCAGTCACAGCCGAAGATATTGGTGCAGCTGGTGCAATCACCGCCATGTTGAAAGATGTCGTTAAGCCAAACTTAATGCAAACTTTAGAAGGTACTCCAGTTTTAGTCCATGCTGGTCCATTTGCCAACATTTCTATTGGTGCTTCATCTGTCATTGCTGATAGAGTTGCCTTGAAATTAGCAGGTGTTCCAAAAACTAACCCAGATGCTGGAAGAGGTTTTGTTGTCACAGAAGCTGGTTTCGACTTCACTATGGGTGGTGAAAGATTCCATAACATTAAGTGTAGAGCCTCAGGATTGAAGCCAGATGTCGTCGTGTTGGTTGCTACTTCTAGGGCTTTGAAACTACATGGTGGTGCCCCAGATGTTAAACCAGGTCAATCATTACCTGAAGAATACGTTACTGAAAATGTTGAATTAGTTAGAAAAGGATGTGCTAACCTAGCCAAACAGATATCTAACGCTAAATCGTACGGCTCCCCAGTTGTAGTTGCAATCAATCAATTTGCCACTGATTCTCCTGCTGAAATTGAGGCTATTAGAGAGGAAGCTATCAAAGCTGGTGCATACGATGCTGTTCCATCCAATCATTGGGCTAAGGGTGGTGAAGGTTCGATCAATTTAGCTAAATCTGTCATCCAAGCCACTAAAGAAGTTCCAGTTCACGACGAACCAGTTAATTTCTTGTATGATTTGAATGGATCGGTTGAAGAAAAGTTATCGGCAATTGCAACCAAGATGTACGGTGCTGCAAATATCGAACTATCCCCACTGGCTAAAGAACAAGTTGCAAGATACGAAGCCCAAGGTTTTGGTAACTTGCCAATTTGTATCGCCAAGACACAATATTCATTATCACATGATCCTAAATTAAAGGGTGTTCCAACTGGTTTCACTGTTCCTATTAGAGAAGTTAGAATTAGTGCTGGTGCTGGGTATTTATATGCTTTAGCTGCTGAAATTATGACTATTCCTGGTTTACCTACCCATGCTGGTTTTATGAACGTGGAAGTTAACGAAAAGGGTGATATTGAAGGTTTGTTTTAGGTTTCTTTGTTATGTGCTGACATTTGCGCATAGCGATCTGTTTTTATTTTATTCTTATATATACGTTTTACTACATTTGTTATAAAGGTTTTTAGACTGACTATAGTTTATACATACTTTGATTTTGCTATTTAGATTCTAATAAAGTTATAGTACCTGAGTTTTTAAAACATCCATACTAGATTAAAGAAAGATATACAGATGGTGAAAGAAAAGCAAAAAGAATAAACATCTGAAACATGAATAACGAGAAAATCAAATGAAACTGTTTAAAAGAAATAATGAATATGTAATAGAAAAATTGGAAAATATCAATCGGATAGTAAAAGAGAAACGAACGTCAAAATGAAATGACAACAACAATAACCACAAAAGACGATAAATGGGAACATCAGTACTCAATGAACTCACGACTAATTAACTAGCATTAATTTGTTCAGACAGTTCAGCTTGTTTAATCAAATTTTTAGGAGCATCAAATTCATCCAACATCAACTCAATCATTCTACATTTAGAATTATCTTGGAATTTGCTATCTGCAAATAAATCACTCAACTCATTGATAGTTGAAACCCTTAAATTTTCATATTCGGTATTTCCATGGAATAATTTTGCCATTTCAAAATGGTCCCAAGGTTGAATTTGGTTATAGTCAGCGTGCGGACCATGAATTAATTTCTCTATAGTATAACCTTTATTATTCAAAACAAACAAATATGGCTTTAAGTTCCATCTGAAAAGGTCGGAAATTGCTTGAACGGTCAATTGTAATGATCCATCACCAATGAATAAGATAACTCTTCTTTTTGGATCAATTTCTTCTAAAGCAAAGGCAGCACCAACAGCAGCTGGTAATGAGAAGCCAATCGAACCCCATAAAACCTGAGAGATACCCAGAGTATTAGGTGGGAAATGAGTACCAATAATACCGAAAGAAGAAGTACCAGTCTCAGTAACTACAACATCTCCTGGTTTCAAGAAATAGGATAACTTCTTCCACAGAAAATCTTGAGTCAAAGGACCTTCTTTAATAGTTTCAACCTGTTTATAATCATGAATCGATTTTGGTAATGGAACTGGATCATATTCTAGATCAATGTCTATCAACATCTTATCTAATTTTTCTAAAACATAATTCATTTTAACACCATCATACATAGCTTTGCCAACTTTACAATAGTTTGAATGGAATTCAATAACGTTGGTGGTATGATAATCATAAGAGAAAGAACCAGTGTTGAAATCAGATAATAAGCCACCAATACTAACAACTAAATCTGCGCTTTCAACAGCTTCCTTAACATCAGGAGGAGACAAAGAACCAACATAAACTCCACCAAACCTTTCATGACTTTCATCAATCGAAGATTTACCCATCGGAGTAGTGAAAACAGGATAGTGAGTAATATTGACAAATTCTTTAACGTATTTTCTAACATTGAATCTTGTTGCACAAGAATCAACCAAAACAATTGGGTTAATAGTGGCCTTTAATTTTTCTAAAATAACTTGAATTAACTCATCTTCAGCTTCTGGCTCATTTGGAGGTATAGTTAAATCAATTGGAATATTTAATAATGCAGAATCAATTTTTTCTTCAACGAAATTGGAAGGAAGACCCAGATAAACAGGTCTTTTTTTCAAGTAACCAGTTTTAATTAAATGGTCGATAACTTTTGGAGCAGTTGCAATATCATCAAGAACGACAGATTTCCAAGAAATATTTTTAGACATATTAACGAAAACATCGAATCTTGAATCACCCAAAGTATGGTGTAACAGTAACTTGTGCTTTGCAGCGGAGATGGTAGGCATACCAACTATATGAATCAAACCCACATGTTCGGCATAAGACCCAGCCACGGCAGCTTGAGCACTTAATTCCCCCACACCAAAAGTAGTAACAAGACAGCCAAACCCATTCACTCTTGAATAACCATCAGTTGAGTAACCAGCATTCAATTCATTTGTGTTACCAGCCCATCTCAAACCTTCAACTTCATCGATGTGATCTAATAACGACAAGTTGAAATCACCAGGTATACCAAAGATGGTGTTGACCTTTATTTGCTTCAGTCTTTCGAAGATGTAGCGGCCTAGGGTGATTTCGGAAGGTAGAACCTTTTGTTTCTTTGGTCTAGCCATTGTATGATCAATTGAGGTGATAGTGGTTCAATTGAGTAACAAAAGGGGAAGAAAGACAAGTGATCTGATGGGAAAGATCAGGAAACGCAGACATTTATAAATCAAACGGGGTACGGTCCGGTAACTTCCAGTGGATAAGGAGACGAAATATCAGATCATCGCTTACGAGATTATGGGTAGCAACATCCACAACTGCAGCAGCCATTCGGTGACCACCTGGTTAGGTCTATCACGCAACTGTGTCAGGCTCTATGTTCACCCTGTTCACCGTAGTCCGTACGTGGGTATTCAGTGGCTGCTCTACTTAGTAGACACCAGATATCTCGGTAGCCATATCTTATCTTCGCCTTCTCCTCCATCTTCCTTTCTCTTCTCTTGTTCTCCCAGATTTACAAAATCAAATTAAAAGGAGGTGTCGTAGCTGTCGGAGTTTCTTCCCTCCGCGGGGTGCGCGGGGTTGAACTTGGCTTACGTAATTTGTTACAAGTCGATAGACCCAAGGAAATGAAGTAAGCGCTTACGGCAGCGCCGGAGCGACCCGTCAACTTTTGTTGTTGGGTCGCCGTTGGTTAACTTTGTTGTTGTTTGGATTACTGGGTGTTTTCGTGTTTGTGACACTCGTTCTTTGCTGTGGCACTCTCTAGATACCTTCATCTGCCAGTATATCCCCAATTATGGCTGTTAGTACGAATTTAAATGACTATTTGGATCCAGGTATGTCTCTCTTACTTCTTATCTATCTTAAAACTCCTTTAAGTAATTTATACTAACACCTTCAATTTTTTACTCCTATAGATTACGACTTGGATCATATAAAAGTGGTTGATTTAAAAGATATATTCAGGAAAAATGATATCCATTTCGATAAGAAAGAAAGGAAAGCTGATTTGCTTCAAAAGTTAAAAGATGTTTTACATGATAAGAGATCTAAACAAGGTGCATCTGCAAAATCACCCCAGAAGAAGGAACTACAACAATGGGAAAGGGAATTTGAACATCCTACTATTGAAACTTCTAAAAGAACAAGAAAACTTTCAAGTAAGTATCTAGCAGCTGGAAACAATGAATCAGAGGAGTTGGATAATGATGGTGAAGTCAAGCAGGAAGCTAAGAGGTCTCCAAGAAAATCCCCAATTAAGAAGAGATCAACTAAACTTACTAAAGATGCTAAAGTTATTAAACCTAAGAAAACTTCTGCTAAAAGTATTAGAAAGTCAACTAACCTAGATCATAATGAGCAAAATGAAAATGAAACAAAATCTGAAATTGAATCTTATTCTGCAAAGAAACCTGGTCGTGCTAAAAAGGTCATATCTAAAACTGAATCGACAAGTTCTAAATTATCCACTAAGAAATCTCCAACTGTTTCGAAAACTTACAAGGTTGCTGAAAATTCATTTATAAACACGTTTGGGCCTGCCTCACCTCCTCCTCCAAAGCATTATGATTCTCCCGGACGTAAGAAATTAAAAGCTATGCTTCAAAGCACCTTACCTGCAAAACGAACTGTTTCCGAAGTCTCAAATGAGGATGGTGACGATACTTCAGTCTACAAAGATTACTCTAGAGTTTTAAAGAAGCCTGTCAATCATAAGAATCAATTCTCATCTTCCCCAAATGCTTCCAAGTCAAGTATTAATAAAGTTAATTTCTCAAAAAATAATATTTTCCAAAGAGGTGCACCGATTGCATTTGCAGAATCTGAAGAAGATGAAAACGAAGAAGAGAATGACATATCAACTGACAATACAGCAACACAAAATGATAACAAAACTTTGCTGTCTGAACTGGAGAATGATAAGAGCTCAAATTCGGTCATTATTTCACATCCACAGCAGCAAATTCCCCAATCCTCTCCACTAATAGTACACCACGAAGAGTTGCCCTTGGATATCAATTCCTGCCCTGTTTCTGCACCTACATTACCTTCCTCTACTCCATCTACAAGCCATGCCAAATCATCCAAGGTCTCACCGATGATTAAGAATAATATCAAGCAGGCCTACAGATACACCCCTAAATTAAATCAACTTGGAAGCAATCTAAAAGGTCCAACTGTTCCAATTAGATTTGACGAATCAGATGATGAAGAGGAGGGTCAAATGCACACTGCTAATGATACATTTGAGACCATAATTAAGAAAAAGCCAGCTCAAAGAACTACCCCAAAGGTACCAGTTACTCCAAAGAAGGATCATTTGTCAGAAGAAGCAGACGATACCATGTTAATTAGAACTCCTGAAATGCCATCCGAGGATGAAGAAGAATTAAAGAAACTGCAAGAAGAATTTGAAATAGAGACTCATAAAGTTGAAAAAGAATCACAAGAAGCTCTGAAAATGGTTGAAAGATCAAAACATTCAACTGCAACCACTAAAATGTTATATCAAATATTATTTGGTCTAATTGGCTTTATTTTGATTTTTGAAGCCATTACATTCTATCGTTCCCAAAAGATCTCAGTTGGATTTTGCGGTCATGAAATTCGAAGACCTCTTTTCAATTTTGATAGAGAGGTATATCCAAGATTAGGTGAGATCGCAACAAATGTTGAAGATTTCTTAACCCCATGTTGTGTTCATTGTCCTGAACATGCTGAATGCCATGAATTATCCCTGCTCGACTGTGATCATGATTTCCTGCTATATGTCCCTTGGTATAAAGGTTTTGGCTTTATTCCTTCATTTAGTGAATGTATCTTAGATAAACAAAAACTGAGAAAAGTTGAACAAATAGTGAAATCGGTACTGAATGTTTTGGCTCAAAGAAATGCAGATTGTAATTGTGGTGAAGGATCAGATGACGAAGTTGCAATGCATGTGAATGATTTGCAAACTTATGTCATTGATTATTTACATTTCGATAGGGAAAAATCAGCAGGGGAATTCGATTATCTATGGAACAAGTCTCAATCTATTTTGAAATCTAAAAGTGAATTGACTTTTATCGGAGGTGATTACATCAATTTGGGTCCTAATGCGGGTCAGGTTGAATTGGATGTTGCTAGATATGATTCAATTAGATCTCATTCATTGTCGAAACTGACCATTAAATGTAAATTGAAAGTATTATTCAAGGATATTTTCTTCAGATACAAATGGCAAATATTAGGATTCAATTTGATTTTACTTATTTCAGGATATATTTACTACAAATTGAAAATGTTATTTAAGAAGTACACGATAATTAAAGAAGTCACAAACAAAGTTTTGTCAAAATTACAAGAGCAATCAAGAGAATATAAAGAACAAAGAGTATCCACGTCGTATTTAGGTAAGATTCATTTACGTGATTATTTCTTGAAAGATCATTCACTAAGCATGGCACAGAAGAATGCTATTTGGAATGAGATATCCAAGGTTGTCGAAAGTAATGCGAACGTTAGTTCCAAAACTGAAGAATTTCATGGGGAGATTTTAAAATTATGGGAATGGGCTTCCAATGTCTGATTAATTTGTTGATTTTGGTGTTAATTGAATCTTTAATTGTTGTTTCTTCTTCCCAAGAAAGTCATTTTTACTACTACCCTTTTAATTTTACTGTTGCTTTTACTTTTTTGTTTTTTTCAAGTTTTGTATCTTTTGTTTTCAAGTTTTCAGTTCGGTACTATATTTCTTCAATCTTTTCTTTCTTTATTTATCACTATATTTTTAGTTTTTTTGTAATGATGAGACTTATGCCTAATTTACATTATCTTTTTTTTCTCTCTTTTGAGATGGTTCATCAATTCCGTAACCATTGTTCGTCTATAATTTTCCTTTAATTTATTTCAATGTATCTTTTACGTGTATATTTTCAGTTTTTCCTTTCTATCGTTTTCAACTCCTTTTAATTTAGTTTTGGTTTTTTACTTTCAGTTATGTATAGTGCGTTATATTGTATGGTCGACAGGTTCTCCGCTAATTCTAATAATGAATTAATAATATTTCATACATAATAGTTAAGAAACTTGTCAACTTTTATTTATATACTAAACTATGTAAACAATATTCAATGTAACCCATCACTCTGATGTTTGCGTTTCAATTTCATCATTATGGTCTCTTTTATAGATCTTTGCGTCCTTGAAATTTAACGAGTTGAAAAGGGCAGTGTTAGCATTTGAAGAAGGAGTAGACGCTGAATTTGATACACCAAGCAGAGTATTACCACTCGGATCAATTGGCACTTCTTCAGTGCCAGTATCAAAAGGTAATGAAAGCGTATCTAAACTGTTCATTCTTGATCTTGAAAATGGCCATGGAGACAGTGTTGCCACTACATCCATCGATCTACTGCTATTAGCTGATCCTGAAGTCCGAACTGTATTGGTTGACTCGATGCCTTGATGAGGTTCAATCCCCTGTTGATAAATCGATACATCAGGTAGGTCCCCACCATCACAAGATTGACTGGTATGTAGAAATTGTTGTTGGAGATAGTCTCCAAAAATGTCAGTATGATTCTCAAAAATATCAGATTCACCGTTCAGAAATAAATTTAAGTTATCTGCCTGGAAATGAGATACATTTTCATTGCTAACACCACTACCATCATCAAGGGGGATATCATAAGTTTTGTGGCTTTCTTCACTAATATCAACTTTGATATTAGGTTTCTCATATGGACCAGAAGCATATCTAAAGTCATTATCAATGTTGAGTAATGGTGATATATAATTAGATAAATGTCTAGAAGCAGCGAGTATGAGTGATTCGTCTTTACTATCTTTAATAACTTTAATAAGGCCTTCGATTGCACCCGAATTAAGGTTATGTCTTGCAAATCTTACTAATTTGGGTTTATCATGAATAATATCTTTTAAAATGTAATAAATTGAACTCATCATATGTAAATTGATAATTTCTGGAATCTCCTCTAATACAGTAGTAACTCTTTGAAGATCATGTCTAGCTTGTTTCTGTACAGTCTCATCATAGTGAAATAATAATGTTGTTGAATGAATCATACATTGGTATATCACAAATACCATCTCTTGAAAAAATGGCAAACTGTTTCTAAATTCTAGAAAGTCCGTGCAGATTATATCCGCCAGTTTATGTGATTCCACTACTTTAAGCATTAAGGTTTTATCAACAAAGCAATCAACTGTTCTCAAGTAATTCAGAGTTGCTTCTGTTGTTTCTTGTTTCATCACTAACTTTTCAAAAATAGCATTACATCTAGAATAATTGAGTCTTTGAACAAACAATTTAAGACTAATGATAGAAGTCTGCAAAATTACACTTTGAATAGAAGAATCACTTCGAGTCTTAAAAGGTCCAGAAATATTATTTTCAAAATCACTTATTAATTCATCGGATTGTTTTAACCAGTGCGCAAACGGCTTCAAATTTAATGCAGCTCGGTTGGATCTTCTTTGTAAAGTTAAAACTTCATCCACCAAAGCATGAGCTTTCATAAGATAACTGACACCTTCTAATATGAACTCTTGATTTTCAACACCACAACCATTGAAATCAGAATGAACTAAAGGTTTAACAGTACAATCTTCTAATTCGGAACTAGTGTGCCTAGAGAAATGGAAAAAGAAAGTCCTATCTCTAATCATTAAGAAATAAAATATTCTCTTATAAATCATTTTATCTGATTCACTTACTGATGGATTATTTGTCATATCTTTATGCATGCCAAATGAAGCAGCAACTCTAATAGCGGTACCCACGCAATATTCCATATTTTTTAAAGGGGGGCAATTTGAAGGCAGAAGGTCCAACATTAAAATAGACATAACAAGATAAATACCATTTGTTTCCATCTCAGCTGAATAAACCAATTTAGCTTTCTCATGTAATGTTACAGTTTCATCCTTTTCTTCTTGAGTTTTGCCAAGCATTTTACAACCTAAATAAAGCATTGAGCGTAGCATTAATAAACTTGGGGGATTTGATAAGTCTGCAAAATCCCGTAAAAACTGCAGACTATTCAAACACGGAAAAAGACGATGGAAAGAGTTGAAATAGGATTCGATATATTTCACGCATTTTTCCTTTGATGGTAAGATAAAACAACCAGCCAATTTTAAAATTGTGAGATATTCTTTAGTAATTAAATTTTCCACAGTAAATTTTTGTTTCGATTGAAAATAATCTACTAGAGATTGTTTTATGGCACGCCCTGCAGAATTTGGAAATAATAATTTGAAGCTTTGGGTTAAACTATTACTATCAACTTTTCGAGCCAACATGTTGTCAATATCAACACAAATTTCATCACCTTTCATTGAACTAAATGGATCAACCATGTGACAACTTGGTTCTGTGGATCTATCAATTGTCGATTTTCTTCTCTTTCTACCGAAACCATTATAATCGCATCCAAGAGAGGTGGTATTATTTTCATAATCTGATTCTTCAGGAACGGAATTAGCACCTCTTTGATCGACTTGTTCTTGTGAGATATCGTTCAGGTTCATTTCGGTTTTGATTCTTTGTGATCTTGCCCGTTTGTTCTTGAAATGAGAGAAATTCATCTTCTTCTGCTCCGTTTCTGCTGGTTCAGAAATCATTTGTGAGTAGTCTCTAGAGCTAAATAGTAATCCATTTTGCCCTTGAGAAAATAAAGGTTGTAAAATTGACAAATTTAATCTCCTGTCGAATAGTTCGAATGCGTCCGTCTGATGATTTATTGAAATTTGGGAAAGGTCGGCGACTCGGCTTTTTATCGGGTTCAAATTCGTTAATGTCCCTCACATCAAACAGTATAAGAATATAAAATAAAATAAAAATAAAGAAAGCCCATTCTCAGATTTAATATAGTGCAATCTTATAATTTAGTGTTTTATTTGCTTTCTTGGTAAAAAAACTTCCAATCAGTAGACATATACAATTACCTTATTGTTCGCTTTATATTATTTATACGTTCATTTGCTATTTTTGGTATTAGCTTCTCATCTCCAAAATGTATTAACTACTCATCTCCAAAATGTCTGTAATACTAGTGATTTACCACATATTCCAAAGACTAAGAAAAAAAAAAACCTGGTAAAATAAGTCCGCCTAACAGTTCATTTCACCATGAATCAAAGAGTCCGAATTATTGTTTAATGATCCCATCTTTTGAATTCCTCAGTGTTATTTTTTAAGTGGTACTAGCTTCTCGGAATCTAATATTGACCTATTTAAGGGGTTATACTGATGCCATTGAGCCGTCCAGTAATGCAAATTAAAGGTAGTGTATCTCTGAATCCAATCTTTGGTCACAACATCTGATCTGTCGCACACATCTACAGAATTTTTTTCGAGTGAAGCGAAGAGTCACCGTCTCCGGAGCGATCGAGTGAAAAACTATCAAGAATATGGAGCTGTCTGATCCAGTTCACAGTCTAACTGCCCTTGTTGCTTTACCCTTTTATAGCTTATCAAACAATGTCCACTTTCGGTAGTGTTTTCAGAGTCACAACTTATGGTGAGTCACACTGTAAATCTGTCGGCTGTATAGTCGATGGTGTTCCTCCAAACATGTCTTTAACTGAAGAAGACATTCAACCTCAATTAACAAGAAGAAGACCAGGTCAATCAAAATTAACAACCCCAAGAAATGAAAAGGATAGAGTGGAAATTCAATCTGGTACTGAGTTCGGTAAGACTTTAGGTACTCCAATTGCCATGGTTGTCAAAAATGAAGATCACAGACCAAAAGATTACACTGAAATGGATGTTTTCCCAAGACCATCTCACGCTGATTATACTTATTTAGCCAAATATGGTGTTAAAGCTTCTTCTGGTGGTGGTAGATCATCAGCCAGAGAAACTATTGGTAGAGTTGCTGCTGGTGCAATTGCTGAAAAGTTCTTATCTCAAATTAATAACGTTGAAATTGTTGCATTTGTTTCTGCAGTTGGCAACTGTGAATTAGATAGATCATGTGAAAACCCAGAGTTCATGGAATTATTACAAACTATCAGTAAAGAACAAGTTGATGAAGCTGTTCCAATAAGATGTCCAATTTTAGATAAAGCTGAAGAAATGACCAAGATCGTTGAGCATTATAAAGCACAAAATGATTCCATTGGAGGTGTAGTTACTTGTGTGATCAGAAATGTTCCAGTTGGTTTAGGTGAACCAGCTTTTGATAAGCTGGAAGCAATGTTAGCTCATGCGATGTTATCTATCCCAGCCACTAAAGGTTTTGAAATTGGTTCTGGTTTTGAAGGTACTAAGATTCCAGGTTCTAAACATAATGATGCTTTCATTCAAAAGGATGATCATTTAGGTACTGTTACTAACAGATCTGGTGGTATTCAAGGTGGTATTTCTAATGGTGAAAACATTTACTTTTCTGTTGCTTTCAAGCCACCTGCAACTATTTCTCAAGAACAACAAACCGCTTCCTACGATGGTGATGATGGTGTTTTGAAGTCTAGAGGTAGACATGATCCTAATGTTGTTCCAAGAGCTATTCCAATTGTTGAAGCTATGGCTGCCTTAGTTTTAGCCGATGCTTACTTGATCCAAAAATCTAGAGAGTCATCTTTTGGTTTAGTCCACTAAATTTAACATCACAAGGAGGAAGAGACTACATTATGTAGTCGTTCTTCAAGGTATTTATTTTGTAACTATTTCATAGCTTTAGAAAACATTTAATTTAAATTAAGTAACTCGCAAAACAAAAGCAAAAACAAAAACAAAAACAATATACGATATAGAGATTTATTTGGAATCAATAGACTAAGTAAAACAACTAACTAATAATATTTGTAACAGAACTAACTAAAAATACTTTGGGTAAAAATAAGGAAAATGCACACAGGAATAAGAGTATACATGAAGTGAATAAAAGCAAAGCAAAGCAAAGGAAGAAGGCCAATAAACAGCAAACGTAAGAATAGATAAAAGAAAAAGAACTAGTACATGAAAGAAATACAGATTTCATAATTAAAAGCAGAAGAACGATAAAACACAAAAAATAGCAAAACAGATTGAGACTGTAATAGTATATATATAATATTTGTAAATCATATCCCAATATGATAACAATAAAATAAAAACTGTAAAAGAAGCAACATTGACAATTTCAAAACAAGCAAAGCAAACCAATAAATGATAGTATTCTTCTCCCATACTTATCATAGATAGGCACTTTCATCCTTATCCTTATTCTCATCACTAACACACCGCTTTCTAGCACCAGACGGAATCTTAGGACTGGATAAACCATCGACCATTGAAGTATCAAATAATCCGTCTTGATCTTCACCATCATGACTATTACTCTTTTGTTTAGGAATTGGGGAAAATTGTAAACTTGCAGACTGTTTAGGTAGTGGAGATGACTGCAAAGTTGGTGATTGTAAATCTTTTTCCATATCAACTTCTTCAAACGGATTTTCTTCATCTGGGTTAATAATGCGTAATTTTGATCTTCTTTTAGAACTAACTAAAACTTGAACATCTAAATTATCCAAATCTTCATCCTCAGCCTCAGCCACAACAAATGGATTTGTGTTTAATACAGGCAATTGCTGGTGTTGTAATTTTGGAGAAAATCTGGAAGCAGTTTTCATTGGTGGTGATAGATTTGGTTTTATATTTTGGAATAACAGAGATGAATCACGAGTATGAGAATAGCGTGAACTGTTCATGGATTTACTATTTAAAGTATCATTAGAATAATTGGTACTTGATGAATTGGTATTTGAAGAGCTCGACATGATTGAACGAGCTTCCAATTTTGGTGATCTCATATGTGGAGGTGAAGGAGATTCATGCTCTGGAATTAAATACAATGAAGAATTGGATTTAGCAGTATCAGAAGAATAAACTTTTGGAGGTGGAGACAGTGGTTCAACCAAATCTTGAAGAACTTCTTCATCGTCCTCTTGAAAAGTGGATTTTGCAGTAACAAATGACCTTATAGAAGATTGCAGAGATAGATTACGTCTTAAGGAGGATAAGGATCTCTTAACAATGGACCCCGAAGTTTTTGGAATTTCCTCGCCAGGATCACTTAGAACCGTTTGATTAGTAACTCTATTCATTGGAATAGCTGGAATAAATGGTATATGTTTGCGTTGTTCTCTAGCATATTCTTCTCTTTTTCTTCTCCAAGAACTGATTGATAAATTATCACCATCATCATAATCATTTATTTTAACCTCATTGCCAAAATATGAATTTTCATGATGTATTGCTGTTGTCTTTTCCGGACTCTTTTGAGAAGCGGCACTTGAAGTCAGTGTGGAAGCAGAATGATTATGAGCACCTTGGTAAAATTCCATGATGTCCTGAATCTCCTTTTCATTTTCTTCGTCTTGCTTCTTTCTTTTATGCCTCTTATATAATAAAACAAATACAATAGTGAGAATGATAACTGCTAAAACGGGAATAATAACTGATAGGACTATGATCAGACTCTTGCTTGATTTTGATTTAGCTGAACTTGTATCAAAACTAGTGTAGTCAATCGAATCAATTGTTTCCAAACTTGTTGTATTGAAGAGTTTAATAAAGTATTCTTGTGATGATCTTTTAGATTTTTTATTGTCACTGGTAGCTCCAGCAACAGTAGTGTTTGAAATAACAACTAAAGTATCGTAAATCATAGCGGCACCTAAAATGTCCCCCAGATCTAATTCACAGTTAGCATTAGAATTAACTTTAGAATTAGCAAGACTAATATTTGTATCTAATGATTCCCAAGACCAAGTAGAAGAACTCATATCTAAGTATGCAAAATTTGGAGAACTGTAAGAGCCTTCAGATAATTCACCGCCAATCATAAACAAAGAAGAGACAGAAAAATCAGTGAAGTTGTTGTTAGCATAATCCTGATTCAAGCCAGTATCAAAGATAGGTAGAATTAGTGGGTTGATCCTCGAACTGATTGAAGTTGAATTTGATTCAAAAACTGCTGATTTGAAACCCCAGGATTGATATTGCCATAGGGCAAGTTGTTTCATACCAACCCAACCCGAGGATGCCTTACCTCCAATAAACAGTTGAGTATTATAATTTATTAAGACGGAGGAAGAATCGTAAAAAGGGGTCGGCTGAATTGAAGTTTCGACATCGTCCACCTCGAGGGAGTCTAGATTAATCTTAACAAGTCTACTTGAAGCTTGATTTGAAGTGGAATTCAAGCCACCGTAAACATATAACGTAGTTGGATCGTCAAATGTGTTTAGATAACCCGAGGATTCATAGAATTCAAGTTGACTTTCTAGTTCAAGTTCAGTCCATGAGTTCTGGGTATCGTTGTAAATTGAAATAACTGTATCGTTGTTATCGTCCGAATGAATTGCGTAGACGTTGTTATCCGCTGAAATGATTTTGGAATCATCAGAAGGAGAGTCAATTGTTGTTGTGACGGAGTCACCGTTAGTGTATTTGGAGTTGAACGAAAGGGGTATAAGTATGCCTTCTTCTTTTAAATGAATGTATGCTGTTCTGTTGTGATAATTGTAAATTGTGTCAATACTACTACTTGAATGAACCATTTGGGACAACCCAAGTAGGAGAGCAGTAAAGATAATGGTTGTAATCTGCATTAAAGTATAATCTCACCTTTAAAAGATATAGTGAATTGTGATGTTATAAAATATGTTTAATTATTGTTGTTTTTTAGGGAAGAAAAAAATAATATGACTGGTCACAAGGACAAGGAAGGCATTCAAGAGAAGAATTTCTTTGTATGTGAGAGAAAACAAAATACCAGGGTAAGACCGGAATTGGCTGGGGTGACCTAAAGGTTGTTGTATGTATTAGCCAGAAACTGCAATAGGGTTTCGAGCTCTATCAGTAATTTAATTTGAAGTTGAAATTGAAATACATGGTTTGTTTACGTTTTACCGAATCGGGAAATTTCACACCACTAGATAATAGGTGGCACAGCCCAGATCTGGTCATTCTCGACATGCAGCTGTCGGCAATTTGGGTGCTAATTGTCCTCTATACCAGTGCACAGGTGTAGCCTTGCGGACAGCAGGCTCAACATTAGTTCTTATCGTAATTCATCCAGCAAATTCTGTAGCCACATAGACCTGAAGTCTGGAAATTGTGTGGAATATGGAATTATAGAATGCTATCATACAAGCTGCTCTTTGAAACTTTACCATCAAGACTTAGCCACAACAATTATTATCATTATAATCTGAAAGCCGGCCATAACTGAATTGATTAAGCTTGAATGAGTTACAGACAGTCCAAGGATAGGAGGATCCCTAGATCCCTTTCTGTTTCACGTCAGTCTAGACCAGACATCTTGAAATCACTTTCTTCCAATACAACATCCAAAAATTACTCAAGTATCACTGTTGGTGAAGAAGAGGAAGAAGACGAACTACCAACTACTCCAGTTGCAAAACCAAATATTTTAGGGCCTTATAATATAGCAGGGAATGATGGAATTTTGGAAGAAGCAGCACTGGAAGTGCAAAGGCAACGGGATTCAGAGTTTTGGGATGTCGAAGCTTCTTCTTTACTCACTGATTCCGAAGATGATTTAACTGATGATGAATTAATTCAGCAAGCCAGAGTAGCTCATAAACTAATACCTTGGTATAGAAGACCATCGCTGGCTATGATGTGTACTTTCTTACTTCTAAGTATTTTCACTTTTGCATTCAGCGCCCCTGCTACCTTAGAGCTTTTAATTTCTGGAGTTTGCACTTATGTTCAAGATCATATTGATGATACATTAAGTTGTGATTCTGCCCGTGTTCAACAGTTAAATCTCACTTTACAAAAATGGGTTACTGTCTGTCCTGGTGTTTTATCTTTATTTGTTACTGGTAAATTAGGCAAGATGAGTGATACTTATGGTAGAAAGCCTATTTTATTATATAGCCTAGGCTGTTTGTTATTAGGCACTTTTACCAACTACATATATTTAAATCCTGATATTTCCGATTTCCACCCAAATGCTATTGTTATATCATCTGTAATTCCTTCTTTAGGTGGAAATGTGTCTATGATAATTGCTCTATGCAACACATACATTGTTGATGTTGTCGAACCCCATTATTTAACTCAAGCTATGAGTAGAATGGCTGCTGTTATGTACTGTGGTATGGGAATAGCTCCGTTGGTTGCTTCAACATTAGAAAAGTCTGCTAGCGATTTGTTAGGAATTACTGTAGCTCTTGGTGTTTTCTGTATGTTGCTTGGGTTTATTTTCTTTCCCGAATCAAGATCCAAACAGTTGAAAGCTAAATCTAGAAAGATGTCACGAAGTGCAAGTGTAGCTTCTCAAACTTCAACTAGCAGAACAATTCAGATCGTTCATAGATTAGGATTAAGTCAATTCGTTGAACTATCTTCAAGTTTAAAATTATTTTGGGTTACCGAATATGATTCAAATGGGAATCTGAATCTGACCGCTAGAATCAATATGATGCTATTAGTTGTGATGTATGTTGCAGTCCAAACTTGTACCACTGGGATTGGAATTGTTACTCTGTTATATGGTACTTTTCAGTTTCATTGGGACAACCGTATGATGGGCTGGCTGATTTCTTGTTCAACGTTAGCTAAGACAATAGTTTTAATGTTCATTAACCCATGGTTAAATGATAGATTGAACTCTAGATATGACGATAATCTAAATAAAATAGATTACATCGACAAGGCGAACATGTTCATTTTCTTAGTTTCAGAATCAGCAGCCATGATAGTTATGATACTTGCTAATTCCACCCCAGTGTTCATCTTAAGTACTGTTTTCTCCTCATTTGGTGCATTAGCTACACCAACCCTTAACACCACTCTATTAAAGTATAATAAGAGTCCTGAAAAAACTGGTGAGTTTTTTGGTTGTCTAGCTTTCTTTTCTAACATTGTTGAATTAGCTGCTCCTGTTATGTTCTTAAGCATTTATTCATCTACTTTAGAATTCAATTCTACTTTTGTTTTCCAATTCGCTTTAGCTATCTTTTTGTTGAATCTGGTTATTCTTTTCTTTTTGAAAACATAAGTTAAGGAATTCATGTTTTGTTTCAGATGCATTCACGCTTAAATGAACGCTTTACACTCTTTAATTTACACATTTTATTGGTTATTATTTATATTATGGAGCTTTTTTTTATTTTTTATTTTTATTTTTTTTCGTCTACACTACCATATATTCATTATTATTTACTTCAAATAATAGTATAAGAGTTTTTAAAATACAATAAATGCTATAGTAATAATCCATTAAACGAACCGGACAACAAAAAAACACAAGAATGAAAAGTTATATGAAATGCTATATAAAGAGAGAACTAGAAAAGAAATGCTTACAAACAAAGAACTAATGAAAAACAACAAAAACTATTGTATAAAGAGAACATTAAAAGAGGAAAATTAATACCCAACGACAGAATCGTCAGTTGGTTCGGGATCACGGTGGGTCAACTCACCAGTGAAGGTAGCTTGCCCGACCACCAAGGTAAAGTCTGCAGAATAACCATCATCACCGGAAGGATTCTCTTCATAATAATAATACTCCTCATCATCTTCAGGATAATAAGTATAGAATTCATCTTCTTCATCATCATAAAAGGTAAAAGTTTCACGATTTTGTTGCTGGTCGTTTTGACGTGTTTGATGTGGTGGTGTAGTTGGTGTTGGTGTCCTCGTTTCAAAGTCTTTAAATGATCTTGTTGGATCCATCGTGGACATCACTTTCGTCACACGTTGCTTTGAGACTATCCCATTAACAGTACGAGAAAATATCAATTCTGTAGCTGTGTTTTGACGAACTTCAGCAAGCTCATGGTAAGGAGCATTAGGACCATACTGCATATTATTGAGATATTGCTGATCCTTAGGAGGTTGTTGTTGTTGTTGTTGGTGTTGATTGTATGAATGTCCTTTTAGAGGAGGATACTGATAATCAGGAACCTTGGATGGTGGAGGTGGTGGAGGGGGGTTGTAATCTTGTCCATATTGTGGAGGATTATAATCAGCGCTATAGTCTGAAGGGTTGTAATCTAAATCCTCATTAGGATCATAATTTTCAGGAATAAATTTTGGAGCATAGTCTTCATAACCTTGATAATCATCATAGTCTTCATAGCCCTCTTGGGAATCTTGGTAGTCTTGATATTCCTGATAATCTTGGTATCTTGAAGGTGGATGATATACTTCCTGGGGAGCTTGCTTGACTTGATCATTGTAAGTTTTAAGTTGAGCATTGTAAGTTTCCGCTGGGGGATTATTGTAAACTGGGGTTTCCTTTTGCTTTCTAAGAAGTGGTGGAGATGGTGTTGGGGCAGTTGATTGAGATGGTGTTTCATAAACAGGATCTTGTCTTTGTTGCTGTTGCTGTTGCTGTTGCTGTTGCTGTTTCTCCTCTTCAAGATATTTGTGTCTCTCTAGAGGAGGAGGATTAATAACATTATTGTCTTTACCTTGTTGAGGTGAATTATAAGCTCTGAGATTTCTATTATTAACAGGATTATGATCAATATGAACATTATCAATAGGGGACTTTCTGGAAAGAGGGCTGGGATTTCTAACAGGAGCTTGGTTATGAAGATTATTCAGAGGAACATTTACAGAAGGAGCAGAAGGCTGGTTATTATTTGCAAGTGCGTTCCTTTGGGCATTATTCATATTGTTGTTAGCAGGCCCGTTTCTATTCATTTTATTATAAGGAGATTGAAAACGAGGAGCATTATGAGAATTTTGGTATCCTCCATAAGGGCCAACATAGTATGGTTTATGATATCCATTAGGAGGTGTAGCAGGAGATTTATTAGCCTGATTTGGATTATTTTGAGTAATAGTATCAACCTTCTGTTGATTTTCTGATCCTACATGCTTACCATACTGCTTGGATTTCTCTTTATAACTTTCAGAATCATTCAATTTCTTGCTTGATTTTTTACTTGGTTTCTTACTTGGTTTCTTGGAAGGTTTCTTAGAAGAAATAGGAGGAGGCTTTTGGCCTTTAAATGCAACAGAACCTGGTATTTTCAATTTTGGTCTATACGAATCTTCATCATCATCTTCATCATCATCTTCATCATCATCAAAATTCAGTATATCATAATCTAAGGTTTTCGTTGGAATTGGCTTAGTAGGAGCAGTGCCATCCCAATTACCACGAGGAATATCTAACTTTTCAGTATTAAAGCTAGTGGTATCTATAACAATATCTTGATATTCATAATCTTCATCGTCACTTTCTTCATCCAAATTCATCATTTCATACTCAGGAACACTATTAGTAAATTTCTTCTTGGTTGTGACAGGAGTAGCAAGCGTATTAGCACCTCTTTTACCACCGCACCCATGTAAGTCGTATAAAGTGCTATCAACCGCTAGATAACCATCATCAGTCATCGCTCTTGAGCAGAGATCGTCGTAAACTTCAATTTCTTCAGGTTGGTTAGCCTCAGTATCGTTGAGCTGGCCAAACATATTCCACAGAGAGCCTTTGAATCCTTGATCTGGCTGATCTGGAGAGATGTCGTCTGGACCATCATCTTGGTCTACCACTTCAATGTTTGGGTCGTCGAATTGGTTGTTGTTCTTCTTGTTTTTTTTGTAATAGTTACATATACGCTTATCCGAGCAAGCGGCAGGGTAGTTAATGTAAGGGTCTTTAACTGGACGTTGCTGTTTTTGGTGGTGGTTGGCTGTAGGGTATGGATTGGGAGTGTAAGGGTAGCGTTCGTGATCTCCGACCTCTGTCCATTCGCCAGAGTCACCCATTGTGGTTGGAAGGATAGACAGCACAGACACTATCTGAAGCAGAAGTTGCAGAGGTATCATGGTTTTTGTGTGTTGGAGTGATGATTGTATAGTGGGAAGCAGCCTGACCTTTTTCGAACAGCCAGAAAAGTGGGTTTTGCTTGATATATACTGTCCAGAGAGGGTTGACAGGGGTCAGCGATTAGGGATCGAGTTGGAGAGGGAGCTAACTGTTTTAGCGCCAAAACCGTTTTAGCGCCGGTGGCTGGGTGTGGGTTTGTCCCTTCTTGGGTTGGGACGTTTCGTTGACTGTGAGTCGGGCGTGCGTTGGGATGCTATTGGTGGTCAGACAGAGATCCATCTGTTGAACAACGATGTAGCTGGAATTGTGACAGTTAGACCAGCAAAGGGCAGAAATGGCTGTCTTGTTCGTTGATTTCGTTGATCTCGTCTGACCTTATAAATTTTGGTTCTGTCCCCAGCAGTTAAACGACTTTAACCAATCGTGTCTCCCCAAACTGAGACCTCTAAGTCACTTTTTTTGACATTCATGACAAATGATATCCTAGTAATAGCCAACTATTCGTATAAGCTTCTTTATGTTATCTGCCGTTGGTCATGACGTACTGTAATCACAATGTTTTTCAAAGCAGAAAATGGAATCACTACACAGGTTTAGCTGCAACTCTTAAGATATAAATAGCTGACTTGCACAAGTATATTCCAGGTTTCCAACTGTAAAATTGACTTCTTAATGATACAAACCAAAAATTACAATAAAGAGAAATGACTCAAGATACCCCCGAACAAAAACAAACAATATACGATCCATACACTGGAGATGCATTTGTTTCTTTCATTGGAAAGCAAGATTTCTTAACCGGTTCCCTCGTGAAAAACTTTAATGTAAGCTTTGAAGGTCAAGTATTTAATAAATTTAATTACCAAAGTGCTAAAGAAATAATTGGTGATGTAATCAATGCAGATGAAGCATTGTATGACAACTCAATGGTTTATAATGATGACATCTATGAACCAGCAGTCGTTAAATCTGGTAAATTCGAAGACTTTAAAGATTCCAGGGATTATGAAGAAAATAACGTCACCTATGCTATTTGTCCTTACTGCCCAGTTAGTAATTCTGGTGACATATTTGTTCACATGTATCAAAGAAATAATCTGGATTACATTAAACACATGGCTTATGAGCATGGTGTTTTATCCAATGGTGTTGCCATTGAGGAGCCAGTTCACATAGAATGGACAGAGAATCCAAAAACCGAGATTGTTAAATGCTCAGTTAATGATTGTGATGAGTTTATTGCTTTGCATATCTTCAATCCTCATGAAAGACCTTTGAAAAGATTCTCAGAGTATGTTAAACACATGCAAAAATGCCACGGTTCGGCAAAGGACTTGCTGGTCGTTGAGGGAGTCACTAAAGATAATATTCCAACCTCCTTCAACAGGAATGAATTCTGAATAAAACCATACCTGTCTCTTCACTCTAGGTAGTCTGTCTTTTTCTGTTTCTTTTCTGTATAAATGTTTCAAAAGCCGAGAGCCGCACGCCAAGCCTATCTGCGAACCAACAGTAAAACACCTATTTGACTTTTCTTCCTGTTGATCTCAGGTATTGTAGCATTTCCTAGCCAGTTCACATTTTTATAGTTCTTTCAGAACTTGTAACGTTTGTACACACTCTTTCTCTGCTGAGCAAAGATATAGAAGAGAAGTGAAAGCACCAACTCTCTTGCGACTCACGATTCATCACCATTTTTTCAAACTAAGCCTACATACACAACTTTTCTCCCAAACCAACGTTTTTCTCCTGATCCATAACTTAGACCTCAACATACTCAACCAAGATGGATTCGAACAAGGTAGAAGCCTTCCTAATAAGAGCTACAAGAAGGAAAGTTAACATCTTTATATTTTTCTCCTTGTTCATAACATCAATAACACTAATAGTACTCTACAACAGTGATTCAGACCAACTAATCATTCCAACTTCTGATTTAAAATTAGCATCCAAAATAATAGGCATGGATGATCCAGATACCAAAGCGATAATAGGTACTAATGGAGAATTAGCTGAAGGCTATGACATCTTCAACCCATACAAAGCATCAGTCAGCACACTGCATGCCCGTGAAAACGCTACGCTGATGTCATTAGTTAGAAACTCAGAACTACAGGGAATGATTTATACAATCAAATCAGTTGAGAAACGATTCAATGAAAGGTTTCACTACGATTGGATTTTCATGAATGACGAACCATTCACTGCCGAATTCAAAGAGGATGTGTCAAAACACGTCTCGGGTCAAGCCATTTTCACGACGATACCTTCAGTTTACTGGGTTGTTCCAGAATTCATAGACAAGGGTAAAATGCAAAAGGCAATGGCAAGACTAGTCACTGAAAACGTATTATATGCGGACCAAATATCATATAGGCAGATGTGCCGTTTCAATTCTGGCTTCTTCTACAAGATGAAGATAATGAACAATTACCAATATTACTGGCGTGTTGAGCCAAACACCAGATTCGACTGTGATCTGCTGGATGACCCATTCACCACAATGAGAACCCAGAACAAGCAGTATGGTTTCAATATGGCCCTGACGGAGAATAGGAAGACTATAAGACAATTATGGCAAACAACGATGCATTTTTTCAACAAGATTGAACCAGACTTGAAAGACCCAAGTTATAATTTAGACTTCATCCAATACGACACCAATACGAAATCAGTCAACCAGAATCACTACAACTTGTGTCATTTCTGGTCTAATTTTGAAATCGGAAATTTAGATTTTTTTAGAAGTGAAGGATACAACAAATATTTCGAATATTTGGATCAAACGGGGAATTTCTTCTACGAGCGATGGGGAGATGCACCTATTCATACATTAGCTGTTTCGTATTTACTGTCTCCTGATCAATTACATTATTTTGAAGATACGGGATATTATCATAAGCCAAACCAGAACTGCCCTCAAGATGAAGGGATTAGAGAAGCTTTGCATTGCAGTTGCTCGACAAGAAAGGATTTTACGATGAATAACTGGTCCTGTCTTCCTAGATTTTTCATTTCTCTGGATTTACCATTTCCCCTGGGTTATGACCCCCCTGAATAAATAAATGAACGAACGGGCTCATTTTTGTTTACTATACGTACTTACATGTTACTTTACTTTATTTCGCTTTGCTTTTTTGTCTTTGTTTTGTGTGTGATCTTTTTACAAACCAGTGAATACTTTCCCTTCTCGTCTTTCTACTGACGTAAAAAATGCACGTTACCACTACTACTACCTTAGTAACAATCTTCTTTATGAATAAAATATAATTAAAAGAACACAAAAAAAAAGTAATAATAGTAATAATTCGATAACAAACAAAAAAGGTAGATAGTAATGACAAACATAAAGAAAATTCTAAACAGAAGAATTTAAAATTTAACAGACGACGATAACAAATAGTGATTTCAAACGAAGATAATAATAGTAATAATAGTAATAATAGTAATTAACCCAAATATAATAACGATAAAAGTAATAAAAGATAAAGATAAAAAATGAATGAATATAAGACATATGCATCAATGTCTCCTTACAAAAGGCCAAGAAAAAAAAAACCCAAAGAGTAACTTCAATAAACATAACAAGAAACCGACACAATACTAACAATAAGACCTTTCATTTTTGTAAAAAAACAACAACGCAACTCTCTCAACAATTGAGGGTAATATAACAAATCAAATCGAAAGACCAATAATCAAAAGAAAACCCAAAAGAAAAGAAATAAAACAAAAATAACTAATTAAAGAAACTAGATAGAAAACACAATTATAATAATAAACCTTAAACAATATAAACTAATCAAAAACACAAACAAAAATGAAACCCAAAAAAGTTATGGAAAAAGTATATTCAAGTCAAATAAAACTAAACCTTAAAATATATAACAACCAAATTTCAAAAAAAAAAACAAGTTGTAATTATAACAAAACTCAAGAAAAAAAAGTACACACGCATCCACCAAGCAGCGTACAAAGGAACACCAATAGTAGTAATAGTAAGAATATGCAAAAAAAAAAGTAATAATAATAAATCTTGTATGTATGTATGTTATGCTGTATATAAATGAACCGATAGTAATTATAAAACTGTTATTGTAAAACTAAACGTGGAAAAAAAGACAGATGTGTAAAAGTAGTAGTAGTAGTAATGGTAATAATGTTTCCTCAAAAGTATAGGAAAACAAACTCTTTATATAGTATGTTGTAGTGGTGCCATACTAAACTAACTTATTGTTATATTGTATTGATACAGTTTATTTGTTATATATGGTTGCTGTTGCTGTTGTAAATGAGCTTTATAAAATCATCTAAATTTTCACCTATTGTTGTTGTTGTTGTTGCCGATAAAAAAATACACATCATTTTCCTCTTCTTAGTTATTGCCTTCATCAATTTCTAATACCCTGTTTTTCAATCTTGGTTCTTAAAATCTTTAACCGATTACCAATGGAAGTAATAAACAACTGAACTGTCTTCTTGTCTTCGCCATCCAGTTTTTCATTATTTTCAATAGATTCATAATTCAACAAAGCTTCAAGCATCCAAATTGACGTTGAATAAGATAATTCACATCCTAATAAATCTTCGTTCTTTAATTCATTCATTGCAGCAGTCCTGGACATTTCTAAAGCTCTGTCAAATATTAATTTCTCGGCAACGATAATATCACCATCATTCGAAGCTGTTGTTGGAAGTTGTTCAATTGCATTAGCCAATTTCAGCTTCAAAAACTCAGCTTTTTCTAATGATTCATTAAATCTCGATCTAATCCATTGAACTAACTCATTTAATTTAGGCGATGTTGTAGATTTAAATGAATTAACATTCCACCAATCAGATGCAATTGACATTGCTTTAGCTAATAAGGATAATGTTTTCACGTATAACGCAACACCTTCTTCACTTATCGATTTAACCATTTCCGGTGGTAGCGTATCTTGTTGTAAATCATCATCATTGTTTGGAGATCTTGTGTTTGATGTAGAAGATGATGATGGTGGTAACGGTATTAACTGAGAAAACTTAACTTCAGCAAAGAGAGAAATTGCATGTGCCATCGTAGCTAATAATTCTAACTGATATATAACTTCGGCATCTTCTAAGATGACTTCCTGTGGTAACGGTTTCAAAGATTTATTATTGTTTAATAAAGTTGTGTTCAGATGTGTTAAGGCAGATTCAGCATTAAAAGAAGTTTTACGTGGTGGGGCAACCTGTTGTTGCTGTTGTTGTTGTTGTTCGGGATGTTCTTGTTGTTCTGGAACATTAGTCAGCTGTAAACCTTGAGGAGGAGAATAGTTTTGTTGTTGTTGCAGAGCTCCAAATAATCTATTTGAAGTATAACCTAAAGCTTTCGTCAAGGCATTTGAAGGTGAAATCGAGATAGGCATTTTACGATCATTGAAACTTGGTCTTCTGTGGTTTGAAGCATTACTTGAAGATCTACTAGTTGAAGAAGAATAGCGACGTGAATAACCATAATTTGGAGTATTATAAGAAGGAGAAATAGCAACGGCACCAGTACCGGCTTTTTCTAATTCATCGGCCAAAGCATTGACCTCGACTGTTCTTTTTTCAACGACAACGTATTCTTTTTCATAAGCAACATTCTCTTTTAGCTCTTTTCTTGAATTCTTAGAAGCAGACGCAGCTTTTGTAGCTTTATTTGCACTAATCGAATGTTCTAAAGTAGCACCAGAGATTGGGGAATTGTTATTGATAATATTTTTAATCATGTCATCACTTTCAGAAGATTCCATCAGATTAGGAGGAGATATCATAACAGAAGCAGTATTTTTTTCAACGATTAATAAATCATTAAAGAATTCATTAAACCCCATTCTTTCGGTTGGCTTTGCTTTTAATAAACCACAAATCAGTCTAACGATATCTTCAGAAACTTGAGCAGAAGTTGGGAAAGAAATTTCATCTTTAGCCTTTTCGATTTTTCTTAGTAACTCAACATGATTAGCGGCTCTGAAAGGAGGTTTACCAACGGACATTTCGTAAATAACAGCCCCAACGGACCATAAATCAGCTTTAGCGTTATATTTTTCATATCTTAAGATTTCTGGGGCCATATAAAGTGGAGAACCACATAAAGTCTCGGCTAAAGAAGTTGAAGGTAAGAAACGAGCAAAACCAAAATCAGCTATCTTTAAAATTGGTAAATCCCACATACCAGAATATCCCATTGATTTAAATTCAGCCTGAGTTTGACATGGAGGAGACAACAATAAATTTTGAGGTTTAATATCTCGATGAACCAAATTCTGAGATCTTAAGAATTCTAAAGCCGAAGCTAATTGTTTAACAAAGTTGACAACTAGAACTTTATTCAAACCATGAGAGTTAGGAGGGGAGGGATACTTAGTCAAGATTGAATTAATAGAAGGCACTGTTTTAACTAATTGATCTCTCTTTCTAATAAAATACGATAAATCACCCAAAGAGCAATATTCCATCATTAAATGAAAATGCTGATCGGTTTGAATACAATCCATTAAACAGACGATATGAGGGTTCTTTAAATTTTTCAAGATTGATATTTCAATTTCTAGATTCTCGATTAATTTTTGATTTTTAAGTCTCGATCTGAAAACAGATTTAATTGCAACGGGTTTCTTAGTTCTATTATCGAAACCTTTATAAACGTTAGCAAACGAACCTCTACCGATTTCCGGACCTATAGTGAAGTTACCTATTATTTGAGGTTGTGAGGGAGTGCTATTAGAAGACATGCTATGTTGTATTAGTAACAGGGGAGGAGAGGAGATAACGCTGTATGTGTGAAGTATAATATGGGAAAGTAAAGAAAGAATAAAGTATTTATAATTAGTAAGTGTGAGTCAGAAAGGGTCACGAGAAGAAGAAATTTTGATTAATTGATTCGAAGTTGTTTTTGTGTTTTGTGTTTTTTGTGATGGCGTATGATGATGTGTGTCAGGTAAGCTGTGGCTTGTTTTGCTTGAAGCGAGTTGCTCTTGCGAGTGCTTTGAGGGAGTGGGAACTTGGAAGGCGTCAGTGGGTAGAGCAGTTGTTATGGGAGGAGTGTAAGTGGAGTGATGGAGAGGTAAATAAGTAGCAGGGTAGAGTAGAGACGAGTTTCAATAGAAGGAGTAGGAAGGAAAAAAGGAATACAAATTAACAGATTGCCAAATCAACAGATAAAGAGATGAGTCAGTTTGCCTAGTGTGAGAAGTGGGAACTTAACTTGACTTGGAGCAGGGTGTTGCAATATGCAGTTATTGTTAAGTAGGAGTAGCTGGGGCAGAGGGTAAGATACTCTTGAGACTGAGACCAGAATAGAACTGGGGTTGAAGAAGAAGAGTGGTTCGAGTGTGCTTTTGGTTCCTCTTGATTTTGGTTGTGTCTGGTCTCGTCTGGCTCGTCTGGCTCTTATCGCCAGAGGCTACAAGGGCAAGGGAAAAGGCGTGGGCGGTCATCGCGCTTATGTCAGCGTACGCCTATCGCTGACGTAAGAGGCCCAACTTTTGATCAATCTTTCCTTCAATTCCTTTAGTTTAATTTAATTGAGTTTAACCACTCAGTTGATAAAAGGAATTCTTCGAAGCCAATTACTCCACATAGTGTGATCATTCTTTTCGTCTAACTGTTGTCCGCCCGCTCTAACCAAGCAAATACACGTATATAACTATGTATAACTACGTACGTTACTACGCCAGCCTACATGTCTAACTGACACTGCAATTCCTAACTCAATTCTAAATTCTGGATCGTTTCATCGTGTATCAGCACTAAAGGTTGTACTTTCTTACATGGCATTTTGATCCTGAATCCCCAATTCTTAGTTAGCCGCCAATATAGGCCCAATCGAGGCATTGTAGAAACCATGTCAACGCTGAATCAACCCAATCTCCTTTACAGGCCGGCTGGATCCTATTTGTGGAGAAGAAAACAAACTAATGGATTGGGACATGGGACTATATACGAAGCTTTCTTCTGTCAATTTGACGTACTTTGAAACCTCCGTACGTCCTCTTCAACTACAAAAGTGAGACCACAATTTAACCTCTTAACTACTTGGGCTTTGAGGATATTGTATCTATATCCCATAGCTTATCGATCGGAGAGTCCACCTTATCCAGTAATCTACACAGCCAGTACAGGCGCCTAACTAGCTAGCCGGTACCCCTTTAATTCCTTTTCACGCTGATTGTTCTCTATTATTCTATTCCACCAAGTCATCACGGTATCAACAAAGTTCCCTCACTCTTCTGACCATGGAGATCATCAATGTATCATGGTTTCTTGGTCTAGCTAATTTCGTGGTCGGGGTTGTCTTACAGGAACTAGTCAAGTTCAGTTCAGATAAATTCTCCGTCTGTACCTCCGTCTCCGTCCCGTCTTTCATCAAATTTCAGAATACATGCTGTCTAATTCAATATTCTTCTATGCAGTCTAGTCTATTCAATTAAAATTGCATGAAAGCCTTTATGAATCATGGTCTGGAATGAGAAAGCGGTGCTCTGAGGGATCTCCAAGGGACTGCACCGGAAGCCAGAGAAGCCGGTCAAAATGTAAACACATGACTGAAGCTAAACCAAATGGCCCAGATCAAATGACTCCATCATCCTGAATCACCTGAAGGTGAAGAATCAAGATGTGTTCCTGTCTTTATACCATCTGATCCGAATCTTCACCTCCCCAACCGTATCTAGTCGGACCCGGCTCAATCCCGAGCCAGGTCGTACCTTCTGTATCGGGCAATAACTTGCTTATCTCAGCGCGCTTATCTTTTGTGAGTCACTAATAATATTTTAACTTTACTGCACTGGACAGGAAGTCAACACAGGCTGAGATCAAGTTGGGCTAAATTGGAGGGCAAACTCCCTTTTTCTTTTCCTGTTACTGTTTCTAAATTTTATTACCAAAACTTCAGTGAGTAGAGAGACATAAGCCCATCTATGATTACCCCAGATCAAGCTTCTGTTATATCAACAATTTTCTCCATGCTGTCTACAGTATCATGGATCTTTGCTCAGCTACCACAACAATACCAAAACTACAAAACAAAAAACACTGCTGGTTTTGCTCCCCAGTTCTTGATTCTTTGGATGCTAGGCGACACATGCTCATTACTAGGCTGTTTCTTAACTCATCAACTACCGTTCCAAACTTATCTTTCTTGTTATTTCATATTCAATGATTTCGTTCTAGTTACCCAATATTTCTTATATTCCTCGTCCTCAACAGAAGGTTCTGTGGTTATAGATGGCGAAACTGTCCCTTTGCTAAATGGTATTGAAGTTGTTGCATCAAATAGTTCCGGTAATGCTTCTGTGAATAGAACAGGATCGGGGTCAACATTAGCTACTTCTGGTTCCATAGCTAAGTCTCTGATGGCAGTTTCAATATTGTCTAATGCAACAGCAGCATCAGCACTATACATTCCATCGACAACAACCACTTCCATTACCTCGACACCATCATCCACAGCATTTACATCACAACAAATAGGCCTAATATTAGCATGGTCATGCACAATAATCTACTGTTCATCTCGTATCCCCCAACTATACAAAAACTACAAACGTAAATCAGTTGAAGGAATATCTCCATTCTTATTCACATTTGCATTGATGGGTAACCTAACATACACGGTCTCGATCTTAACTTCGCCTGGTTTTGTATTCAGTGATGATAAGTCAGAGTTTTTGATTAAAGAAATGCCTTATATTTTGGGTAGTTCTGGTACTGTTTTTTTTGATGGGCTTTATTTTTATCAGCGTTGGTTGTATGGGGTGAATGAGGTTAAGAGAGAGTATATGGTGATTGATGACCATCACTGCTATGAAGCTGCAATTTAGATGTGGTTTCAAGTTTCTTGCATTGTTTTTATATTCTTCTTCATATTATTTGTTGTTTTGGGGTTTTAACATGTTGATTTATTCCATTATCATTTGGTGTTATGGTTATTGACCGGACTATTAATTATATAGTATCATTGGTCAACTTCTTAATATTAATCTTTTATAGATTGTTCATTCAGTTTCATATAGCGTTTTATCCTCTGTTTAGATAACTGCATGATAGACTTACTATTACTATTTCTTTTCTTTTAATCTAAATATACATCCTACTTTATTCAACACATAAACAAGGAATCAAGAAATGAAAATTTAACGTAACGAAATTAACTAACGACAACAAAAAAGAAGATTAATTCTGAAACTCGACAGAAGGAAAACTGTAAATCCAATTAATAAGAAACAAAAAACAAAACGGGAATTATCGTAAGACTGTAAACAAAACAAAAGAGAAGAAAAAAAAGCACATACTAACATTATTAGAACAGTACTACAAAAACATAGATTTTTTTTAACAAAGATAATATTTTTAAAAATAATGAAATTAATGCATGCTCAAAACAAACAAACCAAAACAGAGAAAAAACACAAGTAATCTAGGCCAGTAAAAACAACCAGCTACATCAAAATCAGTATCATTAACCTGGCAAATCTTTAACACAATCTAAAACCCAGTAAAATAATTCTGTTGTTGAGCCTGAGGTTGTTGCCCATACATCATACCACCCATACCCATACCCATACCAGCTTGAGCAGTTTGTTGTTGTTGCATCATGGCCATCTGTTGCTGTTGTAACTGTAACTGTTGCTGTTGTTGTTGCATCGCTGCTAGCTCGTTCAAGTTTGGTTGTCCAGTATTGGCAGTTTGAGCAGATGATAATGTACTTCCAGTTAAACTTGGCATGCCACCAAACTGTGTTGTTTGTTGGGCAGCCATCATCTGTTGTTGTTGTAATTGCTGTTGTTGTTGTTGCATCATGGTCAGCTGTTGTTGTTGTTGCTGAGATGGATCCATGTATTGTTGTCCATTCGAATCAATGTAGTATATAGCACCAGTGTTTGGATCAACATATTGGAATATTTGAACATCTTGGGAAGAATTAGTGATTGCCGTGGCACCGGTCATTGCAGACGTTGCCGTTGATGGTGGTGCATCTCCAGATAACCAATCAAAGTTGTTACTTCCTGTTTTAGATGAATCTAGTAAAGAACCAGCAGTTGCTCTTCTTCTTGGTAATGGAGGTGCCTTTTCCTCTTCTTGGGAATGAGAGCCTGCACCCTGTCTTTTCAGAATATCAACAGCCTCTTTCATATTGCCTCTGGATTGAACTAAAGCATCGATGCTTTGTTCCTCATCTTCGAATCCGTAATCATATTTCATTTTTCTTGCCCTGTCTTTATAAACTTCTCTTGATGCAGCTGATGATTTAGATCTAGGTCTTGATTTAGATCTAGCACTTGATGGTCTATCCCTACCATGCTTATAAGAATCATAGGAATCATAATCATCATAGTCATCATTTGAACGACTTCTGAAAGATCTAGATCTAGATCTTGAACCTCTGTTAAAGAAACCACCTCCACCACCAGAACGACGACCATTTGATAAATTATAATCATCTTCTTCAATCGGAGTGTTTCTAAAATCACCATTAATATACTTATCTCTCAAATACAGCTCAATAGCAGACTTATCATCATCATCGAATGGAAATGGAACTCTTTTATTATTCCAAATTATTTGGTTCTCCTTATTACCTAGACTTTCCAAACTATCTAATTCATAGCTGGCCCAATTATCCAAACTCAGCGACTTGACCCTGGAAACATCATTACCTAAAGTTCTGTGAACTGATGCACAACGACCACAAAGAAAAATACCTAAATTCCATGATGCCCAAGTTGGATACACTGCTTTACACTCACCACACTTATTGTTGTTTTGTGGACTGTTTAACATATGAAGTAATCTTTTTTCTTGCTCTGATGTTTTATTCCCCATGATGTTATGATTATATCGATATTTATGGAAAAAGGATAAGAAGATATGGATTTGAAAGCAAAAACTAAGAAACCAGTATAAAGATAAAGAAAGATACAGGCAGGTAATAATCGGGTCGGCATATTTAGACAGGATAATTGATTATGAGTGTCGAGCTTAATTCGAGGCTTGTATGTAGTGCACGGGTGTCTCGTTATTCTAGGCGCAGGTGGCAGGCTCCATTTAATTTGCCACACACTGATCCTCAGCCTCAGAAACGAGGAAGTGAAAAGCATCCACAAAATATGCGAAAACAAAAATTCCAACAACATTTGTTCTGTCGTGCTACTCTTCAGTTCACAACTCCACACAGAAAAGTGATTTCTCTACGAAACATTTTACATGAAGTTTCCAGATATTTGCATAGAGTTTAAAGCCATTGTTGAAAAAGAATATTGAATGGAAAGCTCAAAATGTCAAGACCTCTCACAGCAGAGCAAATGTTGCGTATTAACACGTGAGAGAGGATGTTTTTATGGGCAAATGGTCTGTCACATATGTGCTGCTATATATAATGTCAACTTCTTTCTCTTATTGGGCTCGCAGTAACTCGGGATAATCAGGACTAAGTTTACTTAGCTAATAACAATAAGTGAATTAAATGGATTCAACAGATTTGGTGATTTGCATTGACAGAATCGTATCTATAAATTGAGAAAATAGTTAACTCTTCACAATGTGTTGTTGAGTGAAATTTCTGATTCTCTGTATAATACCTGTTGAGTTGCCCGATCCCAACAGAAATTGCCGAGTATAAGCCGATGAGGATGATTTGAATTTGGAACCAACTTCTTTCTCTTTTCTTTTCCAGTGATACTCTATAATATCTTTGAATTAACTTAACACATATATATTATTACCATCTACTTCATCATGGCCATTAGATCAAGATCTTCTCAAACAGTGATGCAATCTACAGATCAGATCTCCGAACACTCCGAATTATTAGGCTCTCACCAAACCAGAAAATTGTATAACTATAATGAAATCCCAACATGGCAACAAGACAACCATTACATCCTTTCGGGGTATGTTAGGGAGACCAATAGCATGAAAGAATGCTTGAACTCTTTATTTTATTTGCATAATGAATCAGTTAATGTTTTATCACACTTACTTCCAGGCTTTGTTGTTCCCTTAATCCTGTTATTACTTACACCTTTTATTTTAAATGATAACCAAACCAAATTAATAAAAGCTATACCTGAATGGTTAGCTAGTATTCCAATATATCCAAAAACTTCTCAAATTGATGAATTTATATTTTATTTATTTTTCATGGGTTTCATCACTTGTTTATCATGTTCTGCTGCTTTTCATTTGACTAAATCACACTCACATAGAGTTTCTAATGTTGGTAATCAACTAGATTATGTTGGAATCATAGCATTAATTGTCACTTCAATGATAGGCATAATTTATTATGGTTTATATGATGATTCCATAGCACTGAAATTCTTCCTTGCTTTAGTTTTAACATTTGGTTCAATTTGCCTTTGTGTTACGTTGATTCCACAATTCAGGGAATCTCATTGGAGACCATTCCGTGCCGCTATGTTTGTTATATTTGGATTATCTAGTGTTTTCCCAATTGCATATGGATTATGGAAGTTTGGAGTTCAGGAAACATTTGGTAGAACTGGACTGAATTGGGTCTTGCTAGAAGGAGTAGGATATTGTTCCGGTGCTTTTATTTATGCTATGAGAGTCCCTGAAAGGTTTAGTCCTGGTAAATACGATATGCTTGGTCATTCACATCAAATATTCCATGTGTTGGTTGTTATTAGTGCTTTTTGCCATTTTAAAGGTTTGATAGAATCCTATGGATACGCCCATGAACATTTAATTTAACCACACTTCTTTCTTTTCTTTCTTTAAGTTTTCTAATTTCTTACTTGTCCTAATATTAATCATAAATCAATCATTATATATTTTATCTAGCGATACAAATGAAAATTATAAATAGAAACAAAAGTAAAACTTTTATAAAAAACACATCATTAAAAGACAGCACCACTGCTAATAAACAATCGATCTTCATTCTTCTTACACCATCTAACAATATTCCTACAAGATTTAATCAACAAACTTTTATCCATGACACCACCATTATTAAGCAAATAAATCTCATAACTTGGGGTAGATATTAACAGCCCAACAATAGCATCACTACCGGATTTCCATTTGATCATATTAATAAAATTACTTGAATCTAATAATGATAATTGCTTTTTTTTATTATTGTTAATTTGTTGTTGTAATTGCTGGTGCACTTGTTGTGGTTGTTCATTATCTTGTAACTGTGGATTGTTTCTATGGTTTAGAATCATTCTGGAGTATAAGTATGAATAAATCATCATCATTTGTCCTTTATTTTTTGGATCTTCGCTTCGTTCTAAATGCGGTACAGAAGCCAATGAATTCTTGTTGGCTTGAAATCTTGAGTATACGAATTGTGTGTGCTTTTTAGACTTGAAAATGAAATGCTTGACTAATGGAGCAGGAATATCAATTGGTGATATCTTACCAGATGGTAATCCAGTTGACCCATCCGAACCTTGTGTTCCAACTATCGATTTATATAATTCTCTGTAGATTTGTCTATTTAATTTCAAATTCTTGGTTATCTTATTTGATATTTTTCTCATTTCGAAAAATGAATCTTTAAATGCACTTACTAGGATCATTGTCACTTTTGTCGAATCTAGATTAATTCCATTATCACCATTTTCTTTTAAAATATCCATATTTAAATCATACAATTTCATTAGATTTTCATCTTTAAGGTCGATAAATTGAATAAAGGCATATAAGAATCCATTAGAGTTAAATTTCGGCAAGCATACAGGAACCCAGAAATCTTCATTGCAAGTTAACTCAGCCGGTGCAGCACCATCTTTACTACTTGATCTAAAAGTATCAGTGTTAAATATCATTGAAAACAACAGTTGTAAATCTGATGTATGTAAAGTATGCTTTCTTGGTCTCAAAACACTAATCAATCTGCCATTAGGAGCAACTAATAGTCCATACAATAAATTTTCAGACTTATTACTCAATAGAATGTTATCTATTTTCGTTCTGGTAGATTTTCGAAGTTTTAAGCATTCCAATCCACCTATAATCAACCCCGGATTGTTGAAATTTGCTAAATCGGTACAAATTGAATCAAGGCATGCAATATCTGCTTTACCTAATAACTTTCTTAAATCAAAATTCTCACGTCTTTGAAAAACTCTGTCAATATGAGGTTTACTTAATGTGGTCAATAAAAAATTGTACAAGAAATCTAATTGTTGATTTAATTGAATATCAGATTCACCTAATGTTGAACTGGCCATTAAGATAATTGGTGATTTATTCAAGAATAAAAACCTCACCTTATTACCATTTCTGGATCCTGCAACAATGGATTTCAAAGACTCTGAATCGCCACTGGAACCATACTGGAAAAAGGAAACTATAGTTTGAATAACACCAGCATAAACAGTTAATATATCATCTGAACCATGCATTGAATAAATCGGTTTACCAGCAGATGACAAAATGAAGAAATGCTTCTTGTGCTTGAAAAATGAGTCACTATTATCATCATCGTCTGCTGATTCTAGTTCAAAGCCGAAATCAATAGGTTTGGTAGATATATCAGCATCTGATATCGAACCGTTGTTGAAAGACGAATTTATAGTTGATTCGTGATCACTCATTATGCTTGGAGTTACACTACCATTCTGTGAATTAGTTATTCTACTTTCCCTTATGATAGGAGATATTATTTTGCTGATAGTTTCGTTCTGCGGATCATCGACAGTAATATTGATACTACCAATACCGTTTCCATTTGATTCATGCTCATGCTCATATTCGTTATTCTCCGTCCCATTTGTGAAATTAAAGTTCCCAATATCTGAAGTTATATCGTCTTCATTAGAATGAAAAACTTTCAAAGTTGGTGTGGTATGCTGTGATAAAGATCTGTGAGCATTAATTGGGTGCAGACTAGCCACCTCGATTTCATCACCACTTGCGTTTTCGTTGTTCACAGCCGTCGTAGCAATGCTCTTATTTGCAAATTCGCCCAATATCAATGAATTCGATATCAAAGACACATGTGATTTTCTGTGTTTCAAATTATGCAGGCCAGGGTCGTTGTAAGGGTTGAAAGAGCTTGGTTGTTGATCTGTAACGCTGTTTAGAGAGTTATTACTGTTGCTGTTGCTTCTCGACTCCATAGCAAGGGCATCATAGTTCTGCCTAAAGATGTAGTTCTCATGGATGGTAATTGGGCTGGAAGAGACATTTTGCTGGGGTGGATCTGACATGTTGTCATACAGCAGTAGAGAAACAGACTAGAAACAGCCAAACTGCATAAATTCAACAGACTGTTAACTTTTGAGACTCGCTTTACTGCAGATAAACGATACCACACATCAACAACACAAATCTTCTCTGCACTAGCTATACAACTACGCCTTGCTACAACCACCACACAATGGCTGACTTCAACAGAAGCAGGACCTCTCTGCCTAAACCTCCAGGCCTCGGGATTCACTCCAATAACTCTTCCGACTCTGTGCTTTCGTTATCCAAGCCCAACAAGCTGCAGAAGAAGATATCCAACCTAATGTTCCACCCAAACCGAAAGAACTCCGAAGGCGACGACGTCCTGTCCAATTCTACTTTGACTGATTTATTACCAGTTCCAAGTACAGCTCCAGCTATTCCAAATGTCGAGTTCACCAACGTCCGTGCCAGTCTAGATGGCAACAACTCAAATGGCAACTCTCTGAGCCACGTCGTCTCCAACACAACCTCTGTCCACGAACTTAGATCTAGGGCTTCTTCAACCACACTTTCGAAGTTTCCAAGGTTGATGGGATTAGGTTTAGGCAAAGATAAGAGACAACAACAACAGTATGCTCAATCAGAAACTGGCTCTGAAACGCAATCTCTGCATCATTCAGTTTACGACCTTCCTAAACATGTTAGTACTCCAGTTTTCGGTACTTTCGCTGCCAAATTAAAGAAAACAGATAATTTATCAATCCAAGCTGCCTTGCAGCCTTCTTCGAAAGAAATGAAATCCAATGCTCTAAGTATAATATCCAAAGAAATTGAAAGGATAGCAAATTTCAGTCTTCAAACTCAATTGGATAGAAATGGTGGAACTTCTGGAAGCAATGGAAAGCAGAAATACAAACCTCATATATTAAGGACTAAAAAAGATAATCATGGGAAATCTTCTGCGTTTTCCAACTCAGATGTTGGTGGGCATGCTATGTATTCATTCCATCCAAATAATAATAATGTTGCCTTGACATTTGAAGAATTGAGGAAGAATTTAGATGTCGTTGATTTCAATGATCCCGGTGCTGAGATAGTTGCCGACGAAGCTTGGATGACTTTGAGTTCTTTAATCAATCCTCTATTTAAATGCGAAAGACTTTCTACCCCTATTGAAGAAATTAATAGGCTAACTTTCATTCATATCAAGCTGAGAAAATCGCAAACTGAAACTACTTCAAATCAAATAATGAGTGCTATGCAATCCCCTGTAGTTCCAGCTTTCCAGTCGCATACGCAATCCCTGCAAAGCCCAACCACCAGTTGGATAACACCATTAACTGCTCCAACGCCAACCTTTGTTACCCAATTCGCCCAATCTCCAACTTCAATGCAAACTAGTATCGCCTCCTCAAGCCAAGCAGTTGATGAAATCCAAGAAAAATTGAAAATGGGTATGGACGCATTAAGAGTCTATATTCAAGTTGACGAATCGACTAAAGAAGTGAAATTAAATCCTATAGTACATAGTTCTTATTACGGAAATCACAGAAATTCAACTACCTCAAAGAGACCGTCAGGATCAAATTCAATTTCACAAGCCGTGACCCAATATTTTGAAAAAAGTTGTTTAGCATTATGGGAGTACTTTTATAATGACGTTTTCTTCCAACTACGTGGTATTCTATTACCTTTAGAAGAAGAACTTACCGATGAAAACTCTTATGGCACACATGCTGCTCCATTAACAGCCTCATCAACGGGAACTTTTCCACCTTTGGCTTCTTCAGCTAGCGCTGGTGGTGATGTCACATTAACTCCTACCCACGCACAATATACTTTGCACCATCATCAATCTATAAATTCAATGAACACAATGAATTCGCCCTCTCAGTCTTATTCTGTTCGTGATATGATTTTGATTTCGTATAGAGATAACGTTGTTATACCTTTATATGAACAAAACAGACAAATGGAAAAGACAGATAGGGAAAATAGAAGAAGGGATAATACAACTGGGTCAAATATGAGCGCTGAGACTAAGAGGTTGTTGGGTGGTGAACATTCGATTTTGATTGAAGAAGATTTACCTATGTATTTAACTTTACTGCAATGCTTCACTGTTTTATGTGGTGTTCAGACAAATGATACTAATCAAAAGATTATTGAGAATTTGATGCATCAGACTAGGGACAGGTGCCGTGTTTTAGAGTCGACTATCTAACGTTTAGAAATTGAGTTGTGTGTATTTATTATTTGTGAAGTTATGCTACTTCTTATTACTTTACGTTCTGTTTTTCCTTTTTTGTTCTTAAGCTTTTCTCTTTCCTGTAATATTTATTATTACTCAAACCACTTTACTATATTGACTCTTTTTGTTACTTTTTGTTTGAATAAAATAGGATTTTTATAAAATGAGAAAGAAGGAATAAGAAGAAGAAGTACGTAGCTACACTTGAAAATATTAAGTTTAAATGTTGTCCAGAGATATAAAATCAGTTTCTGACACATCGAGCTTCTTTTAAACACAGTATAAGAATTGTTGGAAGCTAATCTACGAGCTACGATTAATAGGTCTGGACACATGCAGATAGATATACGCGGGAGGCTCTATTCACTAATAAGATCAACTTAACCGTTTATTGAATGAATACGAACACAAGTAAAATGAACCAAATAAAGGAAGGTATATACAAAACATAAGCAAAACGGATGAAAAAGAAAAGCCGGCTGTAAATGATAGAAGTAGAAAACAATTAAGACATAATCACAAAATTAACAAAACAAACAAACGTAAATACTGAAACCCAAAGCAAAAATTAATAAAACTCAAAAAAGCTGAACTAGCAAACCACGAACATAATTAGGCTCGACGTGTAGAAAGTGATAAATCTTTGTTTCAATTTTTTCTTAGATGTAAGATAACTTGATTACCACGTCCACCAAGTCTTGCAGAACCACCGTAAGTAACACCTAAAAACATTGGACTTTTATTCAAAAAACGAACTTTTGGAGCAACAACACAACTGACTAACTCGGATTTAACTTGAATATCTCTTGAAATCTTCCAAATTTCCATATTCTGGGATCCAACCAAAACTAAAGAACCATCTCTATCATCAAACGCAGCATCAGTACATTCAAAATCAAATCTTAAAATTTCATTTCTGGAGATTTTGAAGTGATCTGGTCTTTTGAAATCATTGACAAAAACACAGTGTCTAGAGTAAACTAATATAAGATCATATTGTTTCAGGGTATAGGCATATCTGAATGCTGCTATTGGTTTTTCGCCTCTTAGCATAATCTTTAGCTCTTGCTCATCATCTAGCTTTGGTAATAAAATATTTTGCATGTTAGCCAAGTCTGACAAATAAAAGATTGGATTGTTATCATTAATATGATTGATGGAAAATCCATCTGGATACAAAAATTGAAGTCCTTTGACCGGAAAGGTTGCCCTCATTTGTGAGAAATTGAGTTTCCATTTATGTTTTGGTGATAAAAGTGAATAAGAAATCAGTTTCTCTCTCCAATAGAATATGTACAAGTTAGCTCCTTTTGCTAAACTAGGTACGACCCCCTGTGCTTGCGTGCCAATTTCAAATGAATCTATATCACGAGCAACTATTTTAAAATATGGATCATAGACTTCATCTTTCTTAAAAGCCTTATATAATAACTTAGTGGAAATTTGGTATAAAGCTGGTCCACATTGCATATACACCATGGAATTATTAACAACTACAATTTTGGAGATGAATTTCAAAGAGCAAACATGTTTCCAGGAGTCTGGCTTATCACTAGTTCCTACGTAAAGACCATGTTTTGTACCAATTGCAAATATAAAACCATTGGAGTGCATGAAACAATCAACTGACAAAACGTCAGTTTTACTTGAAGGAGGTAAATTTAAAGAACTTGGATTATAATCCGCATTTTCTATGGCTTGGGTAACTAAATCATATTTTTCCGCAAATTGTTCAATATTAAAATTCCTATTATTAGAATTCTCATAACTGAATAAGGATTGATGAAAAGAAGTACAATTGATCACTTTGAATGAAAATTCTTTATTTAATTTAGTAATAGCTTCTTCTTTAAATCTTCTAAAGTCATCAACGAAATTTTTGAATAAAACAGGAGCTTCCGAATTATCATATACAAAATCATAAGTATATCTATTGCCTGGATCATTAACCGTCAAATGTTTGACATTGTCTAAATCTTCTGAAACAGTGAACGAAGCATATTGTAATGGGATTGGAGGGTTGTTCAAAATATACCTATCTGAATATTCATTAGATGACAACATTAGGGGTAAGAAATAATTATCACATAATACCATAACCGCCATCTCACGTCCATACTGAGTTTCTAGATAAATTTCAACTGGGATTCTAGTCGTTCTATTTTTATTAAATATATCCACCATCTCTAAGTATAAATAGTCTTTGCACACCAGCTTATCATTCAAATCAGTTTTAGTGTTTAGAGACGAAATATAATCACTTGTTTTGTTAGCCCTAGTAATTGTATCAAATAATTGCTGAGATAATTCAATCATTCGATCATCTTTCATTTTAGTATAAAGCTTTTTCAAATTCACAGCAACTAAAGCTAAAGAAGTTAGGAACTTTAAAAAATAAGATGAAAATAGTTCTCTTGAGCCAGCGGCATAATTATTATCAAGGCCAGCCTTATCTGTTTGTTCAACTTCTCCTATCCATTTTCTGACACTTTCATTCGTTGATAACTTGGCTAAGTAAATCATTGATCTTGAAATATAATCATAATCATTTTCCAGCTTGGTAAACCAATTTATAGAAATTTTCACGACATATCTATCATTAATAAAAAATTTGTTATCATAAACAGCTTTCAATTTATCGACAACTAACTTATCTAAATAATCCGAGAATGATTGTAATGGAAGAAACGTTCTTTCATAATCGGTAGTTTGTTGAGCAGTTAGACCTTCAGCTTTCTTAAATTCAACACCATAATGATACACCATTCTTCTAACATTAAATCTTATCCTTTTCAATAACACAAAATATTCAAATATTAAATTTTGTTTTTGAAATTCTAATTTATTCCAATTAATGAAAGTTCTGCATTCAGTTGGAGTTAATCCCCAAAATTCAGTATATTGTAAACCATCAAAGCCCTCCATTTGATGGACAACATTACCCCTTTTGGAACTAATAATTAATTTCATTTCAGCTGCAACGTCACTGGATGATACTGATGAGGCAGGGGTATTTACAGGGGAAAGAGGTGTCTGAGCGGTGCTTGGAACCGATGAATATCTAGTGGTCGAGGTGCTTAATCTTTTAATAGTGGAATCTTGAATTTGAGATGGTATACTTGGTTGAGTATCTGTAGCTGGGATATGTTTGAAAGGTGAAGAAATGCTTGCTAAACTTGCTCGACTTGTTCGTCTAGCATTACGTTCCGGGATACTCACACCATTTTGATGGGTATTATCAGTATTTGGTCTTGCTGGAAGAGGGGGGGGATTTTCTGCTAAATACTGTGAGAATGATGTTCCTAGTCTTAGAGGTGATCTTAATTCAAAATTGCCCTTTTCAAATGAAAAGGGAGAAGAGGATGGCGTCGTTGGCTGTGGCCCTCCAAAAAGACTACCTGAACGTCTTAATTTGGTAGTAATCTCACCATCTGATTCTGATTGACGCTTTTGAATTGAGCTGACAAATTCAGTTGAAGGCGTGAACGGTAAACTAGTTCGATGAACTAATGGATCAAGAGTTGGAACTTGAGTGACGCTAGGGTCTGTATCACTGTCACTGTCGCTGTTCGTGTAGGCCGTGCTTGGGGATCTCCAGGATAATGGGTCTGGTGATCTAGGTGATTGTACAGATGCTGTGGATGGCATCTTGAGGATAGAGAAATAATTGTAGTAAGAAAACAAATATTAGACAGAGTTTCAAATGCTATTAAGGAGTCACATTGTATCGTGTTGTTATTTTTAAGTTACTTCAACAACTGATTTAAACGCCGAATTTAATCCAAAATGAGGGTTTTGCGGCGGAAGGGCATTATGAGGGGCCCGTCAAGTCCTACTGCCCACTAAATAGATATATGAGGCGCTGCGGCATTATATGAGATATTTTGAAGTACTACTTTGAATACTATACGTATGCTGTTGTTCTATAAAAAATCACATTTAGAAAAGCATTTCCCTAATTATTTTGAGAGAGAGAGAGAGAGAGAGAGAGAGAGAGAGAGAGTGTGTGTGTGTGTGTGGAAATTATGAAAAAAACACTCCCTTTTCTTTCTATCCTTTAGCTTGCTATTGCGTCTTTGCCATGAAATACGCTTTTACTTCTAATATACATATGCTTTTCGCATACATGAATTACACTTAAAGGTTTACCTAGAGATTTAATTATATGCAGCCAGGCAAATCTTTCTATTAATTTGTGGTTTAGGCTGGAAAAGAAATTATTTACAACAAAGATTTATGCAAAAAAGTTAAAGTATACAACTGAACTACTATATTTGTAACAGCAAAATCTAAAGCAAAATACCAAAAGATGCGGGTATTTATAAATCTTCCAAATCAAAGAAAAAAAAGATTTCAGTTTAATTTACTAATGCATAGTGCACCAAGGTCTACCATCACTAACTTGATAATGGCAAAGAGAAGGTTCTAAAAACATAGAAATAGTAGCAGCCAATACAATGCCAGCACTATCGCTGATACCAACGCATCCCATTGCAAATTCTCTTTCAGATAATTTAGTATTTGTAGTAACTAACATAAACGTATTAACATAAGCAGCACCACCTAATAAACCTTCATAAAATATCAAAACAAACAAAATGTAAATACTTGGGATAAACATATATAATGATTGTAAAACACATATAACCAAATTGATAATCTGTAGTATGGTTGGAATGGATAGTCTTTTCAATTTGATGAATGACCCTGAAGAACGAGAAATGAAGACACCCAATTGATATAACGTACCATAGGTAACATAAGCATCCCTATAATTTTGAAATGGCATTTTGTCAATGTCAAATAACAACGTAGGTGAAATACCTTGATTGATAATGTATTCAGCTACATAAACTGTGAACAATGGGAACATATAAGGTAAAATATATGGTTTAATACGCAACAGAGTTATTTTAAGATGTGAAGTTAAAGTTTCATCTTCCTTCAATAATGATGTACTATCTAAGGGATCCGGACCTATTGTTTCATTTCCAGGTAATAAACCTTGTTGATCTTCTAAATCCATACTGGTACTGGAGCCAGCACTTGTATGTTGAGAGTTGATTTGAGGGACAGGTAGTAATTTAAAATATGTAAAAATAAAAGCAAATGGAACAATCGCAAATACCAATAAAGTAATTCTTGGAGAAACTCCTATCCATGTAGTCATCGCCATAAATGCAAAAGCACCAACTAAGCCAGCTCCGCCCGTACCAGAAGACCAAGCAGTTAACGATATTTCAGGATAGTAATGAGTTAATTGTAAGAAAGTAGTTTCACCCAAACCGGAGGAAGCTGAGGCTAAAACAATACCACATAGAGTAAAGAAAACTCGATCTGAGAGGGAAACAATTAGCATCCCAAAAAAGCTTAACGTAACCAAGATAAACAGTCTCACATTGTAAGGAACAGCATGAATAAAGAAAGGAGCTGACAATTTTAAAGTGAAAGAAGGAAGCACATCAGCTATCAAAACCACTGCTTTTGGAGTGGTAGGACCAACTAAATCAACTGCTGCACTTAAGATAACGACATATAAGACATTGTTCACGAGACCAAATATCCAAAATGACGCAAAGATACGCTTCAGAGAAATCATTTATTTGAACAGTTCAGTTTGCTCGGGTTCGTTATTTTGTGACTAAATACCACAGATTCAATGACAAGGGATGTTTGAGCGTTACTTGATATTTTGAAGAAGGGGTTTTGAAATACAAGAAGAGATTGAACGGGCTAGAAAGATGGACCATAGATAACAAGATACACAGATATCAGTAAGATCGACAAAATCACTAAACAATTTGCCGACGCGTCGATCAGCTTTATTAACGAGGTTGCGCCTCATCATTGATGGCATGGGATGATTTCAATAACCATGGATATCTAGAAATTGCGTAAGTTAGCCATATACCTTCTTCTTTTATATCATATCCAGCCTCCCTAAGACAAATTAGTTAATGAGGTCATGGCTACAGTCACAGTCAAGAGATCGTGGTTCAAGATCAGCAAGATCTAAAAGAGATGGTAGAAACAACAAAGACCCAATTAAACAAACATCTTCAACTTCAACAACTACACCTACAGGACCACCTCCTGACTACAATAAAGCGAATTCATTAGAAAACTTAAGATTTGAAATCCAGAGCATCCCAGAGATTCAGCGAACAATTTTTCGTAACAGTTGCGATTTAGACGCTAAAGAATTTAAAGAATTGTATCCTGGTATTTGTGATACAAGAGAAATATATATGAGATCTTTGGCACTACTTATAATATCCAATCCAGCACCATTTAGTAGTTTTGGAAATCCAGCCGATCCATTTCTTAAATCAACGTGGATGACATTGGAAGGGTTGATCAAATTGTCTTGCTACAGCGCTACACAGACAGGTAAATCTAAAAATTATGAAAGAATTGTTTTGGAAACACGGAAAGATACAACTCCCAAACTTGAGTTATTGAAGAGACAATATTTTAAAGCTTTGATATTGTTGTATTATATGCAAGGTGCAATACTGGATGGAACATTAGGGAAATTGTTAAAGTATTGTGAAACTGATGATGGCAATCACGACATATCGCAAGCTTTAAACAGGGCAAGCTTAACGGATCATGATAATTTACTCGAGATCAATCAAACACAACAAGAATATTTTGAGGGTTTAGCTGAAAGTTTATTATTTAAACAAATTCAAGGTTCTCCGCCTGTCTGGAGAGTTCCAGCTTTAGTTAGGCATTATTGTGCTATGTCTGACAAGGAATATGAGTTATGGTATCCTGATTTGGTTAATACTAGAAATAAGTTTTACAGATTAACTTGTGCTTTGTACATTAAAGCTTCTGAGTTTTATGATTTTGAGTTTTCAAGTTATCCTGGACTACCCAATTGACCGTGGTTTTGGTTGTGCTGTTCTCATTTATAATAAAATTACAGATTTACTATGAAATACTAAATTTTAAGAATTTATATATTGATTTTAGTCGTGCTCGTACACAAATAAAAAAAGAACTATATACAACAGAATGATAAATTAAATGGCATTAACATGAATTGAATATGACTGGCTTACTTAGTTATCAAACTTCTTAAAAGCCCATACCTGGCATGCCACCCATACCTGGAGCAGCTGGAGCAGCTGGACCCTTTGGCTCAGGTGCATCAACAATAGCACATTCAGTAGTGGCTAAAAGTGAAGCAACACCAGAAGCATCCATTAAACCACTCTTGACAACCTTGAATGGATCAATGATACCATCAGCAATCATATCTTTAAATTCACCCTTAGCTGAATCATAACCATGATTGAATTGATCACCGTATATGTCTAAGATCTTACCAACGATAACAGCACCTTCTTCACCAGCGTTATCGATGATTCTCTTAGCTGGCTTAGTGATGGCAGATTTAATTAACTGAACACCTAATTTTTGATCAAAGTTTTCAGTCTTAATGTCATCCAAAATCTTAGAAGCTTTAACTAAAGCGGTACCACCACCTGGTAAGATACCTTCTTCAACGGCAGCCCTGGTAGCACATAAAGCGTCATCAAATCTGTCTTTCTTTTCACTAACTTCAATTTCAGAAGCACCACCAACTCTGATGACGGCAACACCACCAGATAATTTGGCCAATCTTTCGTATAATTTTTCTTTTTCGTAATCAGAAGTACTAGCATCATCAATTACACCTCTGATTTGTTCAACTCTTTGTTGGATATTATCTTTGGAACCGCTACCATTTAAGACGACAGTATCTTCTTTGGTAATAGTTATGGCACCACATTGCCCTAATAATTCTGGAGTGGCACTTTCTGGCTTGATATCTAACTCTTCGGTGAAGACGGTACCACCAGTCAAAATAGCAATATCACCTAAAGTGTTCTTTCTGTTATCACCAAAACCTGGAGCTTTAACACATGCAACTTGAACTTGACCTCTTAATTTATTTAAGATACAAGCAGCTAAGGCTTCACCATCAATGTCTTCAGCTAAGATTAATAAAGGTCTTCTCATTTTGTTAGAGATTTCTAAGGATGGTAAAACGTCTTGAAGTGAAGAAATTTTCTTTTCAGAGATCAGAACTAATGGATTTTCAAATTCAACCTTACCAGACTTAGCATCAGTAATAAAGTATGGTGAGATGAAACCTCTATCAAATCTCATACCTTCAGTAACTTCTAATTCATCTTCTAAAGTCTTACCCTCTTTAATGGTAATGACACCTTCTTTGCCGACCTTTTCCATGGCAGAAGCTAATAATTGACCAATATGTTGGTCACCGTTAGCGGAAATAGTGGCAACTTGAGCAATTTCAGCAGAGGTGGTGACTTCTTTCTTGTTAGCTTGTAAGAAATTGATAACAGCTTCAACAGCAGCTTGAGAACCTCTTCTTAAATCCATTGGGTTACAACCAGCAGCGACATTCTTAATTGATTCAGCAAAGATAGCTCTACCTAAAACAGTAGCAGAGGTAGTACCGTCACCAGCTGATTCGTTAGTCTTAGAGGCAACATCTTGTAATAATTTTGCACCTAAATTTTCAAACTTATCTTCTAAGATGACAGATTTAGCAACAGTAACACCATCCTTGGTGATCTTTGGGGCACCAAAAGGTTGTTCAATTAAAACATTTCTACCCTTTGGACCTAAGGTGACAGAAACGGCGTCAGCTAAAGTTTCAACACCCTTTAGTAAAGCAGCTCTACCCTCAACACCGAATTTTAATTCTTTGTGGGAGTAGAATCTAGCTAATGAGGCAGCAGACTTCTTGATTTGAGGACGAGCAAATCTTAACATTGTTATAATCTGAAATTGGATGGCACTTGTTACTTCTGAACAGTGGAGGATGCGTTGACCCTTCAAAGAAAGGAACTGGCATAACCCCCATCCATATATAACTTTCTCATCGAAGTTTCCAGACGTCAGCGAGAACGGGGTCGTGCGCGCCCCGAGCTGAAAAAATCACAGGTCAACCAAAGAGCTGGATCAAAGGATTAGGATAAAAGACTCGCCCTATTTCGACGCCAGCAAAGTGGTAAATTAGCAGACTGTATACTGTAGTTCTTATTTCACCACTAATTCTGGTTAATTGAAGAGAATAATCTTAAGGTTCAGATAATGATAGGCTCACTTAATTTGACTGGGTAAACCGACTCGGTGTCGGATTCCTGCCAGCCTTAAAGATCTAAACACCCGTGCACTTTCCAACCCCACATTTCACAAGACGTGTAAACCGGACACTCTGGTGACAGAACTCGAACTATAAATAATTTCATTTTACAATCAATCATTTTATTTTAGAACCTCACAAGATTTTACACTAACAAACGAAGAAAAGCAAACAATAAGAGTAGTAATCATGCGGATGTAATCAAATTAATTATTATCAGTGATTCAACAACTACAATGACGGGATTACAAATTTACAATAAAAATTTTAATTAAATATTAAAACCTTATAAAACTATAAATAGTTTAATTAATGCAAGCCAAATTATTGAAGTTCACCCTTTTCATCTAAACATTCCACAAACTCATCAATTAACACTGGCCAAGATTGAGATTCATCATAAGTAGTTAATTTTGAATCTTTATTATATTCTTCTAAAAATGGGTATAACATATCCCATTGATCTTTAGTAATGGTTTCAATTTCTTCGGCTTGCAAAAATACAACAAATCTTTCTAGTTGAGGTTGTAAGTGGGTCGGTAACATTAGTCTCCAATAAGCAACTGCTGTCTCCAGTGGTAAATTCTTCTGATCTTTCTCTAAAATAAACTTATAAGTGAAATGATAAACTTGTTTATAGTAGTCTTTGCTGGTGGTGAATTTGGTTCTTAACGTGCTTTCAATATAATTTTTCTGGGCTGATATTGTGTTACAGCCAACTTTAGTCCAATTATTCAAAAATTGTTCTTGCTTGAAAACACCTTCACCAGGAGACTCTAAAAATTCGGCAATTGTTAAAACAATCAAGTCTTCTGGCTCATAACCTAGATCAGTTAAGTATTCCATAGTACCATCTAAACCAATTATAGGATTACCAATACTGTCTGGTCTTGCTATAAAGATTTAAGGAAGGGAAGGGTAAAGTTAGTATGGTCGTCTGACGAATTAAGATGAAACAATTAATAAAGTAATAAGTAAGCACATACCATCTTTATATCTATCAAAGACTTGCTGTAGAGCAGCATTCACAACGATAGTCTTTTTGGCTTGGCCTTCTACAGAAATTATATCTGCAGCTAAATGTTGATTGCTGTAATAGTCATTAATGGCGTTGGTCAGTTTATTGTTATTTCTCCCCAAGAAGAACTTTGCGACCCCTTCAGAAGCAGTAAGGGTGACATCCAAAAACTTTTTTATAGTAGCCGGTCTAGCAGTGGACATTGTCAATGAGATATGGAGTAGAGTAGCTGTACGTGTTTACCCCTGTGATCAGCGTTGGTGTTCATTCTGTTCTTCGTAAGTACGTTTTCGTGTTGATCTTCGAAATCCTGTTTTTCGTCGTGTGTAGACAAAACAGAGAGGATAAACAGTGAGTTCAACAAGTGCTCACAGACGTGTCTACAAAATGATACAATTCCACGGATAGCTCATAACATCACCATGACATCTATTCCCATCACTCTAGAGGTCTTTAACACAGTATTTGGGGACCAGGCTGGCACGCTGTTAGTTGAAGACCCTTCATCCAACGCTGGCATCATCATTGACTGGATCTCAGAGATCATACTAAATAACAACCCACCGGAACTCCCATTACGAGTTAAGAATGCCCTACGCAACTTCAATTCGGGAAACGAAACGTTGTTCAATCAATCCATTGCTCATATACGATCTGAGGTAAACAAAAAGAGTAAAGAAATTCAAATTTTAGTTGCTGGATCAACTGACAAAGATACAAGTTTAAACACGTTATTAGGTTGGATTCAGTCAACTACTTCTAATTTGGATTACTGTTGTCAAGTATTGAACTTGAGATATGATCAGACTACCTTAGTGCAAAGAGCTTACAATTCTGCATTTCAGAAAGTTATCTTATCTCATAATATTTGGAATAATTTGGTTAAGTCATCATTACAACAAGGTTTGTCTGGTTCTATTAGTATAACACAAGCAGATCTACAAAAATTACAATATATTTCAATTGCTTTGAGAAATTCTGGTATGATGGATGAATGTAATGAGTTGATCATGCATTTAACTAATTGTAACATTGAGCAATATATCAAAGTTAATTGTGCTAACATTTGGGATAAACCCATCCTATCTGCCTTGCTAAGCTGGGTTAGTGATGATTTATATCCTAGAATCTCAGGTGTCATGCTGAACACGGATCCTAATCTTCAATCCCGTTTGGTGGAAGTTGTTAAAGTTGAGCTAACTAAATTAAGAACTCAAGAAAGTTTTGATATTGTCATTGATTACCCAGATTCCAAAATCGCATTAGAAGAATTTAGGGAATGCTTGATTAACAACGAACAAAAATCAGATTTAGTCAACACTTTCATACAACTTTGTGGTAAACGGTTATTACATTCTGGTGCTAATACAATTGATATTATATCTACATATATTTCTACAATTAGATCATTTCTAATTATTGATCATAGAGGTGTTTTGTTAGATAAAGTATGCAGACCAATTAGAGAGTACTTGAAATTAAGAGATGATACAATTCAAAGAATTGTGTTTGCATTACTCGATACATCTTCCGAAAACAAATTAATAGAATTAGCAATCGAACTTCGCAATACTAAAAAACATAAAACGGCAATTCATGAAGTTGAAAGAGATCTCAATTGGGTTCCTGACCCTGTTGATGCATTACCTGATTTCCGTAAAGGTGTGATTGAAGACATAGTTGGTGCCTTGATTTCCATCTTTGAATCTAAGGCTGTTTTCGTTAAAGAATTTGTCGAAGTTTTCTCGAAGCAGTTATTGGACATCACAGATTATGATGTTAGATCAGTCTACACAAAGATAAAATTACTTAAAGATAGATTTGGTAAAACAGAATTCAGCTCGTTGGACGTTATGATTAAAGACATTTATCTTTCTAAGAAAATTGACAGAGAAATAGCTAAGGATAAGGTTCATGCTTCAATTGTATCTCATATGTACTGGCCTGAGTTACCTGAGGAAAAATTTAAGGTTCCAGAAGTTATAAAGCAAAGTCTCATGAATTATGAAAATGATTTCAGCAATTTGAAAAAAGGCAGAAAATTAACATTATTTCCATCGTTAGGTGAAGTTGATTTAGATATAGAATTTGAAAATGGCACAACGAAGAATTTCAAAGTTGGTCCAGATAAGGCTGCTATTATAAATCATTTTCAGGAGCAGCCTCAAGGGGCTGAAGTCAAGTTGGCTATGCTTTGTATGGGTCTAGGCATGCCTCTTAAACTAGTTCAATCCGGTTTAGCTTTTTGGACCAAACAAGGTGTTTTGGTTGAAACTGGGTTGAACTGTTATAAGGTCAACGAATGAGTTGACAGTTTTCTTAATATTTGCTATGTATATGTTTTTCCAATTGTATATTTTTGTTTTATTCAAAATAAATTCATCGCATACTTTTATGACCAATTAGCTTTAGGTAGATTCAGCCCAGAATTGCTTAGTTTAATGCGATACAGTACAATCTTTTTAATCATGAAGCATAATAACAAATTTCGAAAATTAATAGTCAATAGTAAAGAAAAGAAAAGAAATATAAGACTATACATATATCTAATTACCAAAATTCTAGATTCACACCAAACAAACACAAATTACTTGATTATTTAGTTTGATTCATCAAGAAACAAAAATAACATTACCTTTAGCTTTCGTATCGACAACTTTTTCATACGCTTCTTCATATCATGTGCAAAACTAGCACGTAGTCAACTGGAACCTTGAACGTAGCTTCGTGGCCTAATGTGTTAATAAAATCAAGATAATATTTGCTTCTTTCCAATTTTAACGTCAATATCAAATTCAGAGAAGCCAACCAATAGCATAAATTAAAAGAACATGGAAGTCTTTAAAATATGGGAGCATTGAAGTAGTAGTTCGATTCCTTGAATCATGGTTAAAGAGTCCAGAAGCGATATATATTTTCACAGTTTCTTTCTTACTCTTTGAAATATGTATCCTAAATCAGTTATACTGTTTTTATCTCTAGATGAACTCAAACTAACCATTGCTCTTAACAATCTCTAAAATGTAACTAATTTCTGAAGTAGTGCCTTCGTGTAATGCAGTGCTTCGTGTGCACCTGAAGTCTTATCTAGTTCAGCAACTAGAGATGTTGCAATGGTAAAGATCAATGAAACTATTGGGCGTGTCACCTAATTTGGTATAACCTCCTCGTCCTCTTCATTTTAGCTTTTTCAGATACAGTCGTCACTCTGTAACGTATTAATTAGTAACAACTCGCATTCATATTTATATTATATCATTTTGTGTTTATTTCAAATATGTATATTAGAATTATTAACTCTTGATGGAAGGATTTTGGTTGTTGCCCATGATATAAATCGGGTAAAGTCTGATTCACTCTGAGACAAGTCATAGACTGTAGGCTATTATGATCTTATAAAATATCAATTAAAGTTAAATTTACAAAGAAAAGAGATACTTTAGATTCGTAAGCGTAAATAAAAAGCAAAAGAAAAAATATAATAAATTCAAGCTGACTAGCTTAAAGAAAACTTCAAAAACACAAAGGGTGCAGCCTACCAATTATTTGGATTCTTCAAGGACTAAGATTACTTTACCTTTAGCTTTATTGAAAACGACTTTTTCATAAGCTTCCTCATATTGTGTATAAAAGTTGTAAACAGAATCAATCGGAACGTTTAAGGTACCTTGCTTGGCTAATGTATCAATAGCATCATTAATGCCTTCATTTTTAACCATTTGTAAGAGTTCAATATCAAATTTAGACAACCCAATGACATGACTCACAATTGTACGGAAGAATTTAAAAGTAGGAATTAGGGAAGAATAACCTGGCTTATTTGGTCCATGGCCGTAAATACCGCCAACTATGCATAGCTTACCACCTTCCTTCTTAGTCTTTAAAATGTGATCCAAGACATCTAATAAAGTATCATCTCTAAGAGGGTCAAAAAGAAAGTCAAATTTACCTTTCAGCTTAACAATCTCTAAAACTTCATTAACCTGAGAAGTAGTACCTTTGGTATAATCAACAATAGCATCAGCACCTGAAGCTTTAGCTAGTTCTGCAGCTCTAGGAGAAGATGTTACAGCAACAAATTTAGCACCAAAATATTTAGCAAGTTGAACAGCCAATATACCAACAGATGAGCCTGCACCTAAAACTAACACATTACCACCTTTGATACTTTTAGGTCCATGAGCAAATCCTGTATAAGCGGTATCAGCAACAACAGATAAACCTGCAGCTTGTTCTAAAGGAAATCCTTCTGGAACCTTAGTAATAACAACAAAATGCTTGATATCTTGTAGAATATATTCTTGGAAAGCCATATCTTGACTCAGTGGGTTCAACAAGCAACCAGCAACTTTGTCGCCAACTTTGAAATTGACATCCTTAACTTCAGAACCTATCTGTAAAACTGTACCTGCAAAATCACAACCTGCAACCTTAACTGAAGATGTGACAGAGCCTAAAGGTATCTTTGGGATAAACTCTTTAACTAATCCATCAACTGGGTTGAAACCGACAAGTTCAGTTTTGATCAACACGTGAGTAGGCTTAGTAATCACGTCTTTTGAAGCAGTTGGGAGCTCTAAGGGAGTTAACGTATATGGAGTGGAGTAGTTTTTAAAAGTCAAAGCCTTAGACACGATGTGACCATCAACAATTTCGGGTAGCTTAACAGACATTACTGATATTTCAATTGTGTTCTGTTGTGTAATTAAATCCAAGAAGAACAGGCGATACTGGGTTCAACTATCTCTCTCATCTTGGTCTCGATCGGAATTACAGAAACTACCTCCGAGTAGTACTGGAGGGTGCAGACGGCTCTGCGGCACAGGATAGAAATCAGGTTTTCTAAGCCCAACCTCAGTTAGAAAAAATTTTGGTTAGTGTTAGATTATAGTACAGGCAATACTTTTGGAGAAACCTCAGTAGACAACCCAACAATATGGCGAAAAAAGATAAGAAATCCAAAGAAGCTAAGAAGGCTCGTATGGCTGCTAAGAATGAAAAGAATTCCAAAAAAGCTGATCAAAAATTGAAGAAACAGACCAAGAAAGCAGGTGACGATTTAGAAGATGAGGTCGATTTAGATGAACTTTTAAAGCAACTAGCTGAACAACAAGCTGAATTTGAAGAAGTCCACGTGGAGCAAGTTACAAAACCAACTAAGAGATTAAATGCTACATTATGTGCATCCAACAACAACGGTAAGAAAGAATTGGTCTTATTCGGTGGGGAAGTTAACACAGGTACTACTGTTCATTTCTATAATGATTTACATGTTTATTCTGTTGATTCAGACACTTGGAGGCGTTACATGTCAAAGAACTCTCCAATTGCTAGATCGTCTCACACAATGTGTTATCACCCATCTGGTATATTCCTTTTGCATGGTGGTGAGTTTTCTTCTCCAAAACAATCAACTTTCCATCATTATTCGGATTCTTGGATTTTAGACTCTCAAACTAAAGAATGGAGTAAGATTGATAGTAAAGGACCAACCTCAAGATCTGGCTCAAGAATGGCCATATGGAAGAATTATATCATGTTGTATGGTGGTTTTAGAGATTTGGGTTCTCATACTAATTATTTAAATGATTTATGGTTGTTCGATATCACTACTTACAAATGGAAGGAAGTTGCTTTTCCGCCTATGCATACTTTACCTGATTCTAGATCCGGGCATTCATTTATTTCAGCCGAAGAAGGTGCTATTTTATACGGTGGTTATTGTAAAGTTAAGGCTGGTAAAGGTTTACAAAAAGGTAAAGTCTTAACTGATACTTGGCTATTAAAAATGAAAGCTGACCCAAAACAGATTAGATGGGAAAGAAGAAGAAAACAAGGATTCCAACCAAGTCCAAGAGCGGGTTGTTCTTTACAATTACAGAAAGGTAGAGGTTTACTGTTTGGTGGTGTCTATGATTACGAAGAAACTGAAGAGACTTTAGATTCTGAATTTTATAATTCTTTATTATCCTACAATATCGAAACTAACAGATGGTATACATTATCCCTGAGATCTGTCAAGAAAAGGCAAACTGTTAAGAAAGAAAAGGTCAACAAAGACAAAGAACTAGAAGATATATTAAATGAACTTTTAGCAAAGGCTAATTTAAATGATGATGACGAAGAAGATGAAGAAAATCATGTTGTTGTTGCTCATCCAGAAGAAGAAGAGCAGGAAGAGACTAAGGTTGAATACGAAGTTAGAGGCCAAATGCCTCATCCAAGATTTAATGCTTTAACTTGTGTCTTAGATGATACATTCTATATTTATGGTGGAATGTGGGAATCTGGAGAACAAGAATTTAACTTAGACTCATTTTATGCTATTGATATCTCCAAATTAGATGGCCTGAAAGTGTTTTGGGAGGATCTGTCTGAACTCGACCAATTGAAGGAAGATTCTGATGATGAGTTCGATGATGATGACGACTCCGATGATGACGAAGAAGAGCCAGTTGATCGAAAGTTAGTTGCAGAAGAAGAAGAAGAAGAGGAGGAGGAGGAAGAAGAAGACGGAATTGATGAACCAGAAATTCCTGATGAAAGACCATGGTTACCTCATCCTAAACCATTCGAAAACTTGAGAAACTTCTATTTAAGAACATGTGCAGAATTCTTGGAATGGAGTATCAGTAATAACAGAGGTGTTAGAGGTAAGCATTTAAAGACCAAGAGTTTTGAAATGTGTGAAGATAGGTGGTGGGAAAGAAGAGAAGCTGTTAGACTTGAAGAGGAGGACTTGGAAGAAGTTGGTGTTACGGAACTTATTGAGAAGGACTTTAACGCTAAGGGTGGCAGTAAGAGAAGATGATTTATTTTGTTTACTATATATACATCTAATTAGGGCATTACAGTAATATTTCGAAGAAAAACGTGAAGTATATTATATTAATGTACATGGAATTAAATTAAAGTGAGAAAGATGCGTAGTATATAAGTGAAACGAGAATTATGCAAAATGGATACCAACTTGATGGAAAGCTAATAATAATTTTAAGAAATCATTTTGATTCAGTTTAGCCGATCTCTTTTCTCCAAGGCCAGTTTTTTGCATGACTTGTTCAACCTTTTCTTTAACTATAGAAGAATAATCAGCCTTAGCATCAACTAACATTTCACCTCTTTGCTCACTCAAGAAAGATAGGAAAGCTTTGTAATTAGTTATTAAAATATCTAAAGTTTTACCGTTTCTAAAAATGGCATTCAAAGTCTTGTTCTTTCTATTGAAACAGAATCTTAATAGACCATCCCATTCATTATAATCTAAATCGGGTCTTGGAACTTTAGGCTCTATTTTAACAACTGAAGATTCAACTTTAGGAGGAGGTCTGAAATTATTTTTACCAACCTTCATAACATGTTTGACGTTAGCCCACATCTGAGCATTAGCACTTAATCTGTTATATAATGTATCTCCAGGTTTGGCAGTTAAATTCAATGCAAATTCTCTTTGGAACATTAGAACGGCCATTCTTGGGGGTTTAGGCATACTCAATAATTTGAAAACAATACCAGAAGAAATTTGATAAGGGGTGTTGGAAATACAAACATCGAAGTAAGGTAAGTTTTCCATTTTCATAAAATCACCCATCACTATTTCTAATTTTTTTTCTAATGGTGTACCTTGAACTCTCTTTGTTAATTCTGCTGCCATCTTTGGATCAACTTCCGATGCAATAACTTTTCTAGCTTGTTCTAAAATTCTGACTGTTAAATTACCAGTACCTGGACCAATTTCCAAAACAACATCAGAGGGTCTAATTTCGGCCTTATCAACAATACCCTGTGCTATCAAAGGATTTTTAAGAATATGTTGACCTAAATCTGTGTTGAATTTGAAGACTTTATTAATCTGGTCTGTCCCTGATGGATCTGGTCTTTTGCCAAATTGTTTCTTTGCTGCTTTTCCCATTTCAGATGAAGATGACAAAGTCGTTTTTATGTTTGAAGGTGTAATTTAAGTACTAACAGGTTATGTTCTCTTCAGATCACAAAATTTTTCAAAAAAAAAAAAGATTAAACTACCTCGCCGCACATTCTATCGACCCAGCGACGCCGATCGGCGCACCAGAATGAATAAGATATCTTGGAAATATTCGAGAACAAGAATACAATCAGTCTTCTTAGATTCTGGGCCCAGAAATTCTATCTAAGCCCACTCATTATATATGTTGTAAGTCAATACACTCTAAATACACCTACGTACTATATAACGTGCAAACGTCTTATACGTAAAGACTTCCTTTCTTTCTCTTGTTTCAGAATCTCCTCTGCCTCTGTTACTTCGAACCACCACAGAATGTCTAAGGGGCGAAGCCAGTTAGAACCTCTCCTGCTATAGTCACATATATATAACATCATGTTTTTATATTTACATTAAGTTAGGGGTTTCCCAGGAAATAATTGTTTGGTCAGCCCAGTCTTTTTTTATGTGGGCAGAAGCAGTCAGTTGATAATAAATATACTTTATCTTAAGATTAAGAATGGAATTGAGGGTATCCTGGACATCAGCTTATTTAAGCCACGGAGATATAATCCCTTCCCTGCGAAGCCTTCAAAGGCCATTAACCAACCAGTTTAGGCGTTATATTTGGTACACCAAACAGACAGGCTTGGGGATGGGGACCTAATTTTTCTAGATTTGTTTGTAACTGGTGATAAATCAAGAAACAGTTGCATGCATGGTGGAAAGGAAGAGTAAATATATCATGAAAAGAGTGGGCAGAGCTTCCCATTAAGATCTTATAAAGCCACTGATTTCCAAAACTTTTTGTTGTTTTATCAAGTATCAGATAAATACTAAACCAATGTGTGATTCAAGATGTCCGCTTCAATTCAGAACTTCTTATTTATCACGACTTTGCTTCCAGTTGAGATACAACAACAAATTTTAGCTTTCAGTTTACAAAACATAAACCTTAGCCACATCGATTACATTGCAAGAGATTCCAAGTCTGTCTGGGATGATTATCTCAATGTTATATTATACGTTTCTCAAGGTGCGACTCTTCAATTAACTTTATCACAATCTTATGACAACAGTTATCCAACCACCATCACTCTTTTTATGAGACCAAACATTCCAATTAAGTTTTTGATTCCAGGAACAAGTTTTGATTCCCAATTTGTCAGTTCTATAATGAAGTTTCCTAATTTGAAGAATATTCACTTAGAAATAACTCCAGAGTTTCCATTTTATTTTTTTCGTGCGTTCAATTACTTCACTGAAAAAATAGATTCTTCGAGGTTATCTATAAAATGTATCAACTCTTATTTGTTTAATAATTATTTCACTCAATATCAGAAAATAACCTCTCTTGAACTTGATGGTAAATCATTTAATTCGTTCCTTAAACTTCAAAACAACTTTACCAATTTGGAAACTCTTTCCATCGAGATAGATAAAGCTGACCATTTATTAACTGCCAAAGAAATTGAAAAATGGATTTCAGATAATAGAAAACTTGAAATTATATTAAGAGGTACCGATAATGAACGTTCGTATGGCTGGTGTTTGAAGTTCTTTGAATTGGGTTTGCACTTAAAGAAGAACGCAACTTTCAGATTAGAAACTGATATGAACATCCTTTCTTTAAACGTCCTTCAACTTTTAAAAAAGAGTTCGGATTACTCTAATGTTCTGATACCTTCAGCTCATCTGGAATTAAATGATAAGCACATTAATAGATATTTTGAATTTATGAAATATTCTGAAGATATAAGAATTAAAGAACTGTATTTAAAAACTTGCGATATGGTGAGCCCAGTTTGTATTTCTGGACCTCTTAAAAGGTTATTTATTACTTATAGCGGAAAGGCAAAGCTAACCTTGGGAAATCTTCCACGATTAAATCATTTAATCATTGATTGCGTTGGAAAAGAATTTGATTATAACTTATTCAACAGCATTCCAAAGAATATAATTAAATTGATGATATTCTTTCGTGATGATAGACTAGATTTTAAATCCAGAATTAAAGTTCCTAAATATGTCCAACGATTCAAGTGTACAGCTCACCATTTAAATAAATTTGATTTCTTCGGGTCACAACATTTATCTAACTTAGAAATATCAGTTGAATCCCAACGTTACATAAAAGAAACAGATGAACTATGGAAGTTAATACCTGAAACAGTTGATACATTAACTATTGATTGTGTCAGGCCTTTTACAAAATCCACAGCTGACATTTCTCAGACCGTTTTTATTGAAGATGATGTTCATTATAACGAAGATTATGATTATATTTGCCAATACAAAATGAAAAAGGATGTCAAATTTTCAGATTATAAACTATCATCTACATTAAATCAAGGGACTATCTCGGCATCAGAACGATATTATAGTTTCAGTTCTTCGGGCCCGACACTTGGAATCACTGTCCCTAATTCAGTCAAGCATCTAGAGATAAAGTCCAAAAGTTCAATTGAGACACCCGTGGGATTTATCGCTTCAAATAAGAGCAAAGAGTGGTTAGGTCGTGTTCAATCTTCAACTTCAAAATGGTTCAATATTATAGTTTCACCGCAAAACTCAGAATTGACCATATCTACAGCTAAGCTTTATTTTCATGATCCAATGTTAATGATTTGTGATGAAGAAAGTTTAAACAAGGTTGAATGTGAATTGAAAATTCCAAAGAAAAGTTTCTTTAGAACGTTTGACGGAGGACTGGTTGGTTATTATACTAAATCGGGAAAGAAAACTATTCGTTGTCAGAAAACTAAAGGCCATTCTCCTAATGAATGTATAATTTTCTGATTGTTGCTGTTGCTGTTGCTGTTGCTTTTGCTTTTGCTTTTGCTTTTGCTTTTGCTTTTGCTTTATGTGGACTCTAATGAGGAGAGTTCTTCTTCTTAGATATGTGTTTGTATTATTATGTTTTGTTTATTATTTATTTATTTTTATAAATCACTTGTTACATTAGTTTAAACCAACCGCCTGGGTGGAGAAGCGTTTTTTTTAAAGTAGCTTTACAAGGTCATAATTCCAAGTAGTGAGTGAGTGATTCATGTTTGGACAAAGTTGTCAATAATTTAACATCAATTTTTTGGAATGGGTTACTGAAGCAAACAGAATCTGTTGATCGGCGACTCATGTCGGAAACTGCAGACCACTCAGTTCTAACAATATCTCTTGCTTTTCTAAAAAACAATTACTCTCAAACTTCCCATCCTTGGTTTTGCCCAGTGTGTCTAGATGGTAATGATTTTGTGAAATATCCCTCTGGGTCAGTTAATTCTTTCGATATATGACTAACTCTCTATTAATCTCCAATCTGATGTAACTCAATTTAATATTACCCCATTCCTAAATGTCTCCTATTCACAGTTCCATCCATATTTCTTATGCTAATTCCTTTATTGATGATTCAAATACCTCTTCGTTTACTTTTAATGCATCTGCCCCCTCCCAATCTTAGAAAGTTGCTGCTTCCAATGCTTTAATCTGGATCCCAAACTTGCAAGAATTGTTGGTTGTTGCAATTGTTTACGCTTCTTTAAAGCTAACATCTTAAGTTAGTTTGAACGACCTTTTCTGAATCAACAGAACTCTAAATACACAAAATAATGTTATTTCCGTTATTGGTCACCTCAGAAAATTATTTCCTGGACAAACTACAAGTATGGAATCCTCACTACAAAAACTTACATATGTTTTCGTCTCCAATACTAGTCTCATGCAATTCTCAACCAGTCAAAATTCTGTCCAACACCTCTTAGGCCACAATTGTTTCTCTCAATTGCCTATTTCAGTTTTGGCTAGTGAAGTCTATGTTAGATTCATAGCTGATAATGAAAGCAAATGGATTTATGCCCTTACTAAAACTTTCTACTTAGAAAAAAAAGCCAATTAACACCATTGATTCCTTTATCATAAAGCATTCTAGAGATAGCGGGTTGGCTGCTGCTTTACATGGCCAAGATAAGCGTTCTGATGTTCATGACTTTGTTAAGGATATCTGAGCGCTCATTCATTCTTCCACTATCCTTATGAAAACTAGTGAACTGGACCTCTTTATAAACATGCTGAAAGCATGGGTACTACTCCGCCTCAGTAAATTCAGCTTCAACTGGTTATGTGGCCTTGGACCCTGTGCAGCACTAATAAAAATTAAAGTGAGTTAGATAGTACGGTGGTAACTGGGCCACAAATTTTATCAACTCTAAAAGATTGAGTAATTCGTTTACATAGTATACATATCTGAGTGTTCATGAGTATACTATGAGTAACAAGCACATCACAAGAGACCAAGATTACCAAGACCCTTCTGAGACCAGGGATGATGCTTCAATTTCAAGTCACCAAGTCTCAGAATTTGAAGGCATGGTAACTCCAGAAAATGTTGAACCAATCCCATCACGTAAGTTAATAGTTTTAGAAAGCTCTTTTCTGAGAAAATTCAAAGATAATGTTTGGAACAACAATGACATTTGGATTAAGGCATATTTAATATTTACTTGTTTCTCTTCAATATCCATATTAGGATTTGAATTAGGTATATATATCGACCTAGTTCACAATGAACAGCTTAACGATGATGATGAGTATTCACCAATAAGAATAGCTTATGGAATGTTTGAGAATTACAGAATAAAAAGGAAAAATACTTTCATTGTTTACCTTACTTTGTATATATATGCTGGACTATATCAAATATTTGTTACATTGATTGTATTCTATACCAGAATTCGTTACCACTTATTTGCCTCAATTGGATCTTTGATTGTTGTAACTGCATATTCAGTTATTCAATTTAAAGAAATAACATATTCTATTCCTCAGCTGGATTCCAGTTCTGATGTATTTCCATATACTAAACTAAATACAAGAAATATTGAGGGTGAAACAGATAAGATATTATCAATCATGGTCATTATCTTCTGTATTTTAGATATTGTAATTCAATTATCTGTTTTTTTAAGATTACATGATAAGTTTGAACAGTCGACCGCGGAAATCATAGGAATTAATATAGAAAGAGTTAATGCTAATTCTAAGTTTAATATACAAAGAACAATATTATTACTGGTCTGCTTTTTTTGTCCTGCGTTTTTCACGCAAACTTTAATTATTTCTCAAAGTCGTGGTGATGCTGATTTCATTATCTCTGTTATTGCTTTGGTAGCAACCTTAATAGCAATCCCATGCACTGACTTTTTTGCTGCTACAGAAACCAAAATTATATCCATGGTTTTAACCGCATTATACTTATTATTGGCAGCATTTGTGATTTTTAAAATAGTTAAAATACGCACTGATTCTACTCAGTATGCTGTTATTTTATGTAAAAACTATGTGGAAGCATTTGGTATTATTACTGCGATACTTTTATTGTGTTTATTTGGTATATCAATTGAGGTTATTAATAATTTTGGAGTCGGATTGTATGAAGTGTACGGAGAAGAGTATAACCAGTTCCACAATTTTTCGACTAAGAAAAATCAGAACCAGGATTTTGCTTTAAAAACTCAGATATTTAATAATCAACACTTCAACTCGAATCAATTATTTGCTTCTAATAGACAACATAATTTGGATTTCTGATTATTCCTTTGTGTATACGTGGGGCTGATTGTGACTGGCCAAGTTAAAAATATTATGATTTGTTTTCAAATTTGATTAAGGTTTATTAAAATTCTTCACTTCTCCATTTGGATTGTATTATACCGTATTGTAATCTGTTTTGTGTTCATATCAAGGGTTTGAAGATTAATTCGAGCCTTGAATTCTTTTAATTATACTGTTTTTGTTTGCACGTAGCCTGAAATCATACCAAGAATCACTAAATCTGCCTCTAAAATTAATCAATCTGTGTTCAAATTGACGAGTCGTTAGATAGCTTCTAGTATTTGCGCAAGTTGTACCAACTTCCTTCAAGTTTCTCAATAACCTTTTACCCATAAATAATAAACAGAATCCTGCCATGAAAGGTAACGCCATGTACCAGAAATATGCAATACCATTATTCTCAACTGCATGAAAAGGTTGAAAATTCATACCATAATATGCAGACCAGAAGGATAAAGGTACAAAAATCACCGCAATTATAGTTAAGTGAGCCATGGAGTCATTCGTCTCATAAGATAGAATATTGAATGTCAAATCATTTAAATTTGCAGATACCTCCATGATATCCTTAGTTTTTTCCTGAGCCGACTTTATTTTACTCTCTAGTGAATTAAAAATAAAATCTCTCGCCTTATCCTTTATCCATTCCTTTGCCAATATATCTTTCTTCATTTCTTCAACTATTGTAAGAAGCTTTTTAAGCCCAATTTTTATCTTCGACAAATCATCTACAATAGCATATAACTGCTTTGGGCGTTCAATAGAAGGTTTCACAGTAATATCAATTCTCAATGTGATCAACAGTTTGTCATAGGTATCTAATATCTCTTCAAAGTTGGTTAGAATGATTACAAATATTGAATACACAAAGTATGAGGGGTCTTTTAGAATCGAAGGTATCTTTGGATGAAGTAATTCATTAAATAAATGAAAGTCCTTGCGATCATGTGGACGTTGAAAAAATGTTATGATCGTGTTTTTATCTATCCAGAAAATGAAACTATTATAAGGAACCGCCATAACACCCAAAGAGTAAGCAGGACCCTTTACTTGCAACTTTCGCAATTCAAGTTCATACTGTAGAGAGTTAGAATTCTTATTGTTTGTGAAGCTTGAGCCGTCACAAAAACTATCCAAATTTATTGAAGGTAAATACTGGGAGGCATGCTTATAAAGTATATCATCCAGCGTTACATGGCTCCTTTTATATTTCTCATCTTTGGAGGAATTCTCAATTAATGGATCTATTAATTGTTCTCCAAAAAACCAAGTTTTCACAACATAACATTCTTCTTGGATCGTTTCTAATTTTCTAGCAGGAATCTGAATGCATATTTGATTATTATTAATTGCTTCATATATTATATCATCATCTGCAAATGAAGTATCAAAAGACATGTCAGAACACACATTGCCGTTCAAGTGGAATTTTTCAATAAAAAGTTTCATGGTTTCAGTCTCAACTCCAGTCATATTTATCCACCTTATGGTTTCGGAATCTACTGATTGATTATCCAAATAAGTATCCAATTCATGAAGTGTTTCTTGTATATGTTTCTTGAATGAGGAGGCCATATCGGTAGTTGAAATTGGATAATCATACTTGAAAGCTCGGCTTTCATCTATTGACGACAATTCTACTTTGTATTGTTTTGCAAACTTATCTTTAAACAATTCATAAGTATCAGGGTGATCAGAGTACATGTAAAAGTTTTTTTTCTTCACTAAAGTCTCTTTGTAATCGGTCACAGAAATTATACATCCATGAGACTCGTCCTCAGAAGGGGAACCGGGCCAGGTAGTGCGATCAGCATCTGTAAGAGCAGGTACATTTTCGTAGTAATGTTCAAACATATTGGAAAGTTTAGATTTTCTCATGATGAAGGGGAATTGAATTAAATATTGGATCTATCTTAAACAAGTCGCTTTGGGGGATTCGGCAAGCCATGTAAAAGTACAGTTAACGCAAAAAAGAAGTAGAATATGAAGTTTGTCGATAAAATCGGGGGGACTATTTAGATTAAAGTGAGCAGGGAATAATAACATGGTGTCCACTCGACGGGTATTAATCTATAGTCCCTTAATCTAACCATGAAAAGCTGTCAAAGCCAAATATACTTGTCTGAGAGTTAAAATCGTCTCCCTGGTACATCATTCCCCAATGTCATCAAAAGACTTGCCTAAAGAAATACAATTAATAATTGATTCGAGGCAGAATAATTATATCCATGATATGGAAGGTTGTGATGGTTCACAATACCCTGACTTTTGGGGATTAACTCCAACTGAACGCAAAACTTTCATTAATTGGAATAAGTTAGAATTTCAAAAGCACTGTAAAATCTTTGAATATTTTTTGTTATTGAAAAGGATAAGATTTAATGTTAGAAGAATGGTGTATCATTATGGTGTTGAATTTAAGAAAGCTGAAGGTCTAACTGCTCAACAAACTACCGATTATGAAAGAACGTTTCTTCCATTACAGTCATTTTCGGATTATTTAGACAAGTTAGTTGTCGATAAATTGAAAGTTATTTATGATAACAGCTTGTTTATTAACGATAGAGATACTGTGAAAATTTCTATAAATTGGTTCAACAAGTTAGAACGAAATTTCCAGTATTTCTCAAGTTCAATGATTCGGTTAGCTAAGTTATCGGCAAATCAAAATGTTAGAAGGTGGATTAACGAAGTTAAACAAACAGATGATGGTGGCTTGAATAATAGTTTTGCTACTACTACAAGAGTATTATTTTCTTCCTACTTTTTAAGGTTCCTAACTCCTTTGGCTTTAGTAGTATTGGATCTTCAAAAAATTTATATTAAACTTAAAGACGACCAAATGGTCAAATTATCTCAACAATTATTTGATACAATAACTAGAGCTAACAAAACAAGTGATTATATTTCGGCTTTATATATTAAAACTGATTTGAATGATAAGATGGTGTGTAAGGACTATCTTTATTTAGAAATGGTGGATTTATTTAACAGAGATAGAACAACAAGGGTTCCAGTCAAAATTGAATTGTTAACTCCATCTGGAACTGAAAAGGCGGTAATGGTTTTATGTGATAATTATTTCTTACCCCTGATGCTAATGTCTCATAAAGATTCAGATAGATACAGTTTGAGCAATCCTCCAATTCCGTTACAATATGCTTCCTTCAACTTTTCAGAAGATTTAGATAAAGTTAAGCATTTGGCTGTTAGAGATCCAGGTAATGAGTTTACTTATGATTTTGTTTATGATGATCCTGTAGCTCCAGCTTTTTTCTATAGGTTCATTGATGACTTTGGAAGATTCAAACAAGAATTGATTACTAGATTAAATAAGGACTTTTCATTCAAAGTGATTAATTGCACTTCTTTTAAACAACACTCCCTTGATTATGAGACTTGTAGTTCTAGTAATCATAATTTTGAGCAATTTGCAGAAGAATATGATTTAGTTACCCAAGCTATAGAAAATGCGAATCATAATATGAGCTCTCCTGATTTACCCCCTTCAATTGAAACTGATGTTTTTTGTGTTGACTATTTTACACACTCAGATTACTATATATTTGCAATTGGTACTGCTGATGGACTTTATTTAGGTATTAGTGATAGACCAAATTCCTGGAAAAATGTTTGCTCATTAAAGCACATTTACAAAATCGTAGTGGTTGATAATACCACAATATATATGCAATCGAGACAAAACTTATACCAGTCTTCAACTAAATTATTATATAAGGCTTTCAAGAAAGGTGCGGTGAATGATTCGTATTTTAAAAAAGTTGGTGATAATTTAGAATCATTTGAGATTGGATCTCAAGCTCCAGGAATGTCAAATACTACAACAAATGAAACCAATTTGTACATAATTTGCTGGAAACTGAAAAATATTTCTTACTCAATTTTATCGTCAAAACATAATTGGGAACTTAATTTCATAAAACTGAAAACCACTGTTTCAGTTACAGGGGTGCAATTTTTGTATCCAGATGGATTTGTCATCAGTCATGACAATGATAGCAATCCAATATTTTGTTTGTCTGATTTGTATAATAAACAACTTACTTTATTACCAAACCACGATGATTACCAAGGGCTAAAAGGTATGCTGAGTGGTAAAAGACCGATATCCGCATTTCAATTCAACTATAACTCCATGGGAAAATATGATATTATATTAGTTTATTCTAGACATTGTATATTTGTTAATTATTCTGAAGACGAACATAATTATAAAGTTTCTGGAGATAGAACTTTACGATTTGATTTTGATTGTAAGGATGCAGCTTTTGATGATAAAGATGGTTCTTTGGTTTTGATTGGACGTCAAAATATGGAGGTTTGGAAAATTTCAAGAGATAGCCAAGTCAGATCCGAATTAGTTAGTTGTGCTATTGCTCCTAGAATTCGGTTTTTGAACAAAAATCCAATTATTTTAGGTGTTGTTTATGGCGGTTCTGACCAATTTGGTGGATGTGGTCAGCAAGTTATTATACATTTAAGCAAAAATAAAAAGCCAAACATTTAGCATAATATGTTGGGGGATTTCATTTCATTTTTGGTTTATTCCTTGCCTTTGTCATGGGTGTTATCTACGATTCTATGGTTCTCGCTTAGCCTTCGGCTGCTCGGTAACCTTCTTTTGATTGGACAGACATAGCAGACAGATCTTGTTGGTGACTCCGTAATTGGCGGTATTTCACCCGATTGAACCGTTGATAAAAAGTTAAGCGATTACGATGGTTTGGATATCAGGAATTCTGGCATCGATAAAAGTACCAATGAATAATTAACACTTGACTTTGATTGCTCAATAATTCATGAAGAGGAGCGTGGTGTTTTTGAAACCATCAGGAGAAATGTAAAAACAAAAATCAAAAAGTATCTAACTTATTATAAGTATAATCCAGAAACTAGTCTGTTGAAATTTAAAGTTTCTACGGTGTTCTAAGTATGATAGGTATCGAATGAACTATCTTGTGTGATGGCACCATCTGTATGGTATGGAATATTGCAGAGCTAGTACCCATTCGCTAGTGGAAATCTTGTGAATCTGAGATATGCAAATGCGATGTTTTACTTTGATTACATCCTCTTTGCTTTCTTTCCTGACTCTTATACTATATAATTTCTCCCTAATAGACTATCCCTTCATACAATTATTATTATTGAAAAAACTTGAATAAGAAACCAATGAGAACCCTTACTTTCATACTCACATGTCTTGGTTTTCTGGCCAAAGGCGATTCAATAGAACCAAATATCGACTTGGATATGGGGGATAACGGGGTCATTGCAGAAAATGCCGATAAACTCTCTCTGATCTATAGTGGCTGCAAATATCTGATCTTTTGCATCTACCATGGTGTCGAAACTTTCTGCACGATTCTTTTCATAACAATAATCGTGCTTGGTTACTATATAGAGTATTCGAAAGCTAGGGGTCCAACACGCACTAATCGAGCATTGGTTGCTTTCTCTCAGATCGGTTTTGGTACAGGTCTGGTTGCAGGAGGATTGGTAACCAGCTTAGTTTACTCCGATAGGGCCAGAAATATTCAGGTAAATTTTCTAGCATTTATTCGTGAAGAGGCAAATAGAAAATATTGATGACATTCCGAGATACTTTCTGGAAAAGAAGATACTTGTTTAATTCCCAAAAACCCAGTACTTCCTCAAAAGTAACTACAAACCCCCCTAATCACGTGATCATTATTAAAATTTCTGCACGCGATTGCCAAAATGCACGTGTATTTCGGATATACATGTACACCTACTACTAGCTTTTTATAAATTTATCTATTTAATGTTAAAATTAAAATAATAAAGATTGAAAAAGTAATAATTGTACTATACATAAACTAGAAATAAAAAGTAAAAGAACTATAGAAAATGATGACTATGACTATATAACATAAACCTGATCGACACGTAAAACTGTAAAAATAAGCAAATATAAAAATAAAATGAAGAAAGAAAATACCATAATCCTGAATCGCATATATAATGAATTAAAAGGAACTGTAATTTTGAACGAGGCAATAGTGAATGTATTTTGAATAATAAGAAAAGTTTCTCAGGGTTATTTTTTGCTTAGTTTCAAATCGATCAAAAGACAAAAAAATCAAATCCAAAGACCATCCCAAGTCTCAAAGTAGTATGACTTGAAATGGTGGAACTAAAATAAAAACACAAATAATATATGTAACTTAATACTGGTGAGTGAATGAAATCAAATAACATGGAAAATCAAACAAGATATGAACATTAAAAACCGGATGGACCACTGACTGATCTAACTCTAATTGCTCTACCATTAGAACCAGGAATAGTGTTCATAATCAATTCTCTCGAACCCATTGATGATTGAGCTCTAACTCTTTGCTTGATCATCTTTAATGGGGTTGGTGGAACTAGACTTGATGATGATCTAATATGTGATTTTTTAAAACTTTCGCTATTATTATAGTTAGAGATATTTGACAGAACAACTGATTTTGGTCTTGGTTTTGGGATTGAAGTTGGCGTTGTAGTTCTGCTGTTACGTCTACTAGAATTGTTGGAGTTAGGATTTGAAGAAATTGAAGGAGGTTTAGTACCCAACTTATTAGATATGGAAGAACCCAACATTTCTAATCTTGAATTCGAACGATCCATCATATCGAGTTTAATCATATTTGAAATAGTTGGCATGGATTGATATTTTTCACGTGTAGTTGTTTTATTTGGTGAAGAATGAAGAGCTTTAACAGGTGATTTGGATCTTGCTCTAGCCCTTGAATTAGCCCTGGAGTTAACTCTTGAGTTAGCTCTTGAATGTGAACGAGAGCGGGAACGTGCTTGAGAAGACTGAATGATATCAATTTTAGATTCTGCCCTAGTAGGTAATGGAATCATAGAATGTCTTTTTTCTTGTTGTAAACTATATTCAAAGTTGAAATCATTATAAGGTAGATCTTCCTCGGTTGGTGATTCTGGTATATAATTGTCTATTAAATCAAAATGATCAACATGAAATGGACTTCTTGCTTCTTGGTTATTGATTGATGATTTTATAATATTTAAATCGCTAACTAATTTAGAAGCTTTAATGTTAAGTAAACCACCACCAATTGTATATCTATTATTAGATGTTCCTCCTTCTTGCTCATCGCAATCATCATCATCGCTACCAATTGGGAGCGGAACGTACTTTAATGAGTTACTTCTTGGAACACGAGAAACTGGAGTATCAGACAGCTCATTCTTGGAAACATCCTTACTAGTTTTCTTAAACGATGGGGTAACAAATGGGTTTGGGGATTGCAATTTAATTTTAACCGCATGAACAGTATGATGTTGTAAAGGAGAACTGTCGAAATGTTTATCAGACAAGTTCATATTATCACATAAGGTAGAACCATCAGAGGCAGGCGAGTTATTTTCTTTATCGGCGTAAAACTCAGAAACACTTGTATCTGAATCAACTGTAGACATCGAATCTCTTTGAGATGGTGAGCTTGTATTTGAAGAATTGCCGATCGTCATTTCACTAACTAATTTCTTAATTAAAGCATTATTATTTTTTTCTTTATTGGTGCTAGTGGTGTTTTTGTTAATATTTTTATCTTGCAGGATTTTGAATTCACTTATGTAAGAAGGATCTTTCTTAGCAGACATTGGAAATTCCTCAACTAAAATTGGATTTAAATTCATTTTGAAACCACTTGAAACTCGACTTTGAGGCTTATCATCAGCACTCTTATTAATTATAACTTCCCCCTCAGTATTTATAGGCAATGCTAATTTCTTCTTTTTATTGTTATTATTCTTCTTCTGTTTATTGGAATTTAACTTCTTCGATAAGCTAATAAATTTTTGTAATAATTCATCTTTTAAAGTAATTACTCTTTCATCCTTAATTAAGTTTTCACCAAAAGCACGTTTCAAAACATCAAAAGCAGTATCAACTAAATCCAATTTCGACTTCATTTTATCATCAATAACAATATCTTTATTGGGGTCTGCATCAAATGTTATATTTATGAATTCTTCTACTTCATCAATTAAGCCAGCTAGTTGGGTAACGACAAACTTCAAAGCACTTTCCCATTTTAAATCAACTAACAAAACATTTAATTTTTTAATAGAATTATTAATTTTCTTCAAATCATTAATCATAAACTCGTATTTTTCAATTAAACTTAATATAGAGTCACCATAAATCTCTTTAGCGAAATCACTAAATTGTTCCAAAGCTTGAGGAATAAACATTAATGATGCATTAATTGGACTTATTTTATCCTTTAATTTTTTAAACAAATCATATCTTTGTATTTCATCTTTTGTTAATAATGGAATTTCTAGATGAATTGTTGAATTTTTAGTCATAGCAGATAATAAAGTCGGTAGTTCATAATGTTGTACTTGAGGTGGGTTATTTATGATTGATTCGGACAGAACACTGATCTGAGATACAGTTGCATGGCAATCCTCAATTTCTTTCTCTATAGAATCCATAGTTATTGAACTAATTTCATCATATTGGATAGCGATATCTAATCTTTTCTTATAGGCAGTAACAAATTTTCGTAGTTTTAATGAAGATTCACAAATAACATTAACTTTATTAAGTAACTCCTCAACAAAATCATCAGCTATAGTCTTTGCTGAAGAAGTGGAAGCAATGTTGTTATCTAACAGTTCTAGCAATTGAGAAATTAAACGATCAATCATTTCAACACATTTGCATAATTTCAAAATTTGAAACTTACCTTCTAACATCCATTCTAAACTATACTTATTCAAAATTTTATTTGATGATTCAATCTCTTTGAACGTATCCAACTGCCAACTAATAAAGTCTAGTAGGTCTTTAGTGATAGACTCTATCTTAATCAGATCAAACTTATTTAAATTGTCAGAAGACTCTTTTTTTGTATCATCTGAATCAATGGCGGAAATAACATCCTGCAACGCCAAAATGGAGTCTGTCTTTTGATAACCCTTAGAACCAAAAAGGATAGAAGATAAACGAAATGATTCACCATATCGACTTAGTGCTTCCCTTGGCTCCAGCATGATGGTCTTTGTAACGGAAATAGGGTTATGAATAGTGAAGATGCAATCGAGAACGGGAACTTAAGGGGAGTGCCTTTAGCTTGGATCAGTTCAGTTTAGTAGGGTGATTCAGAGTTCTTCTTCTTTTCTGTTCTCTGGTGTGTGCACTATATAAATTATTAAACCTGATGATGATGGTGAGGCGATTCGACTTGGTTATAAACTAAAAGTTAACAAAGCAAGGAGCAGTGCAAACTTTTTGTGTGAATGTTATTTTAAGCAAAGCCTGAGTTAAAGCTAGACGTGGGAATGGGATATGTAGTGAAAGAAAGTCTTGAGTTAAGTTTGTTCTATTCCATTTACAGAGATTTGTGACCCGTTTCGATACTTTGTTTGTGTGAATAGTGGGTGTGTTTATGCCATTACCGAATCGGGACTAGTTCGCGCCGCTCAGGGGAATTTGCGGCGTGGTGGTCTTGCGTGAGTTGAGGCGACTAGTGAGCGTATCGGGAAGGTAATTAAATTATCATTCTAGGATTTATTGAGGATAAAACTCGAATTCGAGCACAAGCTTCCTAATCCGTAATGAGATAAACACCAAATCGTCCAAAAACTTCGAGGCTAAGCACTTTCCCTTGTAGACCGGCGGTGGCTCTGCGTGCTTTTAGCGTGTCACAGGATTTTATGGTTTGGAGATTAATTTGGTTTGATCCACCCCTTTAAAACTATAGTACGAAAGTACTAAAATCTCTGACATGCAAATGATTTGAATTTATATGAATTAATTAATTGTACAAAAGAAAAATTGAGAGCACAGGAAAAGTAGTAGAAAAATATAGTTAGTTAGTTTATATATAGAACTGAAAATAATGTCTAATTGGCTTCCACCTCCGGCTTAGCAGCATTATCACCCTCCTTCATTAGCTCAGCAATAGCATCATCTAGTCTTTGAACATCTTCATTTTTAACAGCTTGAACGTCTTTGCGAAATTTATCAAAAACTTCCTTGGTCGACAATTTCAAATTATGGTCTACACCATCGTAATCCTCAATTGCTTCAGCTGCAGCTTTTCTATTTGCTTTCGATTGATCTAAAAGCACCTTACTTGAGGATTCCAAGAAGTTAATTCTCGCATCGATAAATTCATCACAAAACACAACAAAACTCTTTTCTAAAAATGCTTCAAACTTATACTTCTTCTCACATAATGCCTCCTTCATATCTTTATAAATTTGTAATTCCACATCATACCCAACAGACCCAAACTCATCACCAATGTTTCTGATTTGGTTCTTGTCTTCATCTTCAGTGACACCCTTTGACATAATTACAAATGGGTCTAATTTAGGATCATGAATATGATAAAACATCGGATCAACGTTATGCTTACCCCATGGAAATCTATATGAATACGTATAGATATAATCATATGCATCACCATCTTTATCCATCTCCTTTTGCATTCTAGCTATATTCTCTTTCAAGATGTCGAAATCCATAATTGGATCATATTGAACGATGGTAGTATGGTCCCACATATTTCTGTCTCTTTTATACCATTCGCCTAATCTATCAGGTGCTTTGTATAATTGGTAATAAGGCTTATTATAAAAATGAGCAGCAGCAACAAAGGTTTCTTTATCACCTTCACCGGCACCACCTTGACTTAAAAGTGGTGAGTAACCGCTTGGGCCATCGGAATTATAATATAGGGATAACAACAAGACATCGAAATGTGTCGATTTTCTAATCAGTAACTCACCACTTTCAGAGGTCCAATCAGGAATTGTACCTTGCCTATCATGATACGCCACTTCATTTGGGAAATTGTCTAAATTCTCTTTACTGTAGTATAATTTTGGATCTGTGAAAAAATCATTCATTCTTCTAATTGGTTTATCACCAACTTCTATTCCCGCAACCTTATAATAATAAGGAGAAGTCGTTCTTCTCCAGAAATCCGGCCAGGTAATCATACCGAAAGTTTGATACAACTCCGATTCAAATAAACCATCCGGATTCTTCACGGCAAAGGAATCAGAATCCAACAGGAAGGTATTTTCAAACGAAGAAGCTAATAAAGCAAAAGACTTAAATTGATAACCTGATAATTTAAAATTTTTCATAGTTTCTTTACCAAAAACAGTAGACAACACAACACACTTTGCGTTTAATTCAGGTAATAATTGTTCACAGTAATATTTTTCAAAATCCGAATCATCGGGTAAGATAACTTCAACAGGCAAGATTGAACCGACTTCTCTTAACGATTTAATTGATAAATAAGCATACCAAGAATATATACCACCTCCAACCATGGTATAACCTGAACCTTTATAAAACTTCACTGGAGGTAAAGGAGGAATCGATTCAACAACGGCTTTATGCTTTGGAATTAAATCTTCAACAAAATCATCCGGGAAATTCATAAGATCTCTTAATTCATTTTCGGACATTGTATAGTGAGGCGATTCTAATAACTGAACTCTCCAGATGATTGGCTTACCTCTCTCAATAGTTTGTCTTTCAGGATGAGTAATTGATATTTGATTATCTTTCAACACTTTAAAGAATTTTTGGAAGAAATTATGGAATAATTTATCTCCTTTTGAAATATCGATATCTTGAGAATCTTTCAATTCGTAATTGTCCAAAGTAATAAATTTCGAATCCTTCGAATTTGATAATTGATTAAAACTTGATTTTAGAAATTTGTTCTTTTCATCTAATAATTTATCGTGTTGGACTTGTAGTTGGTTGATTTTCTCTTGTAATTCTTTTTCTCTCTGAATTATAACTTCGTGTGTTTCCTTGTTCATTGAAGTTAATCGTTCAGCTTGATTCTTAGCAGAATCTAATTCTTGTTTTAATTTTTCATTATCTTGTTTCAATTTATCATTTTCATTATCGCTATCATCATCAAAGAGCTTCTGAGGTAAGTGTTCAATGACAGTATTGGTATGATCAATAACTTTATTTGAAGCAGAGTTTATAACGTTCTTGTATGTATCTAACGTATCTTCGCTAAACGTGACGACAAAGTGGAAGATTAGAAACACAAAAGCCAGGGCGATTATGAGTTGGATTTTATGTTTACGTATGGCAGAGAAGCAACTAAAGAGCAACATAACTTAAGCTAAGTGTGTGTGTATATAAGTTGTATGTGTTGTATGTGTGAATCACTGATTTGATGAGTGAGTAGTGTGAGTGAGTTGTGCTAGAGTCTATGGACAGACTGAAAAGAAAAAGCAGAAGAACGAGTTGTGTAACTTAAATGAATGGGGAATGACAAAATTATATACGAGTTTCAGCCTACTCGATATGGCTAAATAAGCAATTTATGTGTGTTTATAAGCAACTGTCAGTGGTTGGGTGGAAGTGGGATTGGGCCTTAAAATTGCTTATGCAAAAAGATGAAATATTTAAGATTTGATTTATCAGCGTGCTGAGACCTGGGAAGTACAGAGGATAACAGAGTCGCAGACTGGGATGAGACGTGGTCAATTGGCTTCCAAAGTGGTACTTGCAGAAGGAAAGTTGTAGAAATTAGGTACAATCAGCTGGAGTTTTAATCCAAAGCAATAGATACATAATATCAGCAAATTAGCAAATTAGCTGGCGGGCAGTCCGGACAGCTGCCAAGCCCACACCACGTTGCCTCGGCGTCGCGGCGCATGTGTTGGGTTGCGTCGGCTTGCGTCGATCGAGTTGCTGTTTGTCGTGCCGAGTGTTCAGCTAGTCTTCCAGCTGCCGGCAGATATATACCAAATGGTAGGAGTAGTGGTAAGAGGATCTATGTTAGCTGATATGACATGAACGCAGAGACACAGGGGTATGTTGTGTTTGTAACTGATTGTAGCAGATCCAGCTACGAACCGTGTTCCTGAGACCTTCAGGGGCAGCCCAGCGTAAAGCCAAAAAGGGCATGGTGCAATAATAAGCCACGCACCTCAATCAGCCCGGTTTTCAGATCCCGGTGAGTTGGATACGTCACGATCGGCACCTGTGTAACGGTAACGGCCAATGCGATTTTCCTACTCTACAGAGCCGTGTTACATTAGCAAATTCTTATTTCTAATAAATTATATATTGATACAATTGTCTATATAGTTCTGATCTAAGATACAAAAACTCATCCTTCAACTCTTGGTTCTTCCTTGGATGATAAGAACGGAACATCCTCGAAAAACTTATCAAATATCTTTTTCGTAATTCTAGCGTCATCATCTCCAATTATACTATCTTCCAACACATGATAATCGTTCCAGTGGATTTCCTTTTCTAATATTTCGAAATGGCTCTTTTTCAAATACTCGATTCTTTCCTTCATGAATGGTTCGATCTCATCCATGTTATGATCATCTTTAAAACAATCGAATTTTAACTGGTCATCAATTAAATCTTTCTTCATCATTTCGTAAAGCCACAGCTCGAAATCGAAATCAATCCATTTATTAAAGTCTTCACCGATATTTCTAATCTGGTTGTTGCTTGGATCAACTGTAATCTTTTTATTTTTAATTGGAAATGGATCCATCTTAGGATTATGGACATGGTAAAACATTGGTTTCAAATTCTCATTATTGTTCCAAGGTCTTCTAAACATTTCTTCATAATCGTATCTAAAGTTGTCTTTACCAGCTTTATTAATTTTTTTTTCAATATTCTTGACAACTTTTTTTAAATTTTCGAAATCTCCAATTGGATCAAACTGTGCAATTGTTGTATGATCCCATTCCCCTGCTCCTTGATCTTTATAATATCCATATAGTCTATCGGGCTTTCTATTCACTTGATAATATGGCTTATTATAGAATCTAGATGCGGCAATAAAAGTCTCTTTATCACCTTCACCTGCACCACCTTGACTTAAAAGCGGATAATAGCCTTGAGGGCCATCGAAATTGTAATATAAGGACAATAGAAGAGCATCAAAATGTGTAGATTTTCTAATCAATAACTCACCACTTTCAGAGGTCCAATCAGGTATAGTACCTTGTCTATCATGAAACTCAACTTTTTCGTCAGCTTTTTCAATCTCAGAATCTTTGTAAAAATATTTAGCATTTGTGAATTGATCATTCATACGTCTAACTGGTTTATCGCTGACTTTGATTCCTGCAACTTTGTAATAGTATGGTGATGTTGTTCTTTTCCAGAAATCAGGCCACGTTATCATTTCTAAGTTTAGGTATAATTCAGAAGTAAACAAAACGTCTGGGTTCATCACAGCAAATGAATCCGAATCTAGTAAGAATGTATTCTCGAACGATGAAGCTAGTAAAGCAAACGATTTAAATTGATATCCTGTTAATTCAAATTTATCTAAAGTCTCTTTTCCAAACACTTTAGTCATCAGTACACATTTCGCATTCAATTCAGGTAATAGATTCTCACATAAATTTTCTTCGTAATCTGATTCAAATGGCAGAACAACTTCGACGGGTAGAACAGAACCAATATTTCTTAATCCTTGAATAGCTAAATATGCATACCAAGAATAAATTCCACCACCAACCATTGTATATCCAGAATCTTTATAGAATTTAGCAGGAGGGGTGGAAGGAATTGAGTCAACGACTTTCTTATGTTTTTCAGTCAAATCATTAACGAAATCATCTTCGAAATTTAATAGTTTTAATATTTTTTCCTCAGTTAAATAAGAATCGGAGGCTTCAAAAGCATGAACATTTGGTATAATTGGCTTACCTCCAACAATATGGGTTCTATCTGGATGTAAATGAGATTGCCTATTCTCAGATAATAAATTTAAGAATTTGGCAAAGAAATGTTGGAAAGATGAGTCACCTTTCGTAATATCAACGTCTTCGTCTTGTCTGTTAATATATTCCTCATCCATTTTTAAAATTTTGGAAGGATCAGAGTGGTCGACTGAATGCTTGATAGTTATACCACCGTGCGATGCTTGTAATTCATTAATCTTTGTAGTTAAATCTTTCGATCTTTGTATTATTGAATGCTTGTCAGGAATATGATGACCCATCTGTTTTGGTCCAAAGCTAGACTTATCTTGTAGTTGTTGCTCTTCAGGTTCAGGTTGTTGTCCTTGCGCTTGGTCATTATGGGTTTGTTCATCATTGTGCTGTTCGTTTTTGTTTTCAAAGGATTCGTGTTTTTCAGGCTCATGCTCAGATTCTTGATGAGGTGTTTCACCATTATCAAGATCATCAAAAGCACGTAGTAATTCATCACTGAATATTTTATCTTCCTGCTTATGAGCTGGCGGATTAGGTGGAGAGTAAGACTTATCTCTAAAATCAGGTATAACTTCTGAATCACCATGATATTTACCAACAAAGGGATTACCCTTTTCATCAATGACAGCTCCTGTTAAACCATAATCCTTATTGTTTTTTGGATTAACCTTGACATCCTTAAAGTCTGATAAATCGTGAAATTTGTCATAAAATGGTATTCTTATTAGTTTTTCGTTGCTCAATGGATCGTATGAGTAAACGTTGTGTAGTAGAGTCCCTAGGATTAACAGTGACGAGGCCATTATTATCATCTTAACTCGTTTGGTTATTAACAGCATTTTGGAGTAGCTTTATACAGGGTCTTTCAAAATTTGGGAGATGAAGCACTATTAAAAGAAACCGAGCCGAGGGTGGTGCATATATCCTAACTAAGGTAGGCTATTGGAATAAATAAACGATTGAGTGGTGGTTTCAAAGAAATCTAGGAGACAAAAATGGAGATGGAAAACTGCAAGAGTTGAAGTATGTATAAGGAGATGGAGTAAAATAAGTAAAATGAAATTCGGTAGATGAAGATAAATTTATTAGATGCAACTTGCACTTTCGAGTTCGGGGCCAATGAAACGCGGTCTGAGCTTTCACTGCCCATGCTCCTTTTACTCGCTTTATTAGCATTGGTACAGTTAATCAAAGTAGACAGGTATATATGAGCTGGTTAATGTGACGTACACTTTGTATGGATTTAACAGGTGTTTTTATGCTGATAGTCATGAGTTGTGGTCATTTTGAGGTGAGACCCACGGTTGCTTAGCTGACCGTCCAGTACTAAGATAACACCGCAGATCTGATTCCTTACTTCTTTTATACTGGCAGGCAACTAGCTATTTATCTAATTTAACCTTATATGGAGCGCTGGCCTTCGTTCCCCATACCGAACAGCTTTCATCAATTCTGCTTTTCTAACGACTGTACATGGTGAACAAAGGAACAAAGGGGGTCTTTTCTTCTTTTCTTTTCTTTTGCTTGGACTCCTCGATCGGCTAGTTACAACATTTAAGTTGTCGTGGATTAGTCCGAGATTAGAAATCTGCTTAACTCCAACTAAACTACGAACAAAATTTTAATTTTCAGTTTTTTTTATTAGAGTATATAGTATACAAAGTTAGCAAAGTATAAAACTTCAGAATGAAACTGAAGAGTGGTCGAAGTAAAATCCATAAGAGTTAACATATAGACAAGAACTAACTTGTCAGACAGCCATTTGCACCCACCTCAACGTATCACCTGCACAAAGACAAAGCACATACAAGAAGAGGTAAAGATCATTGCTCCTTTACCACAGAGCACTAGTTCCAAAGGAACAAGTACCCTAAAGTTGAAAGGCTAAAACAAATGGAAGATAGATGACCAGACCGCTAGGGATCGTGGAACAAGCTAAAATGGTTCTCACTTTAAAGGGATTGCAAAGGTATCTTAACTCATCAACCAAGTTGGATTCAGTGGCTCTTTTGAAGAGTCAAAGAGAGACGTGACCTATAGAAATGATCCTATGAAGTACGTCGACGAAGAAAGGAGAACTTCGAAAGGAAAGAGAGTCTGAGTTAAGAAACGGGGCTCCAACAAATATTTATACTCGAAAATTTTGTCTGATTGGTTGGAGCACGACCCTCAGACTTCTATTAGTAAATGGCAGCTGCTGAAAGGACAGGGTTTTTGTTGATCTTGGTGACCATTCGTCTTTCACCATTCGTCTTTGACCATGCCAGGCATTCAAACATTGGGACATGTTGTCATTGTAGATTTTCTTTAGCTTTGATCCAGATCATTCCAAAAACCAACGTTGGACTAGATTATTACAATTAATTAATTGATCTCTTCTTATTACAAAATAATCTTATCTCCACCGATGGCCAAAGTAAATTATTCAAATTTTCATTTGTTTTAATTAGACCTCTCTTCCATAAACGGGGCCACGCCTTGTTTGATACCAGAAGCATTTTTGGAAGGTTTTGATTTGTTAGTACTGTATGACGGCTTTCTTTTCCAGAATAAATGAGAACAGAGGCTCTTACTTTCCTGTACCTATTTTTTGGATCAGTATGACATAATTATTTTTGTTAGTTCATATGATCGGGGTGGATCGAGTCAGCCTATCGATGAAAGCGGTCTCTTTGGGGTTTTTGGCACATGTCCTTTAATAGGCTTTCTGCTGGGATGGGGCAATACGACCTTGATCACCTGTACTGAAGAACTTCGTAATAAGTATTTTTGAATTCAATTCAACTAATGATATGAATACCTTCTGACTTCTGAATAATTAACTGAAAAGGTAGAAGTAGGAGATTTTAAATCGTCAATTTCTTTTTTCTTCAAATATTGGGGACTTCAGCAAAGATGCCTGTGCCGCCAGAATCACCTCTTATTAAAATTTCATACAGGAATTCAATAATTTGAGTTGATCAATTACTTATATAGGCAAATCAGAATGATTATGATATGTGCTGAAATCGAATACATGGATTTCCTTTTTTGCAAATTTCCCGAACCGCGTCGAAACCCAATTATCGTAAAAGACTTGAACCCCGGTTTTCATGAACTTATATATAGAAGTTTACAAGTTAATTGGTTATTGGAGCCTGAAGGTATATGCTCGAGTAGATTTAAGGAATGGCTTGGTTCTAAGCTTTTATTTTGACTGATTCTGTCACAATGCATACATGCACCCTTTATTCCTTCGGATATTTCATCTAGACTTTTCAACATTCAGGAAGTTATACATATTATTATACAACGACAGGAATATGTATGTGTAGAGTAGTTAATTAATTTATTTATTTTAAGAAATATAGCTCAATTCATTTATAATTAAATTAAGTAGATCAAATTTATTATTAGAAAATCGCTCAACCAATTAACTCCTGTGAATTCAAAAAAAGTGGATTCATAAAAACCTGAAACTTGTCAAATCCCATGTCATGCTATACATATAATTATAATTATAATTAATAGCCAGTGATATTATCGTTTGGGTAAATCGGGCCTGCAATAAGTAGGGATTTGGGGACTATCGTTAAGTTTCGGCGGACAAATAGAAACGCTTCGAAGAAAAGACCGGCCGCTTATGCAAGGGACAGGGTGAATGATCCGGTCATCATGCATAGTTCAAATATAGATATCAACGCTTCGATTTCAGTATCCTAACTACGAACTACGTAAAACAGGTTGGGATGTGGTTCCTTCTGGATTCTGGGTGCTGGCTTAAGAGTGGTCGTTTCAGTGGTTAAAGGGGGTTTACATTTGTTTTGTAGGCAGGTCCCAACGATAATCGTTGGGAAAAGGTCTTTACGAATACATGCTGTACTTCATCCGATGATAATGCCATACAAGAAATGGAGTATTTAAATAGGTCGAAATCCACCTTATAATCTTCCAGTCAAATTATGATAAACCAGTTTATTTTCCATCACAGATCGATACATTCCAACTACTTCCAATCCAAATCTATTCAAAAAATGCAATTCTTATACGTTTTATCTTCCATTGTCTTATTCTTAGGTGCTACTTCTGCTCAAGCTTTACCAACTTATATTACTTGTTCAACTACCATATCTACTGTTACAGCTACTTCATGTGCTTCTACTATCTTAGCTGAAGAAACCTACTCAAGTTGTTCTCCTACCCAATCAGTTGCTTCCGAAGTTCACTGTTCTGGTGTTGACGAACCAGCCGTTACTAAAGCTCCAGAAATCAAAAAGAGAGATTCTGACATGTTATGTTACAAAGGTGATAGTGGTACTTATTGTGTTCCTAATGAGCAAACATGTACTACAAGAGTTGAAGATGGTATCACTAAAATTGCTTGTGTTTTGTAAGTAATTTATTCAACTGATGCCTTTTTTAAATTAAACTTCAATTGAAGCTTTATTTTTGATCTTTTGATTATTTTCCTTCTTGTCCGTTAGCACCTCACTTTGACGGTACTTTACTTTACTTTACTTTACTTTACTTTACTTTTCTTTCTTTTTAACTCTATTTTTTCTTCACATTTTTTCTCTGATCACTTTTCATAGGCCTTTTCTTTTACTTCAAATCACTTCTATATATGCTCAATAAGCAAATTCATGAATTCTCTATTAGTTGCGGTAGGATGTTCCATATGCCTGCATTATTTTGTAATAATTTGTAGTTAAGCGTTTGTTAGAGACATAAAACGCCTAGTAAAGCCGCACGCCCGAGGCCAACAAGCATTACTACAATCTTACTCATTCAGTGTTTGTTCCTTCTGCCATTGCAATTACGATTGCTGTCCATTACTCAACTCTTAGTCAACGATAAAAGTACCATGCACATACTGGTTTTGCATCATAACTACAGTGAAATGGTGTTTTCAGTTTAGTATATAATCTGTCTTATTTTCCCACATCTCATCAGACGTTCTGTTCTGTATGCTCTTCCCAAAGAATCAAACTCATACACATACATTGTAATTATCAATCATGCCTAAAGTTGCTATTATTATCTACTCATTATACCACCACGTTGCTACTTTAGCTGAATCAGTTAAAGCCGGCATTGAAGCCGATGGTAAAACCACTGCTGAAATCTATCAAGTTCCAGAAACCTTATCCGATGACATCTTAGCTAAGATGCATGCACCACCAAAGAGAGATTACCCAATAATTACAGCTTCCAAATTACCAGAATTTGATGGCTTTATGTTTGGTGTTCCAACCAGATTTGGTAATTTCCCATCACAAATGAAAGCATTTATTGATTCAACTGGTGGCTTATGGGCTGCCGGTGCTTTATACCAAAAACCAGCTGGTGTTTTCATTTCTACTGGTACTGGAGGTGGTAATGAAGTTACAGTTCAAAATTGTTTATCTACATTTGCCCATCATGGCATGATTTATGTTCCACTGGGTTATGCTCCAGTTTTTGCTGATTTGACTGATTTAAGTGTTGCTAAAGGTGGCTCTCCATATGGTGCTGGTACCATTGCTGGTCCTGATGGTTCAAGAACTCCATTGGATATTGAAAAGAAGATTGCTAAAGTTCAAGGTCAAGAATTTTCTAAAGTTGTTGTTAAGATGAGTGCTTAAATGGTTAGGGGATGAAATGCTAGTTAACTTCCATGTTGTATTTCTTTTTTACTTCTAATTAGCGAATGAATTTGTTTACGCTTTTTTTATTGAATTACTAGAAATGTAATCATATACAGATGTAGCGAGATCAACTTACCATTGCTCTTGCATAACTCAGTAGTAATTGAGTGATTAGATTTTGGCCCCGAACAAAAGGTTAGAATTTCGGTTATTTCAGATCTCCGAAGCCTCGACTCTCTGCACCGCACTCATCCACTCGGTAGACTAGTTAGCTGTAGCGCTACATCAAAATTAGACCTCACTAACAAAAGGAAAAGCGTTCAATTAAATTTTATATATAACAAGAAAGCAAACAAAATACATAAAAAGCGTAAAAAAATCTAAATAAATACATATAAGTTTCAAACTTATAAAGCTAATTTAGAACCATCTTCTCTAACCTTTTCACCATACTTCTTAATTCTGATAGCTTGGACAGCAATGAATCCAGTAGCTTCTTGTGGTTGGAAACCAGTCAATTCATCCATAGAAGATTCAGTAGCATCATATAATTTTTCAGTTTCAGAAGATCTACCTAAGACAGATAGAGTACCCTTGTAAGCTCTAGCTCTAACAACACCATTGACGGTGTTTTGAGATGGTTGGATCATAGCTCTAACATATTCACATTCTGGAGTAAAGTACATACCATTGTATAATAATTTGGAATAAGATGGGGTAACGAATGTATCTCTGATAGCTCTAACTTCTCTATCTAAGGTCAAACCTTCCAGATCAATGTGGGCAGATCTTAAAATTGTTAATCCAGGGGTTTCGTAACAACCTCTTGACTTGATACCGATAAATCTGTTTTCAACAATATCAATTCTACCAACACCGTTTCTTCTAGCGATAGCATTAGCAGTCAAGAATAATTCAACTGGTTCGGTGATAACCTTCTTATCAGCTGTAATTAATTTGGATGGCTTACCCTTTTCAAAAACAACCGTGAAATCTTCCGGGGTATCTGGAGCATCAGTTGGATCAACAGTTAATTTCCACATATCCTTTGGTGGAGTGCAGTCTGGGTCTTCTAGAATACCAGCTTCGAAAGAGATGTGAGCCATGTTTTCATCAGTAGACCATGGCTTAGCCTTAGTTTGAGTAACTGGAATACCCTTTTCAGCAGCATATTCTAATAAATCTTTTCTACCAGCAAATCTTTCAAAGAAGACTGGGTCTCTCCATGGAGCGATAACCTTAACATCTGGTTTCAAAGCATAGAAAGATAATTCAAATCTAACTTGATCGTTACCTTTACCGGTACAACCGTGAGAAACAGCGAAACAGCCTTCTTGTTCAGCAACTTCAATTTGAGCCTTGGCAATAACAGGTCTAGCTAAAGAAGTACCTAATAAGTAAACGTTTTCGTAAATAGCGTTAACTTGAATAGCTGGATACAAAACTTCTTCAACAAATTCTTTTCTAACATCAACACAGACGTATTTAGTAGCACCGATAGCTAAAGCTTTCTTTTCAGCAGCTGCAAAATCTTCTTCTTGACCGATGTTGGCCATGAAAGCAATGACTTCATAACCTTGTTCTAATAACCAGGCTAAGATAACGGAGGTATCTAAACCACCAGAGTAAGCAAGACAGACTTTTCCTTTAGACATTGTGAGAGTTGTGTGTGTAATTAATTAAATTAAATTAATGTGTGGAGAAAAGAGAAGAGAGAGGGGTGAAAAAAATGAGAATCGCAAACGGGAAACCTGGGTCTTTTTATACCATTGAATGAAAATTTTGTTCGTTGAAGCTAATGATACGAAGTCGTGCGGCACCCAGAGAAAATGAGTCAAAGAGCGCGATCTGGAATTACTGCATTGGGTAGTATCAGCAGTGACAAGTGGCACAGGTGGCACTCCTACAATTCTTGTTAAGCGCACCAATCGCAGGCCTGAATTTTCATATTTTTATTGCCTCTTTCGGATAATATGTGGCACACCAAGGAAACGGCTTTAGTACTGGCAAATTGTAAATCGAAATTTTTGATCCGGATTATTCAATTGTTTCTGTTTGAACAGTTTGAGTAAAACTATTAGTCACACTTTTAGTTTTCGGGTCTCATCAAGACCAAATGCTTGGATATCACACAAAATTTTGGCAGAGCGTCTAATTTTATTGTGGTTCCCTCTATAGACTAGCTTTGATTGGATAAGACAAAGCAATTCAACAATACGTGCAACTCTAATATAAAGAAACTGTTTATTAGAAAAGACCTACAGACTGAAGCACCCGCTGAAAAGACTTTCCATATTTCAGCAATCAAGTTCAAGTGGTGTTATTAATATAAAGATCCAAAATGCCATGTTACCTGCAATTAAGAAATATTGCTGTTTCTTTGTAATAAGGATTAATGATATCATGGAATGCTTGTTCACTGTTCTAAGATTAACTCTTCAAGAAATGCCCCAGGGGAAGATTGATGAATCAGTTCATCGGATGGATCTTTGATTTTATTATCACCTTAAACAGTTTAATATTCAGAAACATAAGTGGATGCAACAGTGCCAAGAGTATTTGTTGAAATAGCCGCTAACCATGCTCATATCTTTATCAAATAAACTGAAAAGGAAGTCTTGTATTCGAAGCACATCATTTGAATCTTCAATTCTAACTTCAAGTATTTACAGCATAATTATTAATAAAATAAGTAAAATTACTTTTTATTGAAATTAAAGTAAAAATTAGTGTACGATTAATATGGTTTTCATGAATCGTTAAAAAAATTAAATTAAGAAAAATAATAATGCATCCAAACTACAATGGATAAATAAATTCTTCATTTTCTAGATCAGTTAAATCCAATGCAGCCAAGTTAACTTTAACTTCCTTACCATCCGCTTCTTTAACAAAACCAATCCCCTGGTCATCACTGCTATTTTCAGCAATCCTAGCTAATCTCTTCTTATTTCTTCTATGTAAGATATACCAAATAACCAAAGCTAAGCTAGGAGCCAGGAAAAAGCTCAAAACAATCTGGACGATCCAAGCAGGAATATATCTTGGCCCATCCTCCTCTTGCCATAACTGAGGTGAAATCAAATTGGCAATAGAATAAGCAACCATCACCATAGCATTTCTAGTCAATCTTTTGGTATACCCCGAACAACTTGCTGTATTCCAACTAAACATTAATATCCATGGAATACCAAAAATATTCGAAGACAAGCAAACCATAGCCAACAAAGCTATTTTGTTATCCCAATCGATGGTTGCTGCACCAATTGACCCACAAAATGCAGGTAAGGTCCAAAATGCCACTGAAAATGCAGTAATATTAGGTCTGATATACAGAGCTGTTGTAGCTATGATACAACAAATAACTGCAAATCCACCACCGGCAACAGAAACCAAGGTAGTATTCAAAGCTGATAAGCCACCCATACCTTGAAATAATAGATTTTGTTGGTATGTTAGATTATTAGCTAACTGTTGCATTAAATAGAACAAAAAGAACCCCCATGAAATGGGATCTTTTAAAGCTTCTAGGATCTGATATTTCTTAATAACTTTTTGTTCAATGGAAGCACCAGTTGATCTTTGAACTCTTCTAATAACCCACACTTTTTCTTTGATGGATAAGAATTTGGCATCCGATGGATTATTTGGGTACAAAAATGCGATTAAAAGAGTCAAGAGAAATGTACAACCACCAATAATAATATAAAATAGTTTCCATAATCTGACTGATGAATTTTGAACATGTAAAATACCATAAGCTATAAAACCAACAGGGATAGTAACACCCATACAAGCACTATAAAACATTGGTGCAGTTGCTGCCTTCTCCTCAACTGTTAAAAATTGTGACATTGTGGTATTTAAAATAGGAACTGCCACTGATTCAACAAATCCTAAGAAAAATCTTAATGCATAAATACCTTGATAATTATGAGCAGTACAGTGCAAGAAAATTATGACTGTCCATGAAGTTGATATCAAAGTTAACAATCTACCAATTGGGAATTTCTGAACCAATATTAAATTCAACTGACCAATAATGAAACCAACATAGAATAGAGTATTTGAATTGTTGTATCTATTCTGAGTCATGTTGGTATCTTCCCATAACTCAAATGTTGAACCATATGATAAGGTTACTTTATCTGCGTACAACAACAAATCTGTAATTGAAGTCAACAATAAAATGATCCATGTTACCTTTCTCGATAAAAGACGTTCTTCTTCGGGTGTGATTTCAGGTACTTCTGCATCGTATCTCTCTACAAAAGCTAGAGTAGCATCAGCATCTCTTGAACTGATGACTTTGTGGCTCTTAGTTGTTGTGGCAGTGGTCTCGATGAAGGGAGCCTGCTCCTTAACCGTATCCGTATATTCTTTATCCTTGGTGTCTTGTGAAGGGGGTGTGGCCGACATTAAGGTGCGTTTATCAGAAAGAAAGAATTATTGTTTGCTTATCTCTGAGTAATTGAGTGGGATACCGGTTCATTTAAATACTTTTTTTTCTTTCAAATTAAACAGATCGTCTGACTTCGTTGTGGATCTTGAGTCCGATGCTACTTCAGGAGGAGTCAAGGCCGTACGTACGTCATCACACGGTACTGTGGCCAGTCAGGACAGAAATTACGCTAAACCTCGTGCCCGGCATTATTCATTGCAGAAGTATATAAAATTCTACTTTTATGTTGGTAAACTCCACGAATTGAAGAATGTTGTAGTGTGGCCTTGGATCCATAAAGGAGATAAGCGCCCAAAATCGAGACGCTCTTAGTGCGGCAGCTAAAACCAGGCAAGTCACATCTCTCTACATTACCAAAGACCCGAGTTTACAGCCAGCCGAAACACAGTCTTGGCTACAGCCTTCAAATAAAACTAAAATTAAAAATTACTTAAGAATTAACTGTGTAATAATATAAGGATAAGATGCATATAGCAGGCGTTTATAGAAAAGTATGTAAAATATATGCAAACTAAAAAGAACAAAAAAAAAAGAAACAGAAGAACGTTAGAAGTCGGGCATAGGATCATTCAGTTCAACTTTGACATTATTAATTGAAGGCGAGTCACTACTACCCATAGATTGACTTGAAACATCCTCTTGTGAATTGAATATATAGGGAGTGATAGTTGGAGAAGCATTAAATAAATTTTGCTGTGGATTAGTTGTATGAATTTGAGCATACGTTCTATTTGCAAAAACAGACTGATCCTGATGATTGACTCTACCCACGAACGGAGGGGAGACAGACGCAGACAGTGTTTTGAATGATGAATCTTTTGTGTAACTGGACAATGACTTCTTAGCTCCACCCAATTCAACATCGAATTCATCCTCTTTCATTTCAAACGATAATTCATCCATTGTAAGAGCGTCAACACTACTGTAAAATGAGTTGTTATTCTTGTTATTACTGCTGTCAACACTTGAAACATTGTCACCATTCGTATACGACTTAACTATGATTCTAGGAATCGGTGGGAACTTGACTCCAGATGAGCTGGCTGGAACAGGGGTATTGATCCAGTAGATATACTCATTCGGTTTAAGATGTTCGCTAACACCTAGACGTGTATCACCACCAGTCTCATCAAGTTTTCCATTGATCACAGGAGGCAGGAAAGGGGGCACAAAATTCTTCTTAATGTCCAATGATATATATGAAGCGCTAGCATGGTTAATGACGGTCATCTCACAATCATTTGCATTCATTTGTAATCTACAATAATGTACTAATTTCCTTGCGTTCGGCAGTAAATTTTTCAAAACAAAATAACTTGCATCAATTAAACTCCACGAAACTAGTCCTCTGATATCTTCTAATATAGGAATAACATTGACTAAGTCTTTAATCATCATTTCTCGGATTTCTTTATCTTTATGGAATAGATATGGTAATGATGCAGTGGCAGCTTGGAAGATCAAAAACAAGGTATTTTGAGAATAAACCAAATCGGTTTTAACTTTGGGAACGATTTTGTAAATCAGAGTTAACGTGTGGTGAACAGAATAAGCTATCTTCAACCACGCGTTTTCAACATGTTCAAAATCAGCCGGTTTAAGAAAACTGGGTTGGCCAGAGTTCTTCAGGTCACATGACTTCATGAACACTGAATAGATCCTATAGCAATTAACTCGCTGAATGAAAATTTGAAGTGTATAATAACTAATATTGAACAAAAATGGGAAAAACAGATAATTTTTATCATTAACAAATGGCTGTCTGTTGTTGATTAGTTCTTTCATAATTACCTCCATCTGTAGAGTATATTGTAAGAATGGTTTTCCTTGGATAGCAGCAATATTGGCCTTTTTTTGTAATGCGGTGATTTTATCAGTTACAATTTGAAAAGCTCTAGCTTGGGTGAAATATTGGAATGTTACTTGTTGATTAGGGGCACCAGCGTCATCGAAATCTTCATAAGTTAATGGCTTAACTGTACAATCTGACATCAAAATATTATAATTTTTAGAAAACGTTAACGCGTAAGCTCTGTCCTTGATTAATAACAGGGAGAACAATCGTTTATACATTTTCTTCTCTTCAATGGTTAGATAATCAACATCTTCAACATTTTTATGGATTCCAAATGATAGTGCTACACTAACCGCTGACTTCAAATAACTTTCTACGTTTTGGGTTGATGGATGGTTACAAGATGGAGCATCAAGGCAAATGTAAGAAAATGATAAATAGACGCCATCGATTTCAATATTTGCATGCAACACTAGTTTAGCCTTTTCGTATAATATTCGAACTTGTCTTAAATCTTCTGGAGTCTTTGCCATTACTTTACAGCCAATGTATAGAATGCAACGTAACAATAATAAACTTGATGGGTTTTGTAAATCTTTGAATTCTTCTTTGAAGACGGATATTGATAAAACTGGCGAGATAACATGATAAGTGTTGAAGAAAGTTTCAATATATTTTTCACAATCCTTATGACTAGGTAAGATGAAGCAGCCTGTCAATTTTAAGGTTGTGAGGCATTCATCAGTGATTAAATCTCTTAGTGAAACTTCATTTGTTTGAAAGTAAGTTGGAGTTGCAAGCTTCAACATTATAGTAGAAGACTTAGACTGTAAAGCTCTAGCCAATTTATTTCCATTGACAGCTCTTGTTAAATATATGGCAGGGTCTAAGACGATTTCATTCCCTTTCAATTCAGTAAATGGGTCGACTGGAAACTGTGACCTTCTATACGAGGGGGATGTATTCAGTTCATTTTGTAAATCTATTTCATCCTGTAACTGTCTTTGCCTGTTTAGTTGTTCCTGTATTTCCCTTCTTTCAGCCTCAACTTCCTTCTTGGTCTTTCTTCTCTTTCTTTGAGGTACTATGCATTCGATACCATATTCTTCGCAGTTGGAACATTTTTCATGCGGATAATTTTTAGTGGTAACATCACACTTAACTTTTCGTTGACCACAAGTCAGGCAGGCCTTCTTTGACCTGTTTCTTCTCTTTATTGGTAGTATTGTTGTTGAAGAAAATGGCACCAATGTTATTGAAGTAGAAGTAGAACCAAGAGAATCTGGCGTTGTTATGGAAGAAGTCGAACCTGAGCCTGAGCCTGAGCCCTGATTCTGATCTCGAGTTTGGTCCATCTTTCTCTCTCACGGTGGCATATAAAAGGGTAGGATGTGTTGAACGTATATATGACTGGGATAGTAAAACGATGGCTAGACACGACAACAGATACACAAGCAAATTAAAACCTTAATAGGATAGGTCATTTCATTTCAGTTGGTTCATTGGCTAAATAATAACTAGTGTGGAATCCTCGCCTGCGAGCCTCGAGCCTTCCATCTTCCATCTTTTATAACAGCTTACCACACACACACGTCACCGCTCACCCAACCACCATCACTTCCTTCCAGGTTGCCGGCGTTCATTTTCTCAATCACAACTATAACCAGTTATGACGGCTAGACTATTACAGCAGGCAGAGCTAGCAGAGCTAGCTGCAATTCAAGTAGGGGTTCATACAGGGGACCAATCAAAAGCCGGAAGTTTACTAAGTGCACCGCCAGTTGATCGTACCTTAATCAATTACATTTACTATGGGAGGGAACTTTAAAAAACAACTGTTCATAACAACTAAAAATTTGGGAACTAGGAACTCAATCTGAAATTTTCATAGGCAATTAGCATTTTGTCTCGTTTCCAATGCCCGTAGATGATGTATGAATTATGGATCAATTGACTGAACATCCTTCTAATCTTTCACGATGACCTTTGCTTTACAAGAGTCGATTAGTCCATTTGAGCTCTACCATTGAGACGTTCGACCAAAGCCGATCGACCACACCGTCCTCACTCTCCGATTTTCCGAATCCGCAGTCCGTAGTCCAGACTCTGGCAAAGTATCTATCACTATCATGTACATACGATCATTATCAACACTCTCTCCAGAGATAAAGACAGAATTGCAGGTTTGAATCCCCGTATCTCCATCTATAGTTTAGGGTTTAGCACGGCCTACATAGTAGGGCGGTCCTTGTCTCCCGTGAGTCGTTTCACTGAATCGACACCCCATGATTCAACCAGTCGCTGTGGTTGACTCATGCACCTATTATTGTGCATTGTTGGCTCCCCTCTTTTGGAGTCATGTTCATCTAGCTGAGGTGTGGTGAGTTCAGATGTAGCCTGTAGTCGGTTAGGCAAATTTATAGACTACTTTAAGGAAGTGGACGTGTTATGGCGCCCGTGTTGATCCATGCTAGAATATTTTAAAGTACACAGAAACATATACAGACATATACAGGCACACAGGCAGATGTAAGTAAGCAGATACGTAATCAGATTGATACGAGTAGGTAGCTAGAATAAAATAAATAGAATGGAATAAATAAACATAAAGCATAAAACATAAACGAAAAGGGGATATACAAAGTCGTAATACAAACATATATATAAGGGAATTTTTGGGCGAAAGTAGAAATAAATAAAGCAAAGACATATATAAAACATAGCATAACATGACATAGAATAATATTAACTTCTCCACAGAAGTCTAAGTAACAGATATATACACCAACCAGTTAACGACAGTCATCATCGTCTTCATCTGTGGGCTCGAGTAATCCAAGATTGGAAACACTACCTTGAATCAATTTCCCATCTTGGATTTTATAATCCACTTTGGCTCTTACCACTTTAACAATCATTTTCAATTCTTCATCAAAAATTTCATCAGCTTTAATGAAATCTTTGGATTTTTTTCTTGATCTATTCTTATTCAATACTGAACGTTGTTCTTGAGACCACCATTGGCATTTAATTCCTAATCTTTCACATTCTTTACAGATTGGTTTTGTTTCGCAGCACTTTCTTTTTCTGGCTCTGCACGTTAAACATCCTTGCCTTGATCTTTTAGGAACTGAATGTCTTCTGCTAGATATATGTGAAGGGATAGGTTGGGGTGGTGAAGTCATACTACTTTGTAGTTGAGCCTGCTTTGTTAAAATTGGAGCAGGCAGTAAGTTCGGAGAAATATTAACAGCAGTAGATCCATCAGATATGAGAGAAGAAGGAGAAGGAGCCGGACTTGTGTAATTGTTTAAAGGAGGTAGTATAAATTGATTTGAAGAATTGGTAGAACTGTTTGAAGAATTAGAAGAATCAGGAATACTTCTTGGAACAAAGTTGGTTATACTGCCAGCACCATTACCAGTAACAGTAACTGTGTTATCAGTTGATTTTGGGCTAGGTTCATTATTCAACTGAGGAGGAGAATCTGAAGATGAACTAATAGAATGAAACACATTAGTTAATGTAGTTGCCGACGATATAAAATTATTTCTAGTCGTATAATCATTAAAAAGATGAGACTGAGACAAAGGTGGAAGTAGTAGATGAATCGGATTAGCCCTCATAGTAGTTGTAGAAGTGACATTATTTGAGGTGGAATCCGAAGAACTTCTACTTCCAGTTGACAGGGTAGGAGAGGTCAAATGAGACTTTGTGTTTGCTGAACTATGATTTGGAGGAGTAAAATTAGGCATAACTAAAGACATATTATCTGACGTATCTCTGCTTTCTACAGGAATAAGAGGTGGGAAGAGAGACAAAAGAGAGAAACAGGGGGGGAGAAAGCAATGAGTGTTCAATGTGAAAAACGTTGAAGGAGGAAAAACAAGAGGTTGGCGAGTTTAAGTACCTGGATTGCAAACAAGGGTAGCAGCTATGTAGGGGAATGAATGTGACAACCTACCGGAAGAAAGGCCGATGAATCCAGGAGCAGGAAGGCAGTCCAATGGGTATGTAGGGTGGGATAAATCGAGCAGGCTGTTTTGCTTTACTTGCAATTGCATAACGTCGTAGTGCTATAGGTGGAAATAAGCTTATTGCTGGTGAAAGAGGTAGCTCATCGATTGTTCGGACTAGTGCTCGCTCCGTTTCTCCTGCCTTGTGACGTGACGCTCTCCCTAGGGCCAGACAGCCGCTCGACAGCACGGTGGGGCAACTACTCTAGGCACCCGAGAAGAGTAAATTTGGTGCACAGATGTGTCTATAAGTCTTATGTCGACAGAATGTTAACTATGGGCTGCCGTATGGTCGACGGCTGCCTTGTATGTGGGGTAGTCGACGATTCACAGGCACATGTGACATGATTCAATTCGATATGATTCATTTGGTGAGCGTCGACTGTTTAGGGGTTCAAGGTCAAATGGAGCTGGAGCTAAGGTAATGCGGCCTAACTGATCCTGTTCTCGATAACAGTAGCTACAGATTATATATATATATGTAGATATATAGATATATAATACAGATATATACAAACTGTATCTATATTTGTATGTGTTATCTATGAACAAGGTTATCACTAAGATCTGTTCTCTATTCACGTCATGACACTTGATATACAATCCCACCTCGTTAAACTGAATATTACAGAGTTCGAACTTCGAAACTAGCACATTTCCTGCTGCATTTTGTTTTGCGAACTTCGGGTCTTCACTAATTCTTACGATTAGGGATGTATGTGATTGTGGAGTATGGAGGCTATAACCAAGGTATAGACAGACATGGGCCAATAATGCATCGACTGTAGTTGCAGAGAATTATTCAACCCCAGGATGAGTAAAATTACAATCATGATTCATGATCTTATCAATTCCCCAACTTCCAAGCTTTTGTGTTTGTCGGAGATGTACTCCGAAATTTCAAACCTGCAGATGGTGTGACCAAGAAAAGTCACGTGCTCATGATTATGCCTATTGGACAGAATAACTTGACACAAACATTTTGTCATAATTATGAATCATGTGGTATGATAGCATATTATTGGTGATTAGTATTAACGACACTTTGGCTGCCGTGTCAAAGCGATTTCAGATTCTGTCTGTTTCGCTTCGTTTTGTTTCTCCGTTTAAAGTTTCAGAGGACAACGTACGCATTTCAGTGTAAACAACAACGAGCTTTATCGAAGAACGCTGGCAATCTTTCAATAGTCTTATAACAGACAGGGGTCAATCATGACAACAAGATTTCCACAACCTTTCCAATATTCAGGAAGGTATCCAACGTCAGCAAGACAGGTAACAAGCACACCACCACCTTCAACTGGGTCGACTGCGTCATTGACCGTTCCTGGTGCTACTACTACAAGAGCTTACTCTAATCGACTTTCAAGAAGATCTTTTTCAAAACATCCAGGAAATGGGTATGCTTCGCAATCGCCTGGTTTAGATGCTCTAAAAAGAATTTTGAAACCTGAATGGGAAGTTGATTATTTGAATGAATTAAACGACAATAAAGAGGCTGTAATTGAACAAGCACAAGAAACTGAAGTTGTTGAATCAGTGGATGAAACACTAAATTCATTACAAGAACTAAGATATTTATCAAGTTTAGATGAATCATTATTGAAAGTACCAATTGAAGAAAACTTAACAAAGTTAACCGAGTATCAGAAAATCTTAACCGATTCAAGAATTTTTTTAAAACCTTTGTTTGATTACTTATTGAATTTTGAAAATGATTTGAATAAACTATCACTAGAAATGGAATTTTTACAGAAAAGATCACATAATTTGAATTATCAAATTGAAGATAAATCGAAGATTGAAGCTAAGTTGACTCCAATTATTAATGATTTAATCATCCCCCCAGAAATCATCAAGTCAATTGTTGTGGGGCCAATTGAAGAAAATTGGATCGAGAATTTGAGATTCATTACTGAGAAAAGGGAGATTTATTCAAAATATAAAGACTTGTATTGCATGCCTGATTTACTGAAATTACTAGATTTCATGGAATTTAAAGCGATAGAAAGAATCAGAGATTTTATAATCATTCAAATTAAAACAATTAGAAAAACAAATGTCTCATCACAAGTCTGTCAAAAGAGATTATTAGATGTTAAAGAAGCGTTCAATTTCTTGAATGATAAACATCCAAAATTGGCCTCTGAATTAAGAGTGGCGTATTGTTATACAATGAGATGGTACTACTATCAGAATTTCGTAAAGTATTTATCATCTTTAGAAAAATTAAATCTGATTAAAGTAGGTCATAATATAATGCTAGGATCAAATGAAGATGAATCTGCTGCTACCAAATCATTCTTTGGTGGCGTCTCAACCACAAAACATAAGAAGACGGCAGGGGATAATGAGTTGACTTTGAATGAATACTTAATCGGATTAAATAAGCGATTAGAAATTTTAACGAATAGTGATGAAATAGTTATGCCTGCGCAAATTGCCGAACATAATAAATTAAAATATCCTTTAGAATACCATTTCAGGAATTTCAATCAATCGTTGTTGGATAACATCAGTACAGAGTATTTATTCCTAAGTGAATTTTTCAAAGTGAATTCATTTGAAATGATGAATGAGCTATCCAAATTGATTTTCAACCCATGTTACCAACTAGGGCATAATTACACAAAACATTTGATGTTAGATACGTATGATTTATTCGGTATCTTAATTATAATCAGATTATGTCAATCTATGGAGTATGAGCTACAGCGTCGTAGAGTTCCAATAATGGAAGATTACTTAAATTATCAATTGATACTACTATGGCCTAAGTTCCAATCATTAGTGGATGAGAATTGCAATTCAATCAAGAAGACTATTTCCTCAACAGCCATTCTGAAACAGATTTCTAAAAATGTGATGATTCCATTAAACCTAACGCAGAATTTTGGTATTGTATTGTTAAATTTATTAAAACTGTCAACAAATTTGGTTTTTGAGTTAGAGACTAGTGAGCCGTTGACTAATTCTATTACCAGATTGTCTGTTGAATTTGAAAATGCGGTGATGAAGTTGGGTGCGTCGAATAAGAAGAAGGAGTTGTTTTATTATAATAACTTTTACCTTGTTTGGTCCATTTTGACTAGTAGTGATGAGTTCAAAGATGGGGTTGGTAAATGGCAGGTAGATCATTTCAAGCAGTTGGTTGATGTTTATAGTCATTAATGATATGTTTTTAAGTAACTATATAATTCATATACGTAGGGCCAGTGAACACGAATTGCACTTGTATAATATCATAGCCATTTTAGTTCTAGTAAGATTTAAAAGGAGTAGGAAAGTTGTATGTACTTGTATTCGGGATTTCAACCCTGAAACAGCCAGGCATATGTACCTGTCAACTAGATGCTACCAAGCCCCCTGCGTTGGCCAGATTCGATTATGGCCAGGAACGTGAAAGCTTTTTTTTGGTTTTGGGCAGGGCAGGGAAAAACTGGGCAAAACAAACGTTTAGGTTCCATTAGTAAACTTGTAATTTTGTGGTGCAATACTTAAGGTTTATTAGAAAAGGGTTAAATTACTTGATTCTTTCTGATAAGGATTGTGCGAAATACTCAAAATGAATCAAAGTAACAATAACCCCTCTTATTTGAAATACAAACGAACAGGAGCACAGACCGCTGGCCAGACTTGCAGCAAGGGGAAAGGCAGATGCGACCTTTCCCTCAAAAACCTTCCTCATGAAAAACTTATAGACTCTGAAGAGTTCGAAAACAAACGAATTATGTCTGAACCAAAGAGAAGAAAAACTGAATTCAAAATTGTACCTGGCCAAAAACCCAATGGGACCTCAAAACAACAAGTCAATCAAAGCAATGATCATTACATTGCTGAAGAATCAGGTGAAGATAGCATCACCACCACCAGCTCTACTACTGGAAATCCAGGCGATTATAATTTCGACAGAGAAAAACCAGCAGCAAAAACAACTAATAACTTCATCAGGTCAGGCATTGAAACGATTGATCCATTCAATCCTATAAATGGTGATGAAATTTACATCGATTTTGATGGACTGTTAGCTCAAGAAGTTGATAGCAATAGTTTATCATTAAGTTTTAAATTACTCTTTCCAAATTCTGCAGGACGTGCAATAAAATAGTCTTTAGTAGACTTTTATCAGTGGAAGCGTAAATTTACTTTGGGAGATTTAATTTCTAAGGAGTCCCTCACAATTCTAAAACTATCTGGATGCTTTATCTTGCCATCAAAGAAAAAATGCCTGGATTATATCAACTGTTATTTTACCACTTTCCATCAAATTTATCCCTGCTTAAATAGTCTGCAGTTCTTACAAGACTTTAGGGACTTATCAAATCCTCCAAGTTTATTAATGTTACGGTCGATGCTTTATTTAGGTTGTAAACTTATGGCTAAAACCCAAGAAGAAAAGGATGAAGCTCTAATCTTATATGAGAAGGCCAGGCAGGTTTATTCGGCCAAGATGGAAACAAATGGTATCTATCTTGTTATGTCTATTTTAATGTTACATATTATTCCTTCCACTCGATCTTGCTTAAAAAACATCGAGAATCCCCTAGATATTGCCGCTAGAGTTGGAACTTCCTTTGGTATGAATAAAGATATGACTAATAATCCATCTCTAAGTGAAACTGATAAAAAGACTTATAAGAGAATATTTTGTTTCTTAATTATGAGGGAAAGGGCTTTTGCCTTCTGTTTCTACAAGAAATTTAGTTTGGGCTTAGAGGGTTGTACTGTTAAACCGTTAGTTTATTCTGATTTTGATGATTGTAATATTAGGAATCAAGATGTTATTTTTGAAGGTGTTGGTTATTTGACGAAATATCGACTTTTAACAGATGAGGTCATAGTTTTACAAAGACAATCTAATCAAGCTGCGTTAGATTTAAAACCTTTTGCACATTTGCTAGAGAAAGCACATAATTTAATGAATGATTTCGAGGCTGATATTGCCGAACCTTTTAGATCTCGTACTGATTCTAGTCTCATGAGTTTGATTTTACATTCTTCTATCATTGCTCTGAAAGTGTTTGTTAGAAGAGTCGAATATCTTAGATTCCACGCTATATTTGAAAAATTATTGGTGAAACAACAATTAACAGAAGAATCATTGAATTACTTGAGAACAGTTGATTGCGGTGTTGATAATGATGTAACAGATAGAGTGGATAGAACAAACAGACTAGCCAATATTATTTGTAAAGACTTGTTAAAATTCAGAAACTACTTACCGCTTTGTCAAGCTATGATGATTGGTATATATCAGTTTATGACATATTCAACATCATTACTATATCATTGTGATATATCAGTACGTAAGCAAGTTAGATATGATTTGGAAAGAGTCACTATAGTACTAGGAGAAATTGCAGAAGGTATGAGTTCACCTATGATAGATACAATTTATTACATTTTAAAAGAAGTGATTCCTGATAAATCCAAATTAATAAGATTCGCAAGAGTTAATTCTAACTCAAGCTCACTTGAAGTCCTTGTTAGAATGATTAAAGATACTAATGATAAATCACTTATGGCCAATGTTTCTAGATATTTACCAAGGTATATGTCACCTTTGCTCAACATTAATGATGACATTAGATATGCCGATTGTGACTATGAGAACACTAATCTCAATATTGCAACTACTGAAAGAAATAACAGTACTGATAAGCCCAATTCTGGTGATGCCTTTAATGTGGAAGAAGATGATTTTATAAAGGAAGCATCTCTTTTACAAGCAGGTAATTTAAACATATTTTTCAATGATCCGACTTATGCCACTACTACTAATCATTACTTTGAAAATTTTGTTACCAAATATTTCAAGGACCAATATGATCCTGGTTTATCCGACGCGCCAAGTCATCAAGGTATTGAATCAGGAACCCCCAGTGCTGTTGTCGCTACCGGATTAATGGATACACTGGTAGAGGAATCACCGGATAAGTTTTCAAGATCGGGAATAAACTGTTTAAACAGTTTAAATTCAGAAGGTCTGCATCCTCCAATGAACTTAGATATATTTTCAGTTCCTTTAAGTGCTAACGTAAGACAAGAATCAACTGATTTGAGTGGTACTGATTGGTTAGATTTATCAAACCCAGAAGGCTTAAATTCTCACTCTAACACATTTAGTGCTTCTATCCAATCTTCAAATTTAGATGATGCAAAGATCTACAAAAGAAAGCTTAATGATAATACTGAAAATCAAACACCAGAGTGATAGACTAGATTATATTTTATTTACACTCACTTTATAATATATATAACATTACGACGTTTTGAACTAGAGACTAGGGTTATATGTTGTAATTATCAGAATTCGTAGTCACACACTGCGGTGTTAAACGGACCGATGATATCCCAAAGGGGTGAAAAGTCCGTAAGGTCATCAAACTCGACGCGTCGATATTTGTAATCTACAGAGTCGTCGATATTCCAAAAAATTAAATTGCCGCCCTATATATAACAACACCATAAGCCTTACCCACTTATAATAAGGTGTTGTTTTCTACAGAAACCTGGTTCACGCCGATCAAAATATGTCTGCTGTTAGTGAAACATCGTGCCAATATTGTCGAACGAAGAAGGTGAAATGTGACAGATTGCTCCCACAGTGTTCAAGATGCACAAGATTATCAATTGATTGTACATACAGAGAGAAATTGAGAACAGGTCCCAAACGGAAAAGATTACCACTCAATACCACAAATACACCGGATCTTCCTACTTTAACCTCTAATAGAATGAATGTTAGTCCTACTACCCAGAGCACAACAGGTTCTTCAAGTAGCGGAGCAAGTACAAATGGAAGTCATAATGGATTGGTTGCAACAAAATACAGAGACGGAACTATAGATAAAATTTCATTGTTTGATTTGATTCCATTCCCTGCGATTCAGTCCCTTATGCAATTTTTCTTAGACATCCCAACAGAAGTGAGCTCATTAGGTTTCACTCATCAGTATTTGGCCAAATTATTACATAAGGGGAAATATTTGGTTATATCCGGAGTTTTAACATTGGCAAGTTATTGGAATATGGAATATAGAAAATATTTTCAAAACTTATATGATTATTTTATATATCAATGCTCCCGTATGAGTCCATCATATTATAAGGATTTAGAAGGATTACAAGCGTTGGCTTTAAAAATGATGGTAGTTATAGTCACTTTTAATCCGAAGGAAGCCGTTTCATGTTTGAGTCAAGGTTCCCTTATTTTACAATTTTCAAATTATCATATCATGGATTTAATTCCCTCAAAGATCAATAATAATGTCAGTATACCTGATGATGGTCTCACATCCGAGCAGGATCAAACTAAAGATTTAAGAAGAAGATTATATTGGACTATATTTAAAATGGATAGATATTGTGCACTGGGAACAGCACTGACTGCAAGATTAAGACCTGAACAAAGTGCTGTTGATTTACCTGATTCCAGAGAAAATTTCAACCATGCTTTCAAATTATTATTTAGTGGAGATTTTGATGTTGGCGATATAAAACTTGCTAGGATGGAATGTCAAGGTATAACTATTCCTGAATATCATTATTTATTATTACAGAAGGGTGAAGATATTGCAGTTTGGTTTAGAAAAATTGATTTTGTTACAAGTTCAAAGCAAGCGGGTCTAATTAGAAATGAAATTCTAACTCAATATGTTACATTTAATAGGCAGTTAGATCACTTCGAAGCATGCTCTCAAATCCCCCCGGAACAGCTAAATTCAAACTGTTACTTCATGGCTGTTGAGTTTTTTGTGATTTGTATTAGGTCAATGCTTAAACAAGCTACTATTGAAACATTTTCGACAATTACAGATATAACATCACTTGAACAAGAAATTATCAATAATATTAAAGATGAATTGGTTAAATTGATGTTATCTTTAACTGATCGAATTGACATGGATACCAGTGATTATTATCATTATAATCCTTTCTTTTTACTAATGGTTTATGAAATGTTAAAAATTTTAGCCTTCCATTCTGATTGTGCTGTGGCTGAAAGTTCTGAAAGGTTGATAGATCTAACAAATAAGCTTGTAGAAATTATTACTAAGTTAGCATATGAATATGAAAATGAGCTAGCTAAACGTGTCTTGGAGGATTATAATACAAAGTTGCAGACCAGTTTGATTCATTCATTCTTTTATATGGAAGGTTTGGCTAGAGATCAATCTACGGTTTTCCAAGACTTTTTAAGTGCTGAAATTTATTCTTAATGTCGTTTATTTATTCTTATTCTTTGATTTTGTTATTTGCAGAGAGTTGGAAAAGTTTATTTCATTTTGTATTTTACTTTATTTTATTTTGTACATATATATTAAGCGTTGTTCTTATGTTAAAAACAGGCCTTCTTTTTCACTTTCATATTGGTTTTGATTTGTGTATTTTCTTTGTATTTTAGCCCCATAACAACTATATTATTCCTTCTGAATGAATGCATATATGAAAGATAGTATCACTTCAATTAAACGATAGACATATATATATATACGTGGTCGAGTCAACCGGTCAGTTGGGTGATACTAAAAAGCAGCCACAGGAAGAAAAATCTCTATAATCTATTTGGCCCACAAGTCAAATATGTGAACCACCACAGTTAATTAAAGCTCTAACTCGCAGATTAATTAAGCTTAACAGCCATACATCCACAATAACGTTTATTATATAAATTAAATTGAACATTAATGTCCACATGATTGGCATATTAAATACACTGTACATGAATCCAGGTTTTCAGAACAATGATACCTGCTTCCAACATCTTGGCTCTTGGTTCTTGGTTCTATTAAAGGCAATAGTTTAGTTTGGAGCAGTATCAAGAATCAACAATCATCCGTCAACTACATCTTATCAATTCATAATTTAACTTTGATAACACCAATTAACTGCTCTAAGTTGCCCATATTAGAAATTGCGGAACCTATTATAAGAGAAGCTTTTAGTCTGGTTCAGAGCTCGGAAATAACTAAAGACACGAGATTAATCTTAATTTGCAATGGGAACAAAAGGATTGTATGCTACCACAGGTTTTCATAGTTTATATTACTAATATTACTATAACAATTTGCCAATTACCACAGAGAATATTAAACGATGGCTTTGTTGATGGATGAAGTGGTTCCGGCCCCTATGTTATAATCTTACAATATTTAAACTAATGAGTCTCCTCATATTTCCAGTTAGCCAAAACTTATATGATCTACAATTATACTATTAATCCTCACGAATGTCATTTGCTAAAGCTGCCCTTAATTCTACTTGGGATTATTTCAAGTTAGATGATCCATCAACTTTTAAACATGAATATATTGATAAATCAATTGATAGAGAGAGAAAGCCGAAACCTGAGATGAAAGGTTGGAAAAAGTTTGATTTACTTAATGTTTATAATTTTTATCCAAGTTATTATAGTGCTTATGAAAGAAAGTTTCTGATGAAATTTGATGCTACTGTTTTCTTCTTCTTAGCTTCTTCACTCTATACTAAGTATTTAGATACTGCCAATATTTCTACTGCTTATGTTGCTGGTATGAAAGAAGATTTGAATTTGCATGGTAATGAATTAAATCTATTTAATACTTTTTACACCGCCGGCTACGCTATTTTTCAAATCCCAATTACTTTATTAATTACTAGACCTAGGTATTCAAGGTATTTGTTAATTGCTTGTGAGCTAGTTTGGGGTTCATTGACTTTGGCCAATGCTTTTGCCAAAACTACTCAACAAGTTTATGCAATTAGATTCCTCATAGGGGTTTCAGAGGCTTGCTCTTTTCCTGCCACTTATGTTGTTTTCAGCTCATATTTAACTGATGAAGAGTTATTCAAAAGGGCAGGATTGTATGGTGCCTTTTCCTCTGCTGGTACTGCTTCTTCCGGTTCTTTACAAACAAGAACGTACGAATCACTTAGTGGCGTGGGAGGTTTAGAAGGTTGGAGATGGCAATTTATTATTGTAAGTATTTTCAAGTTGTTTCAGCGGTTGGTTTTGATACTCATCAATTAGTTCAGTTATACTAACCTAACATTTTATGTCTTCTAGGATGCTGTTATCACTTATGGTATAGTTATTTTTGGATTCTTATTATATCCAGGTATTCCTTCGACAACCAAGAAGTTTGGTCTCTTCACCGAAGACGATATGATATTTGCAAGAAATAGATTGCAAAACAAAGTTGCTGCTCCTAAGAAGTTCACATTGAAATCTTTGAAAGAAACTTTTCTTACTTGGCAAGTTTATGGTTGCGTCCTTTTATTTGTTGCTCATCATCAAACATTTTACGATAGTGGTGTTAAGTTGTATCTAAAATCAAGAACAGATTTATATTCTCAAAGTCAGATTACAAATTTGATTACTTATATAACTTTGGTTTCTGTTGGTGCTACTCTTGTTCTCCCCCCATTAGCTCATTTCTATGGAAAGCCATTAGCTGCCTCAATTGGTTTGGCTTGTGGCTACTATGCAGCTATTATTTTGATAAAATGGCCAGGTGAAAACAATCCATTAATGCTATCGGCATTTGCAATTAGTAATATGTTTAGAAGTGGTTTAGCTCAAACTTACTATTCATGGGGTGCGACCTTATGTAAAGATAATGCTGAAAAGAAAGCAATGGTTCTAGCATTGATGAACTGTTTATCCTATGCTACACAAGCTTGGTTGATTCCTATTCAATATAATCTGACAAACTCACCTAGTTTCCCTGCTGGGTATAAAGGTAATTTGGGTATTATTGTTATTGATACTCTAGCCTTTATTATTGTTTATACTTTAGATAAGTACGATCTAAAGATAATTCCAAAGTATGCTGGTCATAGACATTTGAATGCTGAAGAAAAAATGATTGTTGATGATGAAGAAAATAGTATTTGTGTTACTACCGCAACTTCTAAGGTTTCTACCAAAACTAAGATTAACACAAAAGTTGTTGAATTGGAACACCAGTGATTTTTATTTTATTTTATTTTATTTTATTTTTAATTACTATTAGCTCCATTAGTAATAAATAATTCAAATTAGTCAATTAAGTTACACTTCAGTGGGCCCTATGTGATTAAAATTTACAGCTACTTCTATCCAAATAATCAGCAATAGTTAAGCCTGAGCCACCGGTTGAAACTGACGGAGGGAGGGGGCAATCACAAAGGCATTTGTAAATGTTAGTTTAACTGTAGCTAGACTTGAATCATATATAATGTATGATAATAGCTTAAAACAACTTCTCCTGGAGCAGACAGAGTCTGCGAATAGCCAGCAACCGAGGTTAGGTTCTGTTATCCCCCTTACCAGCTGATTCAAAAATGAAGATAAGGAATAACTTCAACAATATCTAATGAAGCAAATCCTGCTTTGTAATCAACTGAAATATTATCCGAATGAATGTTAGCAAAGACAGAAGGAATTAGAAATGTGAAAGCAGCAATGAGATGATATTTGTCACTGGAGTGCATGCTAATGAAAAGGAATAAACTATTTTTACAAAACTTATATAAGAAATTTCAAAGAAACGGTAACATAAATGAGTGTTGGAGGTGGTTATAAGGACAGGAAGGTGAACTTTGGGGTTCCTTGGTAATTGGCTAGACCGAGAACGTTTCTGGCTGTTAGTTCCGCACAATCTCACTGAGAGGCTTATTAGAGCCAGCGAACCAAGACGCCGCATACTATATTGGAAGCGCTACTCAAAACAAGCCATTAGTATAAAAAGGTTGAGTTTTGCTTGTAAAAAAAGAGATGTTTGACTGCTAATTCTATCCCCATTTTGAAGTATAATTATGAATTTGTTTAATTCCCGAGAGAAGTCACCACCCCATTCAAAGCCAAGCAGATAATACCTAATCGTCATGCATACACTGTGGTTGTAATATTGATTCTGGTAAGTTGGCGAGATTAAAGCCACACAATTTGCCGGGATGAACCACCACAATTATGTTCTGTAAGAGTACTTTGTAGAGGACCCCACTGGACCCTACCAATTTACTCATCAATGATATCTCAAGATGCTACTCTACAAATTTGTGACTGAAAGAAACCTGGTTGCAGTTAGAGTTGCGGACTCTTGGTGATTTTGTATCTTGGCCCTTGGCTCATGAGTATTTTGGTGATTCACCGGGTATTACCAAGCGGGTGCCATACTTGGTTCAATTGTGGAGTTTTATCAATTATGACAGATAGATTATATGGCAGATTTACGACACTCATTGTCCAATGAACTTTTAGTATATACATGCTTTCAAGTAGATCGTCATATCGTGGCATCATGGTAAAAGGGTTTTACAGGGTCTATAGTTCAAAAACTGCTGTTTTTTGCATTAGATCCGCAATAAAACTGTGTTTGTTCATTATATCATCACGGTGTATTTAAACTCAGTTATCCCCCACTTCTCTTGGTCAACTAACTACAACATGAAAATCGTTTTCTCATCAACAGTCATACTTTTACCTATACGGGATGTCTTTTGTAAAAGCCGCTGCTAAATCAACCTGGGATTATTTCAAGTTAGATGATCCATCTACGTTTAAGCATGAATATATTGATAAAACTATAGATAGAGAAAGAAAACTTGAACCTGATCATTCTGGCTGGTTACAGAAATTCAATATATTTGCCGTTTTTAATTGGTATCCATCCCATTATAGTGCTTATGAAAGAAAGTTTTTGATGAAATTTGATGCAAGTGTCTTCTTCTTCTTAGCTGCTTCATTTTACACTAAATATTTAGATACTTCAAATATTTCAACCGCTTATGTTGCTGGTATGAAAGAAGATTTGAGTTTGAATGGTAATGAGTTGAATCTATTCAACACTTATTATACAGTTGGTTATGCTATTTTTCAGATTCCTGTTACAGTGATGATTACTAGACCTAAATACTCAAGATATTTGTTAATTGCCTGCGAGCTGGTTTGGGGTTCATTGACTTTGGCCAATGCTTTTGCCAAAAATGCTCAACAGGTTTATGCAATTAGATTCCTGATTGGGCTATCAGAGGCCTGCTCTTTTCCTGCTACTTATGTTGTTTTGAGTTCATATTTAACTGATGAAGAGTTATTCAAAAGAGCCGGTGTATATGGTGCTTTTTCATCTGCTGGTTCGGCTTCTTCCGGTTCTTTACAAACAAGAACATATAATTCCCTTGATGGTGTAGGAGGTTTAGCAGGTTGGAGATGGCAATTTATTATTGTAAGTATTTTCAAGTTGTTTCAGCGGTTGGTTTTGATACTCATCAATTAGTTCAGTTATACTAACCTAACATTTTATGTCTTCTAGGATGCTGTTATCACTTATGGTATAGTTATTTTTGGATTCTTATTATATCCAGGTATTCCTTCGACAACCAAGAAGTTTGGTCTATTCACAGAAGATGATATGATTTTTGCCAGAAAGAGATTAGAAAACAAGATTGCAGCACCTACAAAATTTGGCTGGAAATCAATCAAGGAAACTTTTTCTACATGGCAGGTTTATGCATGTACATTTTTATGGGTTTTTCATCACCAATCATTTTACGATAGTGGTGTTAAATTATATTTGAAATCAAGAAAGGATTTGTACACTCAGAGTCAGATTACAGATTTAATCACTTACACAACTCTGGTTGGTGTTGGTGCAGCAGCAATTTTCCCGCCTATAGCTCGTTATTATGGTAAACCATTTGCTGCAGCCATAGGGTTATTCGCTGCTTATTATGCAGCAATCATCCTGGTGAAATGGCCAACTGGAAATAATCCATTAATGCTTTCTGCATTTTCTATCAGTCATTTGTATAGAAGTGGAATGGCCCAGACTTACTATTCATGGGCTGCAACATTATGTAAGGATAATGCTGAAAAGAAAGCAATGGTTTTGTCTATAATGAACTGCTTATCTTACGCTACACAAGCTTGGTTGATTCCTATTCAATATAATCTGAAGCATTCTCCTAGTTTCCCAGTCGGTTATAAAGCTAATTTGGGTATTATTGGTATTGATACACTGGCTTTTATTATTGTTTATACTTTAGATAAGTATGATCTAAAGATAATTCCAAAGTATGCTGGTCATAGACATTTGAATGCAAAGGATGAGATGATTGATTTTGTTGAAGATGAAGAGAATTTGAGTGTGCGTGACGCTGTTTCTAATGAATCTAAGAGCCATGACGAGCATTCGGATAAAGTTAAAAGTAAAGAGAAAACTATTGAACTAGTTCATTGATTTAGCTTTTTTATATTTATTTAAGTATTTTAGAACAACCAGGATCTCTGTTTATTCTTTAACTGACGTAGCAAGTTATTTGCGAGAAAGATAAAGTAAATACAATCAAAGAATATAAAGCTATAAAAACAAAAACAAGTGAACTGTTTATTATATTTAAGCTTATATTTGTTATAAGTAATAAGCAATAACAAGCCATAAAGAATCGCTAAAACAACAGAAAGAAGCAAAGAAAAGGAAATATTCTAAACACAATTTATAAAATACACATATATAAGAACAAGAAAAAGACTACCAACAAAACCTTAGACATCATCACCTACTCTATCTTTGATTATTCATCAACTTATTAGCTTTACCAAACTAGTTGCCACGTTGAACACCTTTCTTTAGTTTTGAGGGTTTAGCAAATCTAGCACCTTGATTCTGGGTTTGGTCTTTTTGATCATCGTCATCATCACTATTATTAACCTGTTTCCCTTGGGAACTTCCAGTTTCTTGAGCATCTTGGGTATTACGAAAAGTATTTGCAATGGCAGTTGTTTTGGTTGCCTGCTGGTTTGCGTTTGTGACTGTTAGTTCTACATCTCTCGTTGTTCTAGTAGCAACAGCCATTCCTCTGGTTGTTGTAACAGCTTGTCGAGTGCTAGTTATATCTTTACTTGTATTTGTTGCAATTGTTTTTGCCCTTTGCGTTGTTGGTACAGTCTGCGCCGTTTCCGTTAAATCAGTGTTATGGGTTAATCTTATTCTTGATGTTGCAGTCGTATAAGATTCACTGATTCCCGAAATAGAATCTGAACTGATGGAACTGGCCGTTGAAGTTAAAGGTATAGAAGAAATAGTAGAACTTGGTGAAGAGGAAGAAATTGAGAAGCTGGAAATTGAACTATCAGCAGTTGAAATTGAACTTTGGTAAGAAGAACTGTCGATAAGACTAGCTGAAGAAGTAGTCATTGAAGAGCTTATACCAGACGAAGATAAAGAAGAAAGGTCTGATGATTTCTTTGAATCTTTAGTATCATCTTTACTAGCACTTTTGCTTGCCCCATAGGCAATGCCAAATACAACCAATCCAATAATAATGAATAAAATTGCCCCAATGATATACTTTTTCTTTTTAGACCAACCAGAAATACCTTTCGGATTCAACAGATTATACTTCCCACCACTACCACCGTTACCTCCTTTTTCCAAATCAGAACTGTTATTGAACAACCCACCAAGAGCACCACCAAGTATACCAGCACCAGCACCGGCACCAGCACCGGCACCAGCACCGGCACCACCTGCCATTCCTCTTTGGCGTCGTTGTTGTTGATCCATCGGCGGCTTAGTCGTAACATTCTTCAACTTCTCCTTAACCGTTTTAAAATCGGTAACGGTAGAAATTAGCTTAATCCGATCAATACACACGAACTTCACACTAGTCAATTGTTGTTTCTCATCTTCGGTTTTAGCCTCAGACAAGAGTTCTTCATAGCCTGATTGATTCGAACTAGTGGTTAATTTATCCAATACTTGGTTAGTAGCCACAGGGTAGGTGTCTTGGATAAATTGCACCATTTTATTGTCAATATCGTTAATTTTGGAAATTGCCTCGTCTAACCCATCTTGAAATTCGTATGTTAGGGTGTTGATTTGGTTGACTTTATGTATGTCGTAATCACCACTGGCAGTGGAGGGCGAGGTGACATCTAAACCTAAACCTAGACTGTTCTTGAGGCTTTCAATCTCCAGATATATCTCATACTTCAGTTTCTTCAAGTCGTTGAACTTGGAATCACAAGTCTGGGAAGTAACCGTATCCTGATACTTCGAATCGACCAATGTAATGAAGACATTTCGTAACACAGAGGAGCTGGTTTTGAAAGTTGTGATTTTTTGGGAGATTTGAGAGGAGGTGTAGTAGAATAAATCATTTTGTTGGTGTATTCCAGATGTAATGTCTATGGATGTGGACCGTCTGAATGGATTTGTCACTGAAGTTGGGAGAAAAGTGAAGGACTTTCTTTCTTGGTTGATTGATTTGTAACTCATTGTGTTGGGGATGTTGTTTCCAATTGGAACTGTGTAATTTTATGACTTTTTCCAACAAGAAAACACATATTATAAAGAAATGACAGTACACAATTAGAGTTAATATGGGCGTATCCCCTGGTTTATAATTCGAAGACCAGATCTGGGAGTTGGGCAGCTGGGCTCACTGGGCCTAGTTTGGGACCGGCCGGCGCGTGTTGAAGGTGTGGGAGCGGTTGGCGGCTTTTTCATACTCACTAAGCTGAGCTAAGTAAATTACAGGCAGAATACGTATATTGAAGACAATACATAGGGAAACTAGGGAAAGGAGAATATGAAAATAAAAAAGGACAAAAGACAGCCGGAAATACAAATTAAAAAAAGATTAGCTAGTTAAAGTTTAGCCCAACTAGAACCTATTTCTTGCCTTGAAGCAAATGTTTCTTTCTAGCCAACTCCTTACGAGATTTAGTGATCGCTTTATGGGACTTATTCACAGTGTACACGTTCTTAGCCTTCTTGGAAGCGATCTTAGTAGCTTCATGTCTGTTTGCCTTTGCTTTGGCCTTTGCCTTCTTAGCCTTCTGATAATTAGCTCTTGCCTTCGCCTTTTGGGATTTAACGTAGTTAGCGTGGGCTTTGGCTTTACTTGGCGAAGCAGAAAATTCATGATCTGAAGATGAAGAGGAGGTTGATTTACCAGATTTAGATTTAGCTTTTAATTCATCTGAGGTGGCAAAAGTAGCTTTCTTACCACCAGAGCTAGAACTAGAAGAAGATGAGGTTTTCTTTTTTGGTTTGCTGTGGGATTTAGCAGACTTGTGTTTTGTGGATTTCAATTCATCTGCAGTAGCAAATGTAGCAGATTTGTCGCTTTTAGAAGTTGATTTATGAGAAGAGGACTTGCCAGAAGAAGACTTCAAGTCACTAGCTGAAGCAAATGAAGCATGACCCGAAGTAACCTTATTACTACTGTCAGTATCACTGGATTTGCCAGAAGAAGACTTCAAGTCACTGGCTGAAGCAAACCCAGCATGACACGAAGTCACTTTATTAGTACTATCAGTAGAAGTGGAAACCGATTTATTAGAAGCATCAGTGGATGAGGAATTAGACGAATCGTGCTTCAAACCCAAACCCAAACCACAACCAAGGGCAACACCAACCATAGCCAAACACATAATAACCAAGATCCAGATCATTCTCTTTCTTTTCTTTCTCTTCTTGTCCTGGTGCGATAAATAGCCATCTTCAATGGAAGAAACAGTTATAGCAGGCACAGCACCATACTTGTTATTCTGATTAACAACCATCTTCTCACTATTAGAATCAACAGTACCTTCAAATTTCATCATTTGTAATTCAGATTGAATGATGTTCAAAGATTCAAAGAACGAATCGATCTTGGATAATTCCAAAGAAGCATTACGTAAAGTGGTGACCGTTTCTTTGTCTCCCTGAGTGGTCTGTAAGTTCAGCTCAGCTAAATACTTATCGTCTGACTTCAATTGTCTGATATACAACTCAAAATCTGATCCATAAGGATGGGTGCCGTAGTTGGACAACAAGTACTGTAAATAATTGGTTCTGTAGATTTGGAAAGTGGTCTTTGCATTAGGGATAAACTCGGCGAACAATTTAACTAGGTCGTTGTAATAATTGACTTTTTTCAATGATGTGGAGTCTAAAGACTTGGACAAACTCGAGAAATCAAATCTGATTGATGTTTCTAGTGAATCTAGCTCTTTGAAAGTAAAAGATAAATCTGAACGTTGACCAGATGCATCGTGACGTGTGGTCTCATGGTCCTGGTTCTCTAACTTGATAGCATAATCTCTAATTTTCTGGATGAGTTGATTATATGATTCTAATTTGGTCTTCAAGTTTGAACCTTTCAAGTAGAAAGCATCTGTAGGATCTTCGTCGTCTATATATAGAGAGGAATCAATAGACTGGGTAGCAGTGAATGGGTCGTCCGACTTTGTCTTCTGCAAGGGGATTCTCTTGGGTTTGAAAAACGACATGATGTGAACTACTCGCTGGGCATGGGCTTTTGAAGAAGAGAGACTATGACAGTCAGAGATGGGAATCGGCAGCTTATATAACAACCAGAACCATGGCCCAAATCTGTGAAAAACCCAGGGAAGGGAAGGGAAGGGAGCGGTTCTGAGAGCTGAGCTTACTGTTTGGGACTGGAATATTGTCAAGAATGACCTGTGCACGGGTTTCAAGTGTAGACAATAGATGCGTGAGTAGCCGGTCCCTGATGTCGACAGAGTTGTAGCTCTTGATCTGCTTCCTACTCTGTCTGCTCTGCCTTTTGACTGTTTAATTCAACATCATAGATTGAATGTAGCGGGGTCATTAGTGAAATTGAAAAGATCAACTTCTGTCGACTTCTTTTGGCATCTCTCAGAGAAAAGTGCTGGGTTATGAACATCTTGAACATCCCGAAGATACTGATCATATTTTGCTGTGTGGTAGCAAATCTGTCATTCTAAATATAACTTCTCTGACAGCACTACACCTCCAACTAAGTGTCCATATATACAGTACTCCAGGTTCTATACACAAGTACTACCCTGCGATAGTATCACTTGTAAGTAACAGCACCCAGATCAGCCCAGCTCAGCTCAGCTCGTCTCAGAGAAAGAAAACATGATAAGCAGTATCAATTAACTATGAGGGCCGAAACAACAACAAGGCGGGCGCTAACTGTAGTCGGGACAGGCACAGCTCAGCTGAGTGGTATAAATAGATACACGTTTCCTGAGCGTGTTTCTGGCCCTTTTTCTGGGTTTTACGTTTGGTTCATCCTGTATTCATTTTACTTGTTTTACATATTCATAGCTACACAGTGGACCACCATGTCGTACTTAGCAAATCCTTTCGAGCCAGAGGCTCCTCTCATGACATCCAATGACTTCCACTACCAGTCCTCCCAGATCAGACAGAAACTAGGAGACTACTCTACGTCGTTGAAAAATTTGGAAACCACCCAGGATTCCATGTTGACTGCAGTTGGATCCAATGACCAACAGTACCAGCAAAGACAGCTTAATAACTCCATAGCACAGATCAAGTCCTTGCAGTTGGAGATCAAAAACAGTATTGAAAGTTTGAAGAAACTGCCAAACCTATCTGAAGAAAAGGTGTCGCAGATCAACAACTTCAACAGACAGTTCAAGACCCAGATTTCAAAGTTCATGAGAATTGAAGACAAGTACAGAGAAAACTTGACCCAACAGGGCATCCAGCAGTACAAGATTATCAACCCCGATGTTTCAGAATACGATGCTAGAGAATTTGTCGAGAATTTCGGTAACAAGCAAGTGTTCTCCAATGCTATCAGAAACTCCAACAAATTACAAGACTCCACTACAGTTTTGCAGAATGTTGAGGCTAGATACCAGCAAGTTCAACAAATTGAAAGATTGGCCCAAGAATTGAACCAATTGACTGAAAACTTACAGGATATAGTATTTCAGCAAGAGTACCAATTTCAGCAAATCGAAGAGAATGTTCACGTGGCTCAGACTGAGGTGGAGAAAGGTGATGCTAATGTCATTGGGGCTACTACCTATGCTAAGAAGTCAAGAAAGAAGAAGTGGATCTTGTTTTGGATCTGCCTTATTATTGTGATTGCCATTTTGGTTGGTGTCACTATTGCTATTTTGAAGGCCGTGGGTGTTATGAAATAAATAGTCATGATGAGCTAGCCTGGGCTCACACTACAATATATCCGTTTTTGTTTTGTTTTGTTTTCGTTCTGTTCCTGCATTTAATGTTTCTTTTTTCTTGTGTTTTCAATAATCTTTTGGGTAATTGCTCTCTGTCGCTCTTTTCTTATTTATATCAATTTATAATGTACTTACATACTTACCATCATACAGCTTATCAAGAAGACAAAAAAAAAGCGTAACTAAACTTAATAATTAATTAAATGAAATAGCTATACAAAAAATAATAACAAAATAAAAGACTTAGCAATGAATCACCAACCTTTTTCCTAATTAATAACCTTCTTAACGATCTCTTCAACCTCATCCCAATCATCATTAGGAATTCTAGTCATCTCAATATCACCAAAATACTTCTTAATACTAAGTAAACAATCAAACGCCTTCTTATCTGAAATAAAACTAATTGAGACACCAGTTCTACCAAATCTACCCGTTCTTCCGATTCTATGCAAATAAGTAGATGGATCAGGTTTGCCCAACTTATCAAATGGCATATCGTAATTAACAACCATCGAAACAGATGGGATGTCGATACCTCTGGCTAACACATTGGTCGTGATTAACACTTTACTCTCACCGTCTCTAAACTGATCAATCAATCTGTCTCTCTCTTGGGTATCTAAGTCACCGTGCAACACGGACACTTTGTGGCCTTCTTGTTTCATCTTGTAGAATAGTTTGTTTGCTGTGTCCTTTCTCTGGACGAAGATGATAGAGGATGCGATGGTCAATAACCCGTATAGTTCAGATAAACATTCGAATTTATGGTCATCAGAGTTACAGTCCATATATAGTTGTTTGATTGCATCAACGTTCAATTCTTCGTGCCTTAATTCTAATGAGTTGGCATTAGGAACAAATCTCTCAGCGTATGCTCTGACCTCATCGGGGAAGGTGGCTGAGAATAACACCATTTGCGTAGTTCTAGGTAACATCTTCTTAACTCTGACACATTGGTCCCCTAATCCTTGTTGATCTAACATGTTATCAGCTTCATCTAAAACGAAAACTTTCAATTTGGCTGCATTTATCTTTCTTTTTCTTAATAAATCTAAAACAATACCTGGAGTACCAACAGCAACTTGTGCATTAACTGAAGCACCCCTTTCTAACACACCTGGAACAACCAATTGAATTTTGATTTTAGTGTACTTACCCATTTCTTGAATAACGTCCATTGTTTGTCTGGCCAATTCTCTAGCTGGTGATAGACAAATCGCTTGTAATGAAGGATCATTCAAATCAACTCTGGATAGCATCGTTAAGGAAAAAGCAGCTGTTTTACCAGTACCGGATTGTGACTGCCCAATCATGTTTTTAGGTGGGTTCGATAATAATAAAGGCAATGCTTTTTCTTGGATTTTCGAAGGTTTGGAGAACTTCATAGCATAAAGACCTTTCAATAGTTCTTCAGAAAGTCCTAGCTCTTCAAACGATTTCACTGAAAATAATGGGGAGTTTGGATCAGCTTGTAAATCTGCTAGTTTGACCTTGACTTCGTATGATGATTTAATTAAACTGGATGCAGTGGAGTCTTGTGTGGTCGGTCTTGAGGAGTCAGATTCATCGACAGCAGGCTTTTCTTTGGTTTCTTCGACTTTGGATGAAGATGAAGTTGCTGGCCCAGTTGGGATTGCTGGTGTTTTGGTAGTTTCAGGCACTGTAGCTGTAGAGGTTGTCGATTCAGCAGGGACTTCATCCTTCTTAATTTCCTTACCCTTGTTGGATATGGACAATTGTGCTAATAGAGCAGCAGCATCTTGTTTTGCGCTGGATTCGGTAGTCATAATAGTAAAGAAAATGATTAACTGAGTTTAAATGGAATATGTAAAATACAAAAATGAGATTAGTTTAACTTGCACGGTTTTATTTTTTTTTTGGAAAAGATTAAAAACAAATCGTTGGAATGAATTGGTTTTTTTAACTGTAGTAAATCCACATACCTAACTTGCGGTATAGCAATGATTGTGTGTATTTTTCAAAAAGTTTTCCTCAAGCCGATGTGATAGAAATTGCCCTTGAGACAGCGACGAACGAATTTGACATGTTTGATGATTCGAATTTCGTGAAATTTTGAGTTTTTTTATAGAGGCAATAACACAGGGCCGGGTAATGCTCTTTCTTTGCCAAAACTACTACTTTCATCAAAATTTACTAGAATACACCCTAGATGGACAAGGAAACACATAAAGACGACAAGCTGGAGAAATTGGCAGGATCACTACTGCAATTGAATGTTCAAATCGCAGATACAAGGGCCAATTTTCCCTCAGAGCAGTTGTCTACAAAAGAAACAACGCCAACTCCAGATGATAAGACTACGATTGGAACAACTATAGCCAAATCGAAAATCACCCTTGCTCAATCCAAAATCCTTACTGGTTTATCCAACAGAACCACCAATTCCTTATTGAATGTTTCCGCCGTAGATAGTACGAAGACGGTTAAGATTTCCATTCGATTTAAGCCCATTGGTTCAATCTCACAATTAAAACAGCCTGTTTTCAAAATATCTAGGAATTCAAAGTTTATTTCAATTAATAAGTTCCTAGTTAAGAAGTTGAAAGTTGAAAAGGTTTATTGTTATTTGGGAAATTCCATCGTTCCGAATCCTGATGATGTCATTGGTAATTTATTTGATATTTTTAGAGTTGGTGATGAATTGGTTATAACTTATTGTAATATGGTGGCGTTTGGGTAGTTTAATGGGTAATAGGTATGTACATGTATATTAAATAATAATAATGATGATAATAATAATAATGAGGGCATAAAAGATATAAAAAGATATGAAAATAATAAATAAATAAATTAAGATATGAAAAATAACTGTGAAAAACTCCTATAGTAAAATAAAAATAAAATTAAAAAAGCAAATTAAAACGTAAACTAAATCGTCACAAAACTAAAAAAAATAGATTGATAAAAGTAAAAGAAATTATTTATCATCGCCTTTACCATTCCAGAACCAACCTCTCTTAGCAGGGGTGTTGGAAACGTCTTGGTTAATAATTCTAGAAGCACCAGATTGATCAATGATCTCTTTAACTTCTCTAACTTCTCTAGAACCATCATCAAATTTTCTCTTGATAGTTGTGGTCTTTTCAGTCTCACCATTTTCTAAAGTTTTCATAAAAGTTGAAGAATAAGTTTTAACAGGATACTTTTGAGAAACTTGAGAAGCTGAATTATCACCCCAAACATCATTGTTAATTTGTTCTTGCTCGAGCTTATTGCCATTACTGGCATCATTCAAAAACTCCCATTTCTTCTTCTCTTGCTCTCTAAACTTGGCCCATTCGGCCTTCTTTTTTTCTTTAATCACAGCATTCATCTTAGATTGCCAGTTTAACAAATCATTGTAATTTTGAAACCAATAACCAAACTTATGTTCGAAATCCCCCTCAACATCTTCTTTAGATAAAGCTTGAGAATCAGCTGGAATGTTAGCCTTAGGAAACAAACAATGCCAATACCCTTTTTGATCCCATGCTGATAATCCATTGACCTTCTTACATTCATCGTATAATCTAGCAGATGGAACAGGATATGCGATGTATCCATCATCATTAGTCTTATAATAACCACCTTTTAAAAATGAATCCCATGGTGACAGATCAAAATCAAAAAAACGACCTCCATTTGGACTACCTAATCCATTAGGAAAGTTAGGGAATCCATTGGGGAAACGACCACCTAACGATTCACTTGTTGATTCTTGGAAATCCTTCAAACTTGATCTGATCTCACTGGTAACTTCAGGTAAAATGTTTAAGACTTTGGACAGGGAAGCAGATGCCAGGTCGTTAGCTGAAGACAAAACATTTTTGACAGAGTCGTCTAAATCGGGTCTGGTGGTAGAAGATGAGTTGATCATCGTGGATGGCAAATTAGCATCAGATGCTGAGGATGAGTTGATTTGCTTGTCTTCCGGTTTAGCTGAGTTACAGCAGTCTTTGTCTGAAGATGGATTGAATAGGCCCATTACTGATATTCCTAATTAGTAGTTAGTTGCCTAGTGTATGATGTAGAAAAAGGAAATACAAATAGTTATATTAAAAAGGCTTTACTATACAAATTTAAAAAAACGCTAAAAACCAAATTACTGCGGATTAAATTCTTCAGGCGCAGGAGGCGCACCACGGAAGCCAACGAAGTACTCGGGAGCCACTATCGGTGCCACAGACCCAGTACGGGGGTTATCATAGGGGTAGAACTGTTGTTGTTGTTGTTGATGCAGTTGCTGTTGCTGTTGCTGTTGCTGTTGCTGTTGCTGTTGCTGTTGTCGTTGCTGTTGTTGTTGCTGCTGCTGCTGGTTATAGTACTGGGGGTTGGTATTGGAATTGGAACTGGATTCAGAAGTTGGTGGAGGTGGGGGTGGCGGTTGAGGTGGCTGTATAGGAAGCATGTTGTAGCTCTGGGATCCAGAACCAGAACCGGAACCAGAACTTGATCCTTCCATCATGGCACTAACAACAGAATTGCGCATGCTCAGAAGCTGTGGAACTTGTGGAATCTGCATCTGGTTGAAGTCGTTAGATTGGAAGGTCGTAGAGTCATATTGGATAGGTTGCTGTTGAATGGGAGCAGCAGTCCAGGGCATATTGTTGATATTGTTGAAGTTTCCATTCATTCCCATTCCACTCCTAACAGAAACAGAACCGCCTTGCATCTTTTGACTAGAGTAGTTAAACAGGGTATTGAAGCCATCATTAAATGTAGGTGGCTGCTGCTGTTTTTGCTGCTGTGATTGTGGTTGCAATGGAATTTGGTGTGGATTGGATTGACGAGCTTGACCCGTTGGAGGAGGAGGAGGTGCTGCTGATGCTGCTGGTGCTGGTGCTGGTGCTTGCGTTGCATGTGCACCAGGTTGTTGTAATGGAATCCCAACCTGTGGTAAAAATCTACTGTATTGAATAGTAGCATCTTCTAAAGGTTTGGTTGTACCAAACTGCATGGAGAATATTTTAGATAATTCACGGAAATTCTTTGTATTATCAAATAATTCGGATTTATCATAAACATTTCTAGTTTCAATACCAGAGTTTCTTTCAATATTGTAAATTGGAGGAGTAAAAGGACCCATTTCCTTAAATAAAATCTGCTGGAAGGAGTGATCAAAAGGTGCCATCTTACCCATTTTATCTAAATCTAAATTCAACAAAAGTTCATAAACTGAAGACTGCATGATTTCTCTAATAAATTCAACCACTCTATCCTCATCAGGGTATACTTTTTCAAAAAAAAAGTAGCAGATATGCATATTTAAAACTGCTGAAAAATTTAGATTTAATTTTTTTAATTCCATCAGTAAATCACGAAAATCGTCCATATCTCTTCTAGCAGCAATTCTAATGTCGTCATCTCTATGATACAAATAAGGAGCTAAAGTCATTGCTGCATGAGAAACCATTTGTAATAATTGCGGCGAGAATTGTAGCATTACACCAATTTCTAGTAAATGTGGTGCACTTTCTATTACCATATGGATTAATTCAAAGCATTTGTAATAATAATCATGAGAGTCGAAATTTAGTAGTGAAGGGCTTAATGAATAATTTTTTGTAGTTAAAATTTTTCTTATCACTAAGCCCCTAAAACTCAACACACTTTGAAAAACAGAGAATTTAATATGAGCATAATAGATTCTAATCAAGTGATACTTCACGCCAGAAGTGGCTTCATTTTGTAAAATTTCAGGTAACGATTGATACCAACTTGAAATTAAATTATCAATATGTGAAGTAATATGAGAAAACTCTGAGCCTTCCAAAGCCAACTTGTAAGACACATTCTGCTGATCCGTAATTTCCTTCAAAAGTTCACAGAATTTAAGAACACAAAGATAATAATCTATGGTTAGTTGATTATCATCAATAGCGGACTCATTGCCATGATAAATCAGTGATTTCAATTCTCCTTCAGTCAACATCGTTACAGTACAATCTTTAAAATCAATTCTATGAGTCCGACTGAACGTCAAAGATAGCAAACGATCGAATGAAAATAGAAGCCAAAACAAAACTTTATACATGAGCTTGTCATCATCACAAACGTTTGGATTATTAGATTGCTCTAAATGCATTGAAAACGCCATGGCGATATTAATAGCACTATCTAACATAGTACATCTGTCAACTAGCGAATAACTAGTATGACTAACAAAACTTAACAGAATGGAAGATTGAACTAGTGGCAATGGTCTAGCTTCAACTTCAGCATCAAGTAATATCTTCGCTCTATGGAACAAAATAGCAGGAGAGTCTAATAATGGATCTTGTTTTTTATAAGTACTACATATGGTAGCCCCAACATATAAAATAGACCACAATAATAACAATGAAGGGGGATTTTCTAAATCGTGATAATCATTTATAAATGAGGTTCTCTTAATACAATTGAAAAATGGGTTAAAGGTGTTGAAAAAAGCATCAATGTATTCATGACAAGTCTCTTTAGAAGGAAGAATAAAAACACCACTGGCCACTAAATGGCTTAACACGATTGGTGATATTCGTAAGTCTGATTGTTGAAAACCATCCTCGGAATTCATGAATCTTTCAGTTGCAAGTTTAATAAAAAATGAGGGGGTCGAACTTTTGAAATATTCTTTGAAACTGGTTCGATCAAATCTTCTTGTGATAATTACTTCTGGGATCAAAAACAAGGGATTTTTCCCTTCAAGTGAAGCTGCTGATATTGCCGTTGAATCTTGTAATGTCTGAGGAATAGTGGTATATGCTTCTTGATTTAGAGAATTCTCTATGCTTTTGTTTTTGACTGCTTTAGCAGTAATTTTTTCTCTGGACTTTGGCTTAGTAACACCACCAGTAGTTGATTTTGGAGTTGCTGTAATAGCAGGCGTGGGAATCGTTGTTGCATTTTTAGTAGTTGACCGTGGCTTGTTTTTCTTCTTGCGTTCAGTTAAAATACACTCCACGCCAAACTCTTCACAGTTGGTACATTTCTCAGTGGGATAGTTCTTTCTAATGACATCACATCTGACCTTTCTCTTGTTACAGGTGACACAGGCTCTGGATGAGCGGCCTCTGTTGAATTTTTTTGTTTTCGAATGGGCTGACGAGCTGGTGATAGGACTTGTAGCCGAGCTTGTGGGAGTGACCTCCAGGAGTGGAGGTGACCGAGAGGGCGACAGTTCTAAGTCCATACTTTGTGATGATACTTGTAGTGTCTGCTGGGTCTGGGTATAGGGAAATGGGCCAGAAGCAGTGATGAAACCTACCGAATAAACCGTTCTGAAGTGTTGAATAGTTTCGGTTTGATTTGTTTACTGGCTGCATTGGGATTGGAGGACCCGCCGCACAAAGATTCTTACCGGGGGTTACACCTTCACGGTAATCCAGCGGTTATTTTCAGGGGATGATGAGGCACGGGGTTTAGACCAAATGCGGAAATACACAAAATACAAAAAATACACAAAGCACACAAAATACACCAACACTATGCAGAGAACGGATCATTCGAGAAGCCAGACAGATCTCTGCTGTAGGATAGAAGAAGCTCATCTGGAACATCTGGCAACAAAGGAGGATGATACAATCCAGGATTCATGGTCATCGGTGGGTGGAAGTTATGGTATGCTTCGGAGGCAATGCTATTCCAAAGATAATCTATTAGTTCCTCATTGTCGTTTTCGCCTTCTCCCACTGCAGATTGCTGATGGTTATCGTGGTGGTGGGAAGAAGAATATTGAGCTACTGGTGGTGATGACTGGGCTATCGAACCTGACGTTGCTGGTCCTGAACTGCCACTGTTGCTTAGGGCCTCTGATGAATCATAGCCTTCCCCCCAGATATTATTGTAAGGAGATCGCTCAGTATTGATTTCTTTCATCAAACCATCAAAGTTTTTGGTCGATCCAAATTGTGTTATGTAAATCTCTTGTAATTCCATTAATGTTTTATTATTCGAATGATCAGCGACAATGCCTGATGTGTAATAATCAGGTAAAAACCCATCGTTTATTGGGTCTCGTTGTTGATGACTTGGGTCTTGCGACGCTAAAGACATATCTTGTTGTTGCAGTTGCATCATTGCTAATTGCTGATGGCTGCGAATCATACCAGAATTTGTGCCAGAATATTCAACATTCAAATCGGAAATTAAAGAAGATGGGCCATTATTCTTAGATATATCTTGATAATTATCAAGCCAACTAGAAATCATAGGATTACTGAAGTTAGAAATCTCTTTCGAAGTTTCATGGTTTATTTGTAACAACGGAGGTCTGATAGGTGGCAAATTATCTAGTAATAATTTGTTTAAAAATGGAAATGGCTTAGTTGCAGTGAACAATTCTTCATCATGCTTAGCATTGACAGCAGACCTAACATAGCTTGCTAACTTATGTTTATCAAGGTAAATAACTTTTAAAATAAAATAGCAAGCGTCGATCATATGCCAGGAGATTAAGTCAGACAGTTCATTTAAAACTGGAAGAATTTTTTTCAAATCTTCTTCAGCTGTTTTTCTTAATTTGTCATCTTTGTAATAAAGCATCGGTAATAAAGCACAGCCACCTTGATACATTAAAAAAATACAATCTTGGCAAAATGGCAATAATTCTTTATATTCCAAAGCAGAAGTAATAATAGTCTCAGCCAAATTATGGACCGATTTAGCTAATGAATTCCAAAATTCTAACTTAGTTATACCTGCTGCTTCTTCTTCCAAATAATGGGAACATCCTCGAGCCACGGTTTCAGTCCTAACACCTCTAACTATCACAGCATATAATCTGAACAAGTTAATCTTCTGGACAAATAAATCCATTGAAAAAATATAAATATTGACAAAGAAAGCATCAAATGAAGCCGTAGGAGATTTATTTATTGGTTGCAACTTCCCATAAAATTCACTGATAATCTTGTTAATCTCATCTAAATAATGAACAAACGGTTTGAATTCCAAAGCAGCAATATTTGCTTTCTTTTCCAAGTTTGTGATTTTATCCATCAATCCGGAAATTTCAATTTGGTGTGAATACATTTCATGAGACATCTGGGGATCTGGTAAACCTCTATCTAGGAAATCTTCATAAACTAATGGTTCGACTGTACACGATGATCTGTCAAAATTATAGTTTTTAGAGAAACTCAAAGCATAAGCTCGATCCTTAATCATTAACAACCAAAATAGGAATTTATAATTTGTTTTCTCATCCTTTGTTAAACTTCCACTATCATCTTTAGATAAATCTTTGTTCATGCCAAAAGCAATAGCAACCCTAATTGACAAATTCAAATAATCTTCCATTGTTTGTAACGATGTATGTAAAGTCGGAGGGGTTCCTAAAATGTATAATGACAAAGAAAGGTAAAATCCATCAGGTTCCATATCAGCATTTGCGACCAATCTTGCCTTTTCGTATAGAACTTTAGACTCATCTAGTCTATAGTTATCCTTGTTCATCATTCTACAGCCAACATAAAGAATGCATCTTAACATTAACAATGATTTTGGGTTTCTTGGATTGCCGAAATCTTCGTAGAACTTTTCTTTATTGAAGCAAGGATGGAACAACTGAAATTTCTGAAAGTAAGAATCAATATACTTTTTACAGTTTTCTTCATTAGGTAATGTAAAACAGCCTGATAATTTTAAAATGCTGACGCATTCATCAGTTGCTAAATCCTTCATTTTGATTGTTCCCCTATAATTATAGTAATCACTCATTGACATCTTCAAACCATAATGGGAAGTCAAAACTTTAACAAATTGGGATAACTGGTATCTGTTGACTGGCCTATTTAGAATCTCTTCCGGATCCAGGAAGATCTCATCGCCTTTTAAATCAGTATAAGGGTCTAACAATTTAGTCCTCTCGTTTGATTTAATAGGAGAAGAAGTGGAATCAGAACCAGAAGGGTCATTAACAACGCTCGTATTCTTCGATCCATTACCAGATAAAGTTCCTAATTTCTGAATCTCAGCTAATTTTGTATCTTCAGCGATTTGATTCTTGGTTCTTTTTCGTTTATGTTCAACCAACTTACAATCAACATTGAATTCTTCACAGTTTGTACATTTCTCTGTAGGATAGTTTTTAGAATCAACATCACATCTGACTTTCCTCTGTGAGCATCGTTGGCATGCCTGTTTTGATTTTGGTCTTCGATATCTAGGCTTTTTTGGTGGGGGTTCGTTGAATTCTGAGCTTTGTATGCGCTGTGGATGTTGCTGCATGGTTTGAATAGGTGCCACTGAAGCTTTTTGCTAGCATGCAGTTCACAGTTTCTGGTGAGGGAGGATGTGCAGACGGGGAACTGGGAGAATACACGGATATTATATAGGGAGCAATACGTGGTGATTGACGATCAGTAAATTGTGATTAAATTGGAGCTATTTCTTGAATTCGTTCCTTAGACGTTTATTGGAGTTTGCCGGGGCTCGTGCCGTTCGCAGTTTGCCTAGCTAATCTAATTGAAGATAGGGCCGAGCAGCGGTGCACGGGTGCGGTTATTGATAGTACAATATATAAATACACATTTAGTACACACTAGTTAGAGTTGTGAGGATTGTATGGGTGGTTCTGGTAGTAGGGGTACTTCGGCACCATCGGGGGTGGGTTCCCATAGCCTGAAACTGTAGGCGATCTGAGAGGAGGAAGGGTCTGGGGAATTGCTTGGGTCTGGGGATTAGCCATACTCGGGATGCTGAGACGGTTCACATGGGAGTTGACAAATGGAAGGTTGTTGAACGAGGTAATGTCGTTGACACTAGTGTTCGTGCTGTTGCTGTTACTGTGAGTGTGAGCCTGGGAGTACATCTCTGTGGCAGATGGTGGGGGTTGAGTGTTCGAAACACTGGGAAATAACAAATCGCTGATCTTGTTCTTATCTTCCATCTTATCGGGGTCAAACAAGTTCGGCAAGTGTTCCTTAATATCGGCATCAAAATCGATTTTATAAGCCTCGAGCGTTTTAGTGTTCCCAATTTGGACCATCAACAACTCTTGAATTGATGAATAAGGGATATCCACAAATAAGTCGTCAGTAGAAGTTGATCCATTCTCTGATTCGGAGGTGTTTGGGTTACTGTTTGCATTATCAGGTAAATGAGTTGATGATGAGTATGTTTCTTTAACTTTCGTTCTAGATGCATGATTAGCCATCAGCAAATCATGAGCCTTGACGTTGATTTCGTTAATTGAGGAATTACCAGTAGAATTATCCGAAGTATGACTACCTTTAGAATCTGTTTCGATTGCCAACAAGGTGGCACTTAAGTTGAATATTGGTTCAATAAATGGTAAGGTATTGCTTAACGTTAGTTTTTTCAAATGGGGATAGGCAGCCGCATCCTTAATCAATTCTTCGACGTTAGTAGCGCTAACTGTTCTTCTTAAATACCGTATGTATTTATCTTTATCTTTTGCAATTTTAGTCAATATAAACCAACATGCATCTATCATTTGCCAGGATATGGCATCATTCACCTCGGCCAAGACTGGAATCACTCTATCTAAATAATCTTCAGCTTTTGTACGAATTTTAAAATCTGTATGGTAAGGTAATGGCAATAGGATCACTGCTGATTGGAATGCTAAAAATAATGAATTTTGAACACATGGTAAATAATATTCATATTTTTTAACTGAACTGATTAATGCTTCAGCCAATGCAAATGCTGATTCTGACAATGATTGTAGACATGGGTTAATTAAAAGTTGTTCTTGTGTTATATAATTTGATGATCCTGGCTTGACTTTTTCACTTTGAACACATTTTAAAATAACCGAGAGCATTCTAAACATATTTACCCTTTGAATGAAAATATTTAGGGAATGATAATACAAAACTGATAAGAAACTATTCATGGATAACGTTGGATCTTTGAAATAGTCAGGTAACGACTCATAGTAATCTTTTAACAAGTTATCAATATGTCTATGATACCCCAGAAGAGGTTGTCTTTTAACTGCTGCAACGTTAGCTTTTTTCTGTAAACTTGTAATTTGATCCATTAACACCCTAAATCTATCTGAGTATCTTGAATATTCAAGCATCATTGGCCTATTCGAATAATCAAAATCAAGGAAATCCTCGGCCGTCATTTCTTTAACTGTACACACAGAAGCATCAAAATTATAATTTTTAGCAAAACTCAAAGCATACGCTCTATCAGCAAGTATCAACATCCAAAAGATTCTCTTATATAGTCTCTTTTCATAAGGAGTCAAATAAGAAACGCTATCCACGTCTTTATGCATACCGAAGGTGATGGCTAGTTTAATAGATGTAGATAATCCATCTTCTATAGTTTTCAAAGATAGATGAGGGGATGGAGGAGTTGACAATATAAATGATGATAGAACAAGACTAACGGCATCAGGTTCCATATCTGCATTTAAAATCAATTTAGCCTGTTCATACAGCAGTGCAGCTTCTTCGTGCTCTTCTTTAGTCTTGGCATACATTCTACATCCAATGTAGAGCATCGAACGCATTAATAATAAACTTTTAGGATTGGTTAAGTCATTGTTCTCTTCTTCAAAGATTTTTCTTGATAAGCATGGATAAACAGTCTGGAAATTATCAAAGTACGCATTAATGTACTTCTTACATTTTTCTTTACTTGGTAAAGTGAAACATCCAGCTAACGTTAATATGTTGGCACATTGTGGAGTTATTAAATGGCCTACCGTAATATTTCCTTTGAATTTATAGTAATCATGCATTGTTAGTTTAAGCCCGTAATGTGATGTTAAAACTTTAAAAAATTGAGACAGTTTGAATTGATCAACTGTTCTAGACAACACTTTTTTAACATCCATTTTAATTTCACACTGGTCAGTAGTCGAATTTTGAAGAACATCAATAGAATTAGTACTAGTACTACCGACCTTTTGTTTTTGTGCCTGTACTGATGTCTTTCTTTTCTTCTTAGCTTTCGCCGTCATTGAAGGTGCCGTTACAGGGGTAGATTCTACTACTTCACCATCTACCTGTACTTCTAATTGTTGTTGCTTCAACTCTTCCAACCGATCAGCTTCAATCTGTGCCTTTGTTCTTTTCTTTCTTCGTTGGACTAATATACAATCAACCCCAAACTCTTCACAGTTGGTACATTTCTGCTCCGGATAATTCTTGGTAGTAACATCACATCTGACTTTTCTTTTATTACAAGTCTGACAGGCTTGCAGGGACCTGCTTCGTCTATATCTGAAATGAGCGGAATTCTTGTTGTTGTTGAGGTCGTTTGGTGAACCTGATCCTGATGAGGTTGACCCAGACCTAGACCCTGCACTATTAGGTATTGCTGATGCGGATTCTTTGCTGTTTCCACCGGTCCCTATATTCATGTTGTTGTGGTTATTGCTAGCTGGGAAAAGATGATAACTGGATGTATCCCTTACCAGAAAACAGAATTGGTTATTGGTCAATTATAGTCTCGACTAGGCAAATCCATTTCAGTCTGCTATGACCGCCAAATTGCCAATGGACTAATTTTGGTTCAATTTTTGGCGGTGGGCTCGGTTCTGTTCTCTCGTCGATGTGGTCACGTGCCGGCCGGTTTGGGCGGCTATCGCTCTAAGAGTGTTTAATTATAATTTACAAATATCTAGATTACACAAAAAAGAAAAGCGAAAGAGTAGATAATACATTGTTTATACAAACTTCTGATGAAGTTAAGCATACCCATGGGTATCATTATGGAGTTCATTCAACGAACTTATATTGGCCGAGTTTGAACGGACCGAAGAAGATGAGGAACCGCCTCCTCGTTCGTGATGTTGTTTTAGTTGGACTGGGATATGATGATGTTTCAAAGGTTTCAGCAAAGTGGGTAGTGCTGGAAGTGAGGATAATCTACCATCCGGGTGTGAAGAAATGGGCATTGGTATTTGAATTGGCTGTTGATGACGGTAATGCTCAATAGTACGAGCCGAATCATGATGAATCATATATAAAGGAACTGAGTTGCTGTTGCTGCTACCATTGACAAGTGCATTATTTGGAAACACTTTCAAGCGTTGACTAGGATCTGGATGCTGATCTAGGGAAGCAGAAGATGGAAGGAATGATATATAACTTGAAAATTCGTCGTACAAAGAAGAAGGGGTAGATGGTGTAACAAATGAATTTGGTTGATCTGAGAATATGTTATCCATGTAAGACTCAAATGTTTTAGTGTCTCCTAATTGAGCAGAAATTGATTCAGAAAGAATTGAATAACCATTTGGTTCGGCTGATGAATGGTATAATTCTCTGTTACGGTCTGGGGTTGTAGGTGTTGTTTTCAGGTTGTCTAAGTCTAATGGGATTGAGATGTTATCAGAATTATCATGTGGTGAACTGGTAGCGTCAACTGGCGCTTTGAAAGAAGATTCTGGCCCTGCTCGTTGACTATCACCTGGCTTTGAGTGAAATAGATAATTAGGTAAATCAGGTTTATTAAAAATTGGTGAGTTGAAAGGTGGCATATTATTCATAGCAGTAACCCCCAAATTTCTAAATTTGCAAGCATTACTGATCACTTGCTCAAGATCCGCACCACTAATACTTCTTCTTGCATATTGAATCAACCAATTTTGATTGGGGACAATTTTTCTTAATATAAACCAAGCTGCATCAACCATTTGCCACGATGTTGCATCTTTGACCTTTTCTAATTCGGGAACAACTCTTTCCAAACTTGCTTTGGCAGCCGAACTAATCTCTTCATCTTCAAAAAATAAAAATGGGATTAATGAAACTGGTGCTACATAAATTAAATACAATGTATTTTGTGAACATTGCAAAATGCTCTTATGTCTAGAAAGTGATGTAGTAATACTATCACAAGCTGTAATCGCAGATTTAGCTAGTGATATCCAACATGATTTGACATCTAGCTTCTCATTACATAAATAATCAGAGTAACCTGGCCTATTAGCTTCTTTGATGGTACAATTATGGATAAGAGAGTGAATTCGGAAAATGTTAAGTCTTTGAATGAACATATTGAGTGAATGATAGAAAAGATGGCACATAAAATGGCCTAGAGAATCTCTAGTATCTTTATGAAAAGCCGATACATCATTGTAAAGATGATTCATAACTGAGTCAATTTGCTCATGATACCCAAAAACAGGCATTCTATTAAAAGCAGCAACATTGGCCGCTTTTTGGATAGCGGTAACTTTATCCATAATTTGTTGGAAATCAACAACACGTTTATAGAACATGAAAGTACCTTCAACGTTTGGAATACCAACATCATCGAAATCTTCCTGGTTAAGTTCTTTAACAGTACAAGTTGAAAGATCATAATTATAATTCTTAGCAAAGGCTAAAGCGTAACATCTATCTTGTCCTACAAAAACCCAAAATAATCTTTTCAAGATTCTCTTTTCATGTGGTTTAAGGAAATCAAAACTTTCAACATCCTTATGCATACCGAAGTTAATAGATAGCTTGATAGCAGAACTTAGACTATCTTCTGAGATATTTAATCCAGGTTTAGCGACAGGATAGCTACCTAATAGAAACGTGGAGATCACAAGATAAATTGGGTTAGTTTCTAGTCCCGAACTTAGAATAATTCTTGCCTTTTCATGTAATAATGTTGCTTCTTCTCGTTCTTCCTCAGTTTGTGCAAATAATCTACTACCAATGTAAAGAATAGAGCTTAGCATTAATAAACTTGGAGGATGTTTCAAATCTTTGAATTCTTGATAAAAAATTGCTCTTGATAAACACGGATATAACGTTTGATAAAACTCAAAATAAGCATCGATATATTTCCAACAATTCTTCTCGTTGGGTAATATAAAACAGCCTGTAACTTTCATATAATATACAGATTGTTTAGAAACTAAATCATTCACTATTATTTTACCCTTCATTTTGAAATAATCAGGCATAGCTATTTTTAACCCAAAATCAGAAGTCATAGTTGTAGAGTATCTAGTTAATCTATCTTGATCAACCTCTCTTTTGAAAAAGCTTTCAGTATCAACTTGAATCCCCCTTCGATCTAATATAGGTGAATACTCTTCAGAATCATGTGTTGCTGTCCTTTTTTTTCTTGATCGAGAAGTAAGAGCAGATGGTGGTGATTCAGCTTCAACTCCAAGCTCACGTAATTGTTGTTCCTCAGCTAAACGATCAGCTTCAATCTGGGCTTTCGTCCTTTTCTTTCTTCTATGAACTAAAACACATTCTGAATTAAACTCCTGACAATTTGTGCATTTTTCATGGGGGTAGTTCTTGGTTGTAACATCGCACCTGACTTTTCTCTTGTTGCAAGTCTGACACGCTTGCAACGCTCTTGCTCTCTTGTATCGGATCACACCGTAGTGCTCTTGCTCGTCTAGAGATAATGATCCCATGATTAAAGGTTCTTAAAGGGTGAGTAGTAGAAAGGAAAAAAGGTAGCTGAGGTCAGAAATGAATACATTAGTCTCTTGTGGTTCCCACACCACCCATGGCCACGTTCCACCAGAGGCCATTTCCACACTGGGTATATAAAAGATACGGCTCTACGGTCTGACTCGGTTTAACTGCTAGTTCCAGGGCGCACCTAAGCCCGAAGCCCGGCCGAATACGCGAGTTTATTTTTACAGCGTTTATGTATATTTATTTATTTACGCTTAAAAACACTTGAGGATCACAATATTGGTGCTTGGGGTAAATAGATTAAAAGGTACGTACAAATACATAAATAAATAAAGAGGGGGCTTTCCTATCCCATATTTCTACGCGACAAAGAATCTCCTGGAAAAGGGGGGTATGGAAGCGGCGATAAAGTCGGTGAATTGGACTCAAGAGGAAAAAGCTTGGGATTAGGCTTCGGAGGAGACGACGAACTTGTGAGAGCAGTTGGATCGTAACTGAATAGTGATATTGGAGGTGGAAGTATAATGGATCCAGTGGAATTATGTTGGTATCGATATAGTGGTCTGATGGGAGGAGGAGGAGGAGGTGGTGGTGGTGGTGCATTGTGTGATATGGCATTGGGAACTGGGATGTGTAACTGTACGCGGTTTTTCTCAACAACAGGTGATACCAAGTTCATGTTCATTGGGTTCTGAGATTTTAGAGTAATGATTTGTTGATTTAATGGGGGGCAGCATTTGGTTAAACTTGCTTGTAATGATGGTAAATAATAAGAACCGCCGTATAGATTTTCGATATCATCAATTTGATTTGAAGTTTTGATGTAATCAACAAATAAATCTTCTTTACTGGTGACTTCTCTCAGAACAAAAATCAATGGATCTAGAATCTTCCAAGTTTTAATATCCTCAATCCCAGGTAATATGGATTGTAATCTTGATAAGTCATCTTGCATTAATTTTGAGATAGCTGCATCCTTGTGAAATCTAAACGACAGAGCCTTAATAGCTGTTTGAAGTATAACTTGCAGATTGGATTGCATAAATCTAAACATAACTCCCTGAACAACAAAAATCGAACAAAATTCATCAATAACTATATGATATGATTGAACTATTGATTTCCAGCATGGTGCTAGGTCAATTTGGATATGCAAATCTCTTCCTGTTTTTAATTGTTTTTTAAAATATTCAAAATATTTAGTTATGGCAAACTCCTTGGCAGAAACATTGACCAAATTATAGAACAACTTAAGCAAAAAACTTCCAACTGAATTATTTAGATAAATAAGTGACATATTATGAAACTGTTTCAATAAACTGTCAACTTTGATTAGATAATAACCCAATGAATCAAAACCAACAACTTCATTACTTGCATCTTTTATATTTTCAAATAAGTGAGTAAATCGAACTCCCATTTTGTATATTTCACAAGAACCAACTTCTTTGACAAATTCGTTGTCAAAATCTGCCTCGTTTATTGTACTCACGTTACAATTAGATAATTTCAGTTCAACATCTGCAAGGTTCGATGCAAGCTTATAACATACTTCATTAATCTTTAAATTCCAAATCAAACATTTGAATAATCTTCTATCAGCACAGCCAGCTTCTTCAGCATATTTATGAAATTCGTAAACTTTAGCGATTTTAATAGCTATTGAAAAGGCATCATCTTTTATACCGTTGATTTCACCAAGGGACCCTGTACGTAGTAAAAACAAAGAGAAAGAAAGATAAGCCCCATTCGGCTCTAAACCAACGGTATCAACTAACTTCACAGCTTTTTCATAAAGTAGTTTTGTTTCTTTAAAATTTTCAGATAATATATTGGAACCAACATATAAGATAGATGACAATAACATCAAGCTAGGTGGATTCTTCAAATCTTTAAACTTATCATAAAAGTCTGTTTTTCCTAACACGGGATATATGCATTGATATGATTCAAAAAACGCTTCTATATATGTCCAACATTTTTGCTCATTTGGTAATTTAAAACATCCAAATTTCTGAAGTTCATCGATTGAATCGCCAGATATGAAGTCACGAACTGTTAAATCTTCTCTAGATTTATAATAAGAATTCAACGCAGAAAAAGCACTGTTACAGCCATAATCAAACAGTAATTTTAAGTAAGGTTCAAAATCTGAATCAGCGATCTGCTTACCAAGAATAATTCCAGCATCAACAAGAACAATGTCATCACCAGATTGGCCATCCGCGTCACCATCATCATAGCCATCACTTTCACTGTCGACTTGATTTCTTACTTTCGCTTTCAATTTCAATTTCAATTTATTTAGTTGCTTTTGTTCTTCCATCATTTCCAACTTTGTTCTTCTTCTCTTACGTTCTTTAACAGTACAATCGATTCCAAATTCTTCACAGTTCGTGCATTTCTCATCAGGATAATTCTTAATTGCCAAATCACATCTGACCTTTCTCTTATGGCAGGTAACGCAAGCTTTTTGAAATCTAACTCGTTTATATCTATACCTTCCACCAGCGCCACCATTACCATCAGTAATTGGAGAAACAGTTGTTGGAGATGAAACAGGAGATAAATGTACAGAGGAGCGGCTGCTCACCTTGAATTGATCCGGTTCGGTCATCGCTTGTATTGTGTGACTCGTGACTGGTGAGTATGATTTGTTGTGGCTCGTGGGTAGTGACAGGCTAGGGTACCCTGTGTATAACAGATAGAGTTGGATGGTTCTGTTTATATACAAGACATACAGCAAAAAGCCAAACGTTGATCGGAGTATAACCAGTGGCATTAAGTGGTCGTCCAGTTAGAGTTTAGCACGGTGTTAAAATAATCGTAATCCCGCCCACTAGTTCTCGCGAGTCGTTTGCACCCGACGGGTCCTTCTCGGGATCGGGACTCGAATACATGATAAGCGAAGTAGAACTCAAATAGGAACATCGAGAAATCCTTATTTTGTAAGAAGCCAGACTTACGTCAAGATTATATAATGTGTTTATGAGTGGCAAGTCACTACAACTCTAATATACAGGTTACATTTACGGGTGTTTCATTGTCTAAGTATCGTGGGATCGGGATAGGATGCCCAATGCCCATATAAACGAAAAATAACTGATTAATTTACCGAAGTTAACATGAAAGAGCTCTAGACTAGACTTTATTATTTTGCTTGGTGTGTACATGTACATATAAACAAATATGTGATGAAGCATCCACGTCATGGTAAAGAGTGAGAAATACAAATCCAAAACAAAACAAAAAAAAAAAAAATAGGGCAATCATTAAAAAGTACTCTTTTAAGAAAGGCAATTATAGGCATTAGAAGGAGATCACAAGACAAAAAGACTAGAACCAGCTAGCTTTTTGCAATTTCACTTTTCTTATCTTTTAGTGAATGAATAACCAGTGCTGCTGGATGTAGTCGAACTGGAGCTTTGATGCTGTGAGAAAGCGGGATGAGTTGATGAAGTAGCACTAGATGGTGGAGTAGAACCAATTGTGCCAGTTGATGAAAGTGTAGCTGGTAATGGAACTGCTTGTTGTTGATAAAGTTTCTGAGAATTGCCGACTTGTTGGAAATTGGGCAAATATTCAAGCACTGGTTGGATCCCAGGTAAAGTTGCCCCTACACTTGATGAACTAAAGGATCGTCTGTTGAGCTCAACTGGTGATTGAATGCCCATTTGTTGGGAATATATTGGTGCTTGGGAAGTGGTAAAAGGATGGGACGGTGGCAGTGGTGGTGGTGGAGGTGCCGTGAAGCTGGATAAGTCAAAACTAGATCTTTTGGGATGTGGAAGGATGGGTGATTGATAATTAGGGTTGACTTGTAAAGCTGGCACATGCATAGATCTCAAGGTTGAAATTGCGGGAAGAAGAGTACTTGGCGACCTGTTAGGCTGGGAAGATTGAGTTGGTTGACTAGGATTTGTTGTAACAGCATTGTTAGTAGTGGTAGTTGAAACTCCAGGATCAGATCCAATCTTAGATAGAACTCCAGGTACACCTTGAGCACCAATATATGAATAATGTTCTTGAAAAGCCTCATCCAGTTGAGCCAAGTAACTATCAAGTGGTCTTGTGTCACCAATTTGAACAGGTAAAGTCTCTTGTAATTCCTCGAAGCACGGAATATCATGTTCTGCTTCATTGAAAATATTAGAAATCTGGGCAATATTAACAGGAGGCAAGTGTAAACTGGATTTGGATTCAAAAGGAGGTGACAGTACTGTGTTTTGTTGCTGTTGCTGTAATAGTTCAGACCCTGTGATATGGCATAAATAAGGATAAAGGGAATATGATGGATGAAATATAGGAGGATCACGTTTAGAAAGAAGCATGGCATTCACCCTCGGTTCAAGGTTAAAAATAGAACCTGTTAGTGGAGGAACAGCTTGTAATGCTAGGGCTCTTAATAACGGATATTTTGCAACTTGAAATGATGTTTCTTCAATATTTTTAGCATCAGTAGCTATTCTAATATATTTAATTAATGCGTCTTTATCACGGGTAATACTTTTCCAAATAAAATTACAAACTTCAGTCATATGCCATGAATTGTGTGCAATTATCTTATCTAAAACAGGAGTAATCTGCTGTACATCCTGATTGGCCATCTTCCTAACAGCTTCATTGCTATTATATAGACCATAAACAATTGTAAGACTACCTTGAAATACCATAAGAAGAACCAATTGACTGTATGGTAAAAACTTTTCAAATTTAAGTAAGGAAGAAGAGACAATAACTGATAATCGATGCGTACTTTCAGTTATTGCAGACCAGCACAACGCATGATCGATATTTTCTGATTCCAAGTAATGAGAAGATGCAGGACTGACTGATTCCGACTTTACATTTCGGTGAATTATTGCATGGAATCGAAATAAGTTACCTCTTTGAATTAATATTGCAAGTGATAAGACCCAAACATTAATCGTTAAACTTACAAAGGAAAGAGATGGATCTTTCATTTCGGGTGGTAAAGTTGTATAGTAAGATTCAATCAAAAAATTAATTTGCTGTATAAGAGGTGTAATCGGTAGTGATTTCAGTGATGATAAATTGGCCTTTCGTTGAAGATCTGTGATTTTGTTAATAACAAATTGAAAGGAGGTAGCACAGTCATAGAACATAAAGCATTCATTTTGATATTTACCAAGATCATTAAAATCACTTCTTGTTAAAGGCTTCACGGTACATGAATTACTATTAAAACTAAAATCCTTAGATAAGGTAACTGCTAAAACTCTATCACTGACTAATAAAATCCAAAATAGACGCTTGTACCATAATTGCTCTTCAGCGGTTAAATGTTTTGAATTATCAACATCTTTATCCATACCAAATGCATTTGCAAATCTAACAGCAGATGCAAAATGGTCTTCTATTTGTCTTAATGATGGTTGAGAATAAGGGGCAACTGACAATAAAAAAACTGAGGTTGTTAAATATATACCATTGGGTTCACAATCTGAAGAATAAACTAGCTTGGCTTTCTCATATAACCTTCTAGATTCAGCGAACTCTTTTTCAGTCTTAGCAACTATTTGGCAGCCAATATAAAGAATGATTCGTAATAACAACAAACTGGGTGGATTTGTTAAATCTTTGAAGTCTCTTTCGAATGCATGTCTAAGAATACAAGGGTATAATGTATGGAAAGTTTCAAAATATGTTTTAATATATAACTTACATTTTGATTCACATGGTAAAACAAAGCATCTAGCTGATTTCAGTAATTCAATGGCTTCTTGAGAAACTAAATCAACGACCTTAATATTTCCATTGGATATGAAATAATCTTGTAAAGTCCGCCGTAAGCCAAAATGAGCAGTTAAGAGTCTGAAAAATTGTGATAATTTGAAAGGATCTACTCTCCGGTATAAAAAACTGTCCGAATCTACTATAACTTCACGTTCTGTTGAAGACGGAGTATCCGGTTGAGACATTGAGGAGTTGATGGATTCGTTGTTCTCATCATGATCATTATCAACATCATTATCATCTGATGATGGTAGCTGCTGTTGGTACAGTTTCTGATTGGGACTAGTCAAAACGTTGGTATCTGAATCACTTTGAGAGTGCAATAGTTTAGCTCTTTTTCTAAATCGTTCAGCTTCCATCTCAGCTTTGGTTCTTTTCTTTCTTCTTTCAACCACTACGCATTCAATACCAAATTCTTCACAGTTTGTACATTTCTCTCCCGGATAATTTTTGGATGTCACATCACACTTGACCTTTCTCTTACTGCAAGTTTGGCAGGCTCTTCGTGATTTCTTTCTTATATATTTGAAGTATGGCTGTTGCTGTTGTAAGTCCTGGGTTTGAGAACTTAGGGATTTGTCCATGGTCAAACCAACGACGTTAAATGAAACAACTTCTTATGGGAATGGTGAATAGCGGAACAATGGTGGCTGAGCAGAAGGACTGGGAAAAGAGGAACATGAGGGTATAAATAGCTGGATAGGGAAGTGGAATCAAAGTACACAGGTTGGACGCCAATTGGGGGACTGGAGTTAAATCCTGGCTTACGTACAACAATTGACCAGTCTGGAGTCGATGCACGCCCACAAATTTCGAAATTGATTCGACCCCTGGAGCGTTGGCGGTGGCGCTGCGGCAGGGACCGGTCTTGGGGCGATCGTCGGTGTGAGCCGACTTGGCAACATCCACAGGATACGTCTGCCTGTTAGTTAAATATAGGAGAAGTATTATATTGAGTATATATAGGAAGATAAAGAACAAAAACATAAACAGAACTGACTGGAAGCAGTACTTAAGAAGGGATAATAGACATGGATTAAATCATTTTCTGGGGTTAGAATGTTCTCATAAGACACATTCCTCAGAAACTTCACCATTAATGGTAGTAGTGGTACATTGTGCAACAGTAGGAATACAGTAGGTTGAAGGGGTACCATTTGAATAAGACGTGGTACATGAGGTACTGTGATCTAAATTGTCTCTCTTCTCAATGATACTGATTAATAGCGATGGGCATGCAGGGTGAATACTCATGTCTTCAGTTATATCCTCCAAAAGAGGGCAAACCATAGCATGAAGTGTAGAGGGGCCCAAGACAGCATATATTAAGACTTGGTAAATCTGCATTTTTTGTGTTTTGTTAGGAGAGATTCTTGCAATTGGAGTTTTAAGGTGAAAAGGGTATGATTTGATTGGGTAGAAAGCGGGTTTAGTGGATTTGAGCTTGCTTAAATACTATGGGCTTATTTTTTACATTTCTACAATGGATGTGTATGGCAACAGTTCACTAGATGGTATAACGAATGGGTAGGATCAGCCTCCTTCTCAATACAGTTTCAGAGTTCAATGTATTGATTCAGACGAATAGCTTGCTCGTTCATGTCCCTTACAATCAGTTAAGCCGATATTATATATTTGCTAATGCTTTAGAACCATACAGTTAATTGTGCACTTGTGATTCATATTGTACGCTGCTTCACTCACTTGCAGGACGTTCTTTACAACTCTTAATTAGAACTTGTGACTTTAATCAATCTATCAATTTCATCGTAGAAGCTACAAGATACAGAAAGTTTATTTGGTACAGAAATGAACATTAAAGATATCATATATCTGGAGATTTAAAACAAAAGAATAATATTCAAGTTTAAAGAAGGACGAACTGGAAATTGTACAAAATCAAAAGTAAAAGACTTATTGGTCAAATGACTTACTAGATAAATTTAGAAATTTCTAACTAGACCCACTTCTCTGAGCTTTCACCATTGATGGTTATAGCAGTAAATCCTAATTCAGAGGGACACAGTCTGAGATGAGTTAATATTGACCTCCTTTATATTTTGACTGGAAGGTAAATCACGGTATAAACATGCTTTTTAGAATGCACTGTATTGAATAGGTGAGGTAAGGACATGGGAGAATCGTTCATGCCCCTTAAAATCAATTTATCCGATTATCTAAATTAACGATTATAAATCCGTATGAATTGAACCATCATAGTATGTATTATCACAAGCAATCTTCTACTTTTGTTATAAATATAAGAGGAATAGGATAGAGAAAAGTCATTGACGATAGAAGGGTAAGATCAGTTGTACAATAAATCAAAAATTCAAAAGAAACAAAGACTCATATTTCTAATATTTAAAAAAAAGCATATATGAAACAGCACAATAAGGGATAGTGAAAGACACAAAAGTGTAAGAACCATGGTTTAACCCAATTTCTAGATTTAGAGCTACCTGAAAAGAAAGATATCATAACAACCTAATCATAGAGAGTCTTGATTATCCATTATGAAGCAAATTTTGGATCACTTCAAATGCATAATGGATGAGGTTTACCTTTAACAGTAGTAAAACATTGGTAAATAGTGGTGCTTGATGGTTCGCCTTTTAAATAAGAAGTGGTACATGAAACTTCGTCTCTCTTTTCAGCAATAGGAATCGGGGTACATCTACCTCCACCTAGACCAGGACAGGCTTGATTTTCAACTGGAATAGAAAAAATAGAAATTGAGAACGAAAGTAGAGCAGCAGAAACTAAGATGGGATGAAATTGCATTTTCAATTTGGGTTGAAAGTGTGTATATGACCTCGTTTGAGGGAGATAGCTAGGGAAAAGAGGAGCTCCATAAAGTGGTTCTCAAACTCCCTAAATATTTGGTTTTTATCTCTTGCGGTTTCACCCGCATAGTCAGTCAACATATCCCAGCTCTTTATTGGATGTTGACTTAGTTCCTGTATGAATTCTTCCATTTAAGGCTACAAGAAATGATGTCCACTGGGATACAAACTGTTTTGCCCCCTTCCGACAGAGGAAATCTAAAATAAGAAAACAGTTTCAAAATCACAATGTTGATTTGACCGGGAATGAAAGTTGTTTTGCGTATAGAATAGTAAAATAAAGGGTATAAAATAAAGTTAATAAGAATATATAAACCAAACAAAAAAGAAAACTAATATTTATTCAAAATGAAACGGAGTGGAAACGGTATAAGAGGGGATAATAAAAAACAAAAGTAAAAGAAATATGGTTAACTAACTTTTCAGTTCTAGGATGTTCTCACAGGACACACTCTGGTATAAGTTGCCCATCTACTGTCTTTGTAGTACAGTGTGCAACAGTATTGACACAATAGACCAATGGTTCACCATTTGAATAGGAAGTAGTACAAGAAGTGCCCTGAGCCCTCTTTTCAACAACTGGAGCAGGTGTAGTTTCAACTGCAGCAGGTGTGGTTTCAACAGGAGGTAATTCATCTCTCTTCAAGACACATTCTGCAATAGTTTCACCATTTACGGTCTTTGTAGTACAACGTGCACCTCTCTTTTCAACAACTGGAGCAGGTGTGGTTTCAATAGGAGGTAATTCATCTCTCTTCAAGACACATTCTGCAATAGTTTCACCATTTACGGTCTTTGTAGTACAACGTGCACCTCTCTTTTCAACAACTGGAGCAGATGTGGTTTCAACAGGAGGTAATTCATCTCTCTTCAAGACACATTCCGCAATAGTTTCACCATTTACGGTCTTTGTAGTACAACGTGCACCTCTCTTTTCAACAACTGGGGTAGTAGTGGTGACCGGGATAATTGGTGTACATGGACCTGAGCCTGCATTACCAGGGCAAGCTAATTGGGGTGCAACTGGCCTAGCATAAACCGAAACGGAGCATAAAATTAAAGCAACAGAACTTAAGAGTTTAGAAAATTGCATTTTTGTTTTGGGTGAGGAAATATTTAGATATGAAAGTATTCGATGATGGCAATTACGCAAAAGTATGCTTCGAGTGAATTCAAAACTCATTAAATGGATTTAGACTTACTTAAATACTCCAAAATTATTTTGTCATGTTTGTCCAAATTGTCATTGTAAGTTGTTTTCATCCAAGTATGACCTATGAAGCAGGTCTGACTTCATTTTCACATCATTATAAGAAAGATTATCCATTGGGATATGCTCAGAATCCAATGTGTTGAACAAGAGTCTCGCTCACGTCCCTTACAATCAATTTAACCGACTAACACTATTTAATTTACTAAGCTGTAAAAGCATGCAGTTAATTCTAGAGTCACAATTGATTTCATATTCCATAGTTATATAACAAATGTAACATGCATACACTTCCAAATTGCTCCAAAGGTGAAGGGAAAATCGTTCTGAAGTGCTAGACTCAAGCAAAGGCCCCCTAAATTAAATTGTTCTAATTTTAAATGAAACACACAAGATTATAGCGCTCATCCGAATATCAAATTAACACAAATCATTAATTTCCAAGAGAGAAACAACTCTGATTGAAAACAAAACAAAACAAATCATATGTCAACGAGTGGTTGGAAACTCAACAACGGGCCTTGACTAATCATTTTTCTGATGCTCTCAAATTCCATTACATAATTTTAATCCCAAAATGACCCGTTTTCAAGTTTACAATTATTATACAATAAAAGAAGTATTATTGCCATTTATAGTCATAATCAATCCAGTGAACAAAGCCCTCCTTTATCAGAGTAGTAAACTTTCCTTAAAAATGGGCATTGTTCTGAGTAACTTTTGGAACCTCAATACTAGTATTTCACAATAGGCTATGAGAAGGGATCAGGTATTTGATTAAATTTCATAAATTTACAGCCAGTTTAGGAATATTCCAAGCAGCTAAAATTTCCAAAGTTCATGCTCCTTAAATCAAGAACTTCTAATTGAGAGTCATATACCGCAGAAACAGTACCTAAAAAAATTATAGTATTCCACTCGAATTTAATTTAGTTAGAGTTAGTTCAATTAAGATGGATGAGCAAATATCAAAAATGGCCAGATACTCATAAACCTTGAACAGGGCTAAATTTGTTAGTAAGGATGAGCATTCCCAGTGATCTCAGATTATACCTGTTCGGCTAATTTTATCAACTGTTTCATGTTGGACCATCATGTAATGTATATTCATACATTTTGATTTGAGCAAAAAGTTTAAATTTTTGAATACATGGAGATAAATCTTAATGGATGCCATAAATCTTAACCTTCAATTTGGGCATACGAGAGAACAGTTGAAATTCCTAGATCTAAAATTGTGAACGAACGATTCGAGCCTTTCAATCCCAGAAATCTCCTGAAGTTTAATATCACTATTATGGTTTCTCAAGTCGTCTGATACAGAATCCTGAATTCTGGCTCCTCTCACAACCCCGACAGAAACCTCGAATGCCAAAGGGTTTTAACTTGCAAGAAGTGATAAATAGTCCAAGTAATATTTAAGTGTTTGAAGCTGTGCTGACCACAATCTGACTAAGAAATATATACCAAGTAGTAAATTAATTCACTTACAAATAGAAATACTTATCTATTCATTTATTAAAAAGTATTGATTATATTTTCATACATAACTTAGAGTGAATCTTCGTAGGTTAATTCTTTTATTACATTTTTAAACACGGGAAAATGGGAAAACCCACGACACTTCATATGTTCAGTGAGTTTGGGAATTTCAATTGTCCCCGAAAATTCAATATCAAAACTTCGCAATTCTTCAGGAATATCTATCAATCTGACAACTTTTCTCTTCTGACAATCAGAACTCAAAGATAAGGTCGAAATACTATTCAAATTCAAGTTTCTTAAATCAAATACAAGTTGATCCATCCTGAAGATAACCATAAACACTCCCAAATTTGATCTTCTGAAACTAGGTGAAGATTTAGCAACTGGATAAACTGTCTCTAGACATAAAGTAAAATTTGTCTTATCAAACGATGATAGGATAAGTTCCCTAACAGTCAAAGGTACAATTGATAAATCCCAAAGGTAGAAGTCACCATAAATTTCGAAGTGATCCAAATTAGATAGGTGACTCAGGTCAAGGGCTGACTTGTCAATTTTGACATTGTTATTATCACCTTGAATCTTCATACGTAAAGAAGTCACCGTATTAGATAAATCTGATACAAGATGGGTAGCAGTCTTTAAGTCTACATTTTCAATATTAACAATTTTAAGTGAAGAAATCTCTTTCAAATTTCGTATAGTGAAACTAAAACTTTTTAATCCAACTAACTCCAAGACTTCTAGTTTTGGGGGCAACTCAAAGGTTTCACATTGGAATACTCCGGATAAGCGTAATGAATTTAATGTATTGGGGAATCCCTTGATTATCTGTTTATCATAGTTCAAGTCACGTAAATTGATCGACTCCAGATATGCTAATTTACTTAGATCAAACATAGACCAAAGTAATAGTTGCTCAGTTAGTTCAACACGCCTACTTAAAGATACAGTGAACTTTTTTAAAGAAATACTTGAAGAAAGAAATTGTTGTAACCTCACTGGAATAAAGCTTGGATCATACATGATGGAAACATTCTTCAATGAAGGAAATAAATCCAATACTGTAGTTGGATCCCACGGCGAAAAGACAGGTGAGCATGAAAGCTGTAATTCATTTATCAAATAACAAAATTTCTTAAATTTGGGCTTATTCTGCCAAGTAGCTGGGAGAAACAAATATGGAAATGGTGGAATAACTGAGTATTTATTCGAGAGGGTCACGTACAGAAATAAAGAACTTCTTTTGGATAGTAATAATAACATTTCAAGAACATGTGACCTAATTGGTGTAATAATAACAACAGTTAACTTTTGTAAAGTAGAAATTTTGGAAATGCAAGCGAAACTATCATCATTATTGGTGTTTGAATTACTTCGCAGCTCAATAGTGGCTAGACTAGTAAGCTTTCCTTTGTTAATCAAGTATCGTATTGAAGGAGTAACTGGTGACATTATTCTTAATCTTCTGATCTTGGGAAAAGAAGCCTCAGGTAAATATTTTAGTTTCGAATTCATGACATTCAATTCGGAGTATATCCTGGGTGTTTCTATAAACCTTCTAACGACTCCATTAACTTGAAAATTTGCAAACACTGTAAGATTTCGCATAGTGATTCCATTTGAAACAATAAAATCTAATAGTTTTGAAATGCCTGGAGTTGTATTATCACATAAATTCAAGACGTGTCCCGAATACTCTATGATGGTTCCATACACATCAATTTTCAATGAACCTTTAACTAAAAGCATAGTAATCACATGATCAAAAAACTTATCAGTACCAAGAATCTTTAAATAATAACCATTTCCGGGATCTGTAACAGCCCAAATGGAAAGCTCATAAATTCTTAAGATAATCTCCAATGGCAAGCCTTTGAGAACACTTCGAAAAAACAGGAGATCAATATGTATATCTGATAAGCCATTGTTTGTGTTGGGAAATAGGACAGGGTCAAGCATTAATGGGTTCTTATTATCGAGGCATATATCTCCTTATAAATAATAGCCAAAATCCTGAAGCATTAGAGATTCATGGCCCTGATCTAATTAGTTAAAGTGACCTGTCCTAACTCTTTGATCAGATAATCAGTCCAATACAAAATTTGTTCGCTACAAAAAACTAATGTGTGGATGAGAGAAGAATACCCAGCATTTCAAGGGTAACATTGAAGGCATTAGATTACTATGTTCAAGTCATATCTTCTGCAATAGGGATCTTTAGTTTCTCAATAAAAATAAAATAGCAAAATATAGGGTTAATATAAAAAACAAAATGAGAATACATAAGTACAGTGTAATAAAAAATAATTAGGTTTCAGCAAGTTTATCTAGTTTCAAACTCAGAGTTTTACTGAAAAGGATATTTCGACATTTCTCTTTTTCAATTTATCTATTCGTTTGATATTCATAAGATCTCAGACGGGTTAACTGCTTGGGAAATACTTCAGGGACAGTTTCAATAAGCGGCTTGGCTCATTTTGAATTTGGCCCTTTGTATGATATCTCTTTGATAGGTATGGGGAGGATCCTTCTAAAGGTTATAACCAAGAAGTTTCATTAGTATCTACAGACGCTCGTTTTATAGTCTTAGATAGCCTGAAGAAGAATCCTTAGCACATCACTTTATGTAGGAAGCGGAGAAAAACGATCATACCGTTGTTTTTTATACATCTCTTGAAGCAAGAATAACATGTCATGCAAAAAACTAATTTCCTAAAATATGAGAATCAATTATCTTTAGATCATCAACGGCCTTAGATTTATTTTTGTGTTCTCTTCAGGCTGATTACTACGAAGAATAATAGTATGTGCTTTGAATTGTGACTGAAGTGCAAATCCAGTAATATTGGAGAATACCGTAAATATAACAGTGACCAAAATATTGTCAAATCAAACTATAGGATCCTCAAACAAAGTTTTGTGTAATCGTATGTACTATTAACACATGTTTAACAATTTCAGTAATATCACGAGAAAAGTCATAGGAAACTCTTTGAAGGATTGATAGACTAAATTTGCTTCAAAAAAGTCTTTTGAGTGCTTCTTCATAAGGATGGATAAGACATTGTGAGTTCAAAATTTCAGCACCGTGTATAACAGTGTGGCTTCTGAAGTGAATTCGGAAAGTTTAAATAATTTTCTTCTGTTGGAGGATGTTTCAATCCCAAAAAATAGAGTTGGAGATTAAACATTAACTCTGAATGTGGCTGAACAATATCAGATGTGGCGATGAAATAATAAGAGCCGCACGTCCTGTAACTGAAAATAAAATATAAAAAAAAAAATAAATAAATCCGGTTGGCCGGGACCATGCAGCACCATTAAACAGATATACAGAAGAACAACACTGAAAAGAAGACTTGTTTGTATAGACTGTGGCACAACTGCCTTTTCAATTGGATTTCCATACAACCAGACGCAGTGCAACTTTTAACAAGGTATCGACCCGGGAAAGATGGTGGAAAGCAATGAACAAACGCCGTTAACTCAGTCTCAACAGCAGAGTTACGATTACTATGATGACGATGGCAACTCCATTTACTCAGAAGATACACTAAGAAGCCAGAAATACCTGAGATATGGTTTATATACAGCTGCGATTGTGATTGGGTTACCATTAGCGTATTTTTTACTTGTTTTCTTACCAAATTTGGCCCCTCCAGCTGTGAATATTCCATTCATTGCCAGAGTTCAAAGTCCAAAATACTTTTTACATCCAGTTATTCCTCCTGTTAAAAGGTCAATCACAAAATATACTGATGAAGATATCGTGTTCTCATACTCTCTTCCCGATGTTCAAGTTGACTCTGAAGATAGCGCTGGGTTTATCATTGATGATAGGGATGTTCAAGCTTTGAAAGGTGATAATCCATTCAAGAGAGTTCCTAACTTCAAGGACTGGGAAAGATTAGATAAGCATTCCAGATTATATAAGAATCATATTAAGAAGTTCAATGGTACAGTTCCTCCTGAAAGTGCCAGCAGAATTATTCTAATTGGTGATATTCACGGTTCTTTAGATCCTTTGAAAAAGCTTATGGATCAGGTTCACTTTAATTCTCAAAACGATCATGTTGTTATGTTAGGTGATTTCTTAAACAAAGGTGAAGATTCATTTGGTGTTCTGGAATATGCTATTAAAAATCAATTCTCCTGTGTTTTAGGTAATCATGAAATGGAAATTTTGAAAAGATATAGTCAATTTCATGGTTTGCCAAAATTAACGTTTATCAGTCGTAATGGGAGCAGAGAAGAAGAGCCTGAACCTGAAGACTTGAAAACTTTTGATATTCATATTACTGAAAGTTATGACTTAGATGAATTAATGAAAATCGCTAAGCACCTAACTCCGGAGCATATTCGTTATATGTCATCTTGTCCTTTGATTCAAGAACTTGGTCCCGTTCCACATCTGACTAACAAGAAACAAACAAAATATTTCAGTATTCCAGCTAACGGTGTTGGCTGCCATGCTGGTTTATTATGGCATATTGCTGATTTAGAAGATCAAGATCCAAATACAGTTACTACAATTAGAAATTTATTACCTCCTGATTTTAAAACTCCTACTGAAGATAGAGGTGATGACGTCAATGGTCAAAAGGGACAATTCTGGGGTAAATTCTGGGCTCAAGAGCAGCGTAGAATTGTCAATGAAACCTTATATAACGGTACTGACTCCTTTACTCTAGGTACCAAAATATATTATGGTCATGATGCACACAGGGGTTTAAATGTTAGAGAATATACAACTGGTCTGGATTCAGGTTGCGTTTATGGTGGTCAGTTATCTGCGGAAATTGTTTGGAGTGAAGTTGTTGCCAATAAGAAAGGGAAAGAATCTATTGTTTATAAAAGAATGTTAACACATGTTAACTGTTGAGTTTTTAAAAATGAATTAATATTTCTGATTTCATTATATGGCGTTTATGTTTTTATGGTTTTCTATTAGATGTCTAATATACTCTATATTTATTCTTCTTTGATCTTTTTTTGCGTTTCTCCAAAAGCTCTTTTTTAATATTAATTGGTTAATTTACATTTGCCCTCGAGATGTTTTAGTAATATTAATATTAATGTTTTTATACTGAAGGGAAAAATAATAGGGTAGCAAAGAATTATTTGAAAAGTAGGGAGATAACATCTTGATCAGTCCTGTTAAAATAATCATATTTCAAAACAAGTTTGACAAACTGCAACATTTCTTCCCACTATTTCTTGCTAGATATAGGATCAGCAAGTCGTATAAAATCTGTATAAATAATAGAAGTAGAAACTTAATCAATAAGTAATTCTTGGGAGTCAAATAAAGTCCCATCATCACAGTCATAGCATCTTCCTGATTGATTTAGTTCTTTGGGGCCACCTGATAATATTCAAATTCATCACCATCAAGAAGTATAAAGTTGAACAGGTTGATTATTGTTGCATTCGTTGTGATTCCTGAAAAAAGTAAATCGGGTTTCCAGTTAATTCTTGATTCAGTTGCAAGGACCTGGTATAGTCTCTTCAGCTGAGCTTCGGATGTCGGAATTGGTTTTCCTGGAAGTTAATCCATCGTAACAATAGTTTTTGATTGATTATTTGTTAGATGGATTGAAGAAACAGGAAGATAAATTCAACTTAACTCAAAAAACACCTCATACGGTCTTGGTTCGCATTGGATCAGAATGTACTTACACTCCACAAGCCAACATCTAGAAAAATACTTATTTTAGGGAAACAGTCGTTGCATGAATTTCTTTTGTTTCAGAGAATCCCCAATTGATCCCTTTCTTCTAATTGAAATTCTGAGTATTATCCAACTGGCTTCATTTGGGGCTACCAATTGGTCTTTCAATTTCATTTTAGAGGTGGATTCGCTAAGCGATTACGGAACTTCATTATTCAATAACTGCTTTATGGAGACACAATTATTCAGCTTACCAGATACCATTACTGCACTAATCACGGTTATTACACCCATTCAAATCCAGAGAGTATTATCCAGAAACATATCAATGACAATCCCTAGCCTCACCAGAAACACAACCCGAATACTAGTATGTCCAGGCCAGGGTCATTTCAACACCACAACTCTATCATTACTTTCCAAGCATCAAAAAAACCCAATAATCCAATCAATCCTACAGGAAACAGATGCAACGTTACCCAAACTTCAACTATCTAAATACATAACAGACCCATCCTCCACGTTTGATCCTAATTCGACCACTTTCAAAAACCTACAATCGAAGACATCAATTCAACAACCAATGCTAATATTGACTTCATTTATCACAAATCAATTAAACAAGACGAACTACGGATTGAACTTGTTGGACCATGCAGATATAATTCTAGGACATTCACTAGGTGAAATAACAGCATTAGTGTTACAGGATATTATTTCATTCAACAAATGTTTGAAATTGGCGTACACAAGAGGTTTGCTAATGGAGTCTGTTATAGAACAAACTGGGAAAAAATGGGGTATGTCGGTTATACTATTCCCGCCTATCCATTATGACTACATTGTTAAGACATTAAATGATGAGGGTATTCATATTAGTAATTATAACGGATATCAGCAGGTTGTTGTGTCGGGTGTTAAAGATGAGGTTTCGAGTAAGTTGAATGTCTTGAAGAGAAAGTTGATGGAAACACTGAAGATTAGGATTAGGATTATGGATTTAGGCGTCACTATCCCTTTCCATCATCCTGTGTTAAAGCCTATTGAGGATGAGTTAAGAGATGCTTTTGCAAAAGTTATTAAGGAGGACCAATTAAGAATACCAGTTTTAAGTGATTTGAATTCTGAGTTGGTTGAAAAAGATACTTGGAAACAAGTGAATAATATAATTGATGTGACTTCACGTCCTGTTCAATTTTTGAGATGCTTAGAATGGATAAATCGAATTAAAGGTAACGAAGGTGGAGAGTTTCATTTCGTCAATTTTGGGAAGGCTACACAAGGAATAATTGGGAAGTTTTATGATGATCTTGTGAAATTGAATAAGTTAGAGGAGAAACCGGAGTTTAAAAATCTCCTAGTTAGTGATGATACTGAAGAATTGTTGAATTTATATAAATAATTAGTTTGTGCAATTCTTTTTTATGTGCAACAAAAGAGTTCGCTTCTTTACTAAGATATTTCTTCAACTGCCAGTAAGAAATAGTAAAAACGTATTTTTTGGTATATGAAACGAAAAAAAAAAGGAATTTTGAGAATAATACACAATAACGATAATACAAAAGACGCCAATTGAAGAAAAAGAAAAAATAAAGTATACCGTGAAAATAGATACTAAAAAAACCAGGGAAGTAAAAAAGCAAAAACGAGTCAAATACTTTAGAGTGTTTTTTTAAAAAAAAAGGCAAGTTCAAATAACAGAACAAAATAAATAAAAATTCAAGATAACAACAGGAGGGTAAAATAAATAAATGGAAAGATGAGTTTCAGGGAAAAGGTCACAAAAAGAATGAAAAAAATAAAAATAAAGCAAATTCAACTCATTGAATAGGTATAAAATTGGCAACAATTGCACTAGGAATGTTATATCTATCTCTTCTAATAGTAAAACTAAAGCAACAGTTCTGTTTTCTTCTTCCATCCTTGGTTCTCAAGTTACAACTAGTCAGTACAGCCTTCTGGGTTTTATCAAAGGCAATAGCCCCATACTTCTCCCAAAAATTAACACTTGATTCCTCAGTCATCAACTCATAGATAGTTAACTTCCCATTTTTCAAATCGTCAATTGAAACTTCAACTAAACTCGCAAACTCTTTATTTCCTCTGTAAATCTCACCTGTACGTCTCCATAAACAAGCTGGGATAGCCATTGATGTGAAAACACGATCGTAATCTAGTAACATTCTTTCGAAATTTTCTTCAACTAAAATTAAATCAATATCTTTTAGAGTTTGTGCTATTGCTCTAAAACCTGGTCTAAATGTACTTAATGGCTTTAAAATACGTTGTCTTGATGAAGCTGCCATATGATTATCCATATAAGTTTGTAATCTTTGATAACCTTTGGCATAATTATACGGTCTAAGCAGGCCAGCCTCCAATTTTGCATTAATAACTTGTTTTAATCTTTCTTCTGGGGATATTTCTGTTGTTGGATCGGCTGCGGTTAAGAAGAATTTGTCCCTTGCTGAATCTGAAATGAATGGGGCAGGCTGTTGCTGATTTGTATTCACTAATGACGTAGTTGAGCCAAAATGTGAAGTTGGAATTGTTTGTAAAGGAGTCATTCCAGTATGTGGCTGATGCTGTTGTTGTTGCTGTTGTTGTTGTTGAGCTTGATTGTTGAAATCATATTGAGCGTTAGGTTGTTGCTGTTGTTGTTGTTGTTGTTGTTGTTGTTGTTGTTGTTGTTGTTGTTGTTGTTGCTGCTGTTGAGTGAACTGTTGCAGGTTATTGTGCATAGCTAATTGAGATGCACCATTACTAGGAAGTCGTCTAATTGTAGGAGTGTTTGTACCATTTAGTGGGGAGAAAAAAGTGCTATCCAGACCATTTAAATTGGTAGTTGAATTGTTATTGCTATAGGTGTATTCCAATTTATGAAGCATTGGATCATTATTTAAGTTAATGGAGTTAATCATATCTGTATCATCGATCATGGATAAAAATTCAGTTAAAGAATTAAATTCTGAACCAGCATGTTCTGAGAAGAAAAAAGGTTGTTGGTTGATAGTCGAAGAATTGGGTTGCGATTGTAGTTGTAGTTGTTGTTGTGACTGTTGTTGGCGTTGTTGTGATTGTTGGTGATTCATTTGATTTGACAACTGCACTCTATCTGAATAACCAAATGCCTCGGGACCCTGAGCAGCTGGATTGTAAATACCCAACGATTTGTATTTATCGATATTAGATCCTGAACCCGGAGCCGTTGAACTTGAACTTGGAGCAGTCGAAGAAGCAGCATGGCCATGGGCAACCGGGGCAGTAGAGACTGTCACAGTGGCAGCTGAAGAAGCAGAAGCAGAAGTGGTGACTATAGGCTGAAGACCCTTGGAGCTGTTGCTGTTGGTGTTGATGGTGGCCATGCCTGGAGTTGAGGTAGATGTCGAAGCCGAAGAGGGAGTGTCAAGGCTGAGATCCTGAGAAGAGGCCTTCTTTGGTCGTTTGTTCTTCAGAGTGGGTTCGTCATGGCAGAGGTGGCCAATGTCTCTCTTGATACAACGTTGGCAAGGTCTGTTTTCGTCACAGATCATATGGGAACGACGACAGTAGACACAAGCAATACCCACTTTCTTTCTTCTTCTGGTAGTAGAGTTCGAGGGTTTCATGTCTTTGGACTCAGGATCGGATGTGAGGTTGTCTGCCAGCTTCTGAAGTTTCTGGGGTTGTACCTGGGAAGTCATGGTGGTTGGTAGGGTTTACGAATAATATGATGTTTATGGGTTGTGGAAGTTGATCAAGGAGTACGGTAATCAGGAGGACAAACTGACGTGTTGTAGCTGTAGATGGAAAGATCCGAGATGGAGGTCTGTAGGAGTCTGTGGGGAATATAAGTGGTTGCAGTCTGATCACCCAGTAGCAGTCTGTCAATAGGCAATAGGCCAATAAAGCTTCAAAAGGTTCAACTCTTCCAATACTCTACCCCAGACAGATTAAAATTTACGTAATTTCAGAGCGTCGCGTCGGTGTATCACGTGATTTAGACTCAATACTCGCAGTCACCCGGGTTTATCCGCGAAACCCGGGACACTATCCCAGAATATCTGTGCCACCTGAGCCATATTAAGCGGCTGTGCCACTGGTAGTCAGATAGATTTATTTGCCATTTGGTGATCCAGAAGGTCCTCTGGAATTGAAATCGAAATGGAAGATTCAGTTAGTGGTGGTTAATTACTGTTTGATGATGGGTGTAGTTTTTTTACAACAGTGGTCCATATCACAATCGATCCCTTTGTTTCTTCTAACATGGGTGATGCCTTCCAGACAAGGTTCGTCAACTCCTTTCCTGTACGTATCTGGTGATCTTGATCCACAAATTAAACCGATTATATACTAACTACTATTATAGAGAATATATCAAGAGAATCAGCAACAACCATCTCCCCCTCAATTTAAAAGGATAAAATTTGCTGCTAAAAAAGATATCGACACAAGAAAGTCTTATGTCGTAGCAAATACTGATATACCTGACCTGTTCAATCAATCCATCTTCGATCAGTTGAATTTACAAGAGTCTAGAAATTCTATACTATACTCAAAGAAATTAATACAAAAGATCCCGGCTTACTATTCGTGTTCTGCGACGTCTTTTGAAATTAGTAATAGAATTAAATCAATCATTAAATTGGTGTTCCATTCAGAAAATGAAAAATTCATCTTCACTCTTAATCAGTTCTTACAATTTTGGTACCATTTCAGAGTACATGCTATTAGAGATAGAAGGAAAAGAAACAAGATAGATGGTTTAATTCATTATCAGTATTTTAAATGTCCTCAGTATGATAAAGGGCAAATTAAATCAATTGAAGAAATTGAAATACCTCAACAGCATTCTCCTCGATCTTCATCTCCATCAACTCCTAAGTTGCTTGCTCTACAACCGCAAACTCCTACTCCAACTTCAATGACAGTTACTCCAACTTCGATTAGCAATATGCCTTTCATTCCACAAAATTATAGTTTTGTTACTTCGTTTCCTTCCCAAGAATTCCAGCAAACTAGTATTCAAATGTTGCCAAAAGATCAATCACAGCAACAGTTGTTACCTGCTCCACAATTGGCATTACCAGGAACACCCACAAATTCATCAACATTGATTCCTCAAACTTCCCCAATGACCCCATCTACTCCATCTACTCCAATTTCAAGTTCTAGTTCAACAACTTCTACTCATCCCAAAATTAAGAAAATCTATAAATATAAACACAACCCAGAAGAAGCATGTCCAGTAACATACGAAGTGATTTTCAATTTCAATGATAATACTGTGACTATGTCTAAACGTGGCCCTGATGAAGTTCACAAAGATCATGGTATGGAAGATGATATCAGGAAAAAATTAACAAAGAGTTATATTAAAAAGAAGATATCTTCATCTAAAGAAGAATTAAGAGCTTTAGGTAATGATTTTAATAAACAGATGACTGGGTTGGCGGAGTCGTTCACCGATGTTGATGATATTGTTGGGATTAAGGATGCTCTAGGTAAGCATTTTGATAGATGTTTACAGTTGCAGGAGAAATTGGAGAGATTGTGTTAATTGTATAGGATGCTTTTTCTTTCTTTGCTTATTAAGATAGCTATCCAATGCAAAAGTTTAATTATGGCTTTCTGTCTCTTGGTTTTAAAATATTTAGATTATAGTTTATCGTCCTAGTTTTGTGAAACTAGTAACTGCTACTTTCGTTTTTTTAGTTGCGTTTTTTTTCTTTGCATCCTTCCATTCAAATCACTCATTTATCAGGTTTCTACTTATGGGTTTTCGTTTTTTAAAATATTTTGGGTTATATATTCGTCTAGCTGTGTCTTGCATTAGTATCATTTCGCACATTTTTACTTATTCTTCATTCATTTGTTATATTACTCCTTTTAATTTACTTTATTCATTTTTACTATTATTTTATGCAAGCCCTACCTAATTCGGGGATGAGCCCATTCCGATAAGCTTTAGACATGTATATATATGCATGCGCTCTAATCTGTCTAAAAAAGAAAGCAATTCGAGGGTATCCTTGAAAGCCTTTTCGGTGTTCCAGTGACCAATCACAGCGGAGCGTTCTCCGGGATTCGCTCCTCACTGAATCATGGCTCCAAGAAAAAGCTCATGCGCTAAAACCTCAAGAAGCATATTTTCTATACTCTATAAAGCAATGTGCTCAGCGTGATTGTGTGACTGGAGCTTTAGACTAAATGTACAGGTATATATATATATATATATATATCCATATATAGTTGAGATGGGGGACTTCGAGATAGTACTCTTTACCGCAGACCCCATTTATCAAAAACAATGCAATGATCAATCTAGCAAGCAGTCACACGAGCGATCGACACATGAAATTAATTGGAAATTATCTCCGGCCCCCATTTTCATTTTTAGCTGTATCCTAGCTTACATTTAACAATAGACTCACAATATACGAGTCCATCCAGCAGCTGCGAACAGTTATGCAATAAAAGAAACACCTTTTCCCACTCCCACCTTTCCCAATTGTTCTGGTATGTTCAACACTTCCTGCTCCCATATATACCACTCTCTTTTACAGAGCACACCATTGTCACCGTCATGCTCCTACAAGTTGACCCTACAAAGGATCACCGTAAGAATCATTATCCTTTGTTCTACCTTTCTGCTGTGTGTGTTACAATCGTTTTATTCTTTACGTTTTTCCTAGATTGGACGCTGACTGATCAAGTTAAGCAACAAAAAAACAGATTATCTGAATTTTACACTAAATATCCACAAACATCCAAATCATCTAATCCATTCAACATTTTATCCACATCATCAAGACTAGACCAGCATTATCCCTATCACGAATCAGATGTTGACAACAAATATACCATTCAGAAAAATATATATCAATTATGGGAAACTCAACCTGCTAATCCTGATTTCCCACATCGTGAATCCCATAATCAATGGATCTTGCTGAACCCTAACTTTAAGTATCATATTGATACATACGAAAATTTTATCTCTTTAGTGAAAGAAGAATTCAGATCTACCGTTCCTGAAATTGTAGAAGCTTTGAACCTGTTACCTTCCATGGCTCTTAAGGTTGATTTCACTAAATATTTGCTATTGTTTCTAAACGGTGGCTCATATGCAGATATCGACACTGTTATTTTAAAACCAATGGATGATTGGTTCGATACGAATAGAAACGTTGGATTTGTGATTAGTCATAAAGACGTGGGCCGTAATCCGGAATTTACCAATTTTCCTGAATTTCAAGAATGGTTTTTCAAATCTAAAGCCAGACATCCAATTTTGAAAAATTTAATTTCAACTATTGTGAAAACCACATTTGAAGCAACTGAATCTGGAGTGAAGCTGAATAGAGAAGAAACTGTTGATTGCAATGCTCTGAATTTAATGGAATGGACTGGGTCAAGTGTTTTGTCTGATGTTATTATGTCATATTTTAATTCCTTTGATAATCCTACAATTCATGATACAAAGCCACGTAGGAAGGCCTTCTATAAAGAGTTGATTGGTGGTCCGGATGTTCCAAACGGTAAAGGAATCAACTGGAAGATCTTTAATGGTGCTGATGGACCTATCGTTATAAATGATGTCGTTGTTTATCCATCATCTACTTTTCTCAAACCTCAAAAAGATGATGGTAATAATCATTATGTTGATCATAAATTTACCTTCGATACTAGTATGATTGAAGATGATTGACAATTTTACTATATATATTTCATTCTGTATTACTCTATTTTGTGTATTTATGTATTTTTTCAATAAACAATGTCTCTTTAACATCAAGTAGGGTTACGAAATATTTAGTCAGAAACGTTATAGCTACTTCTAATTCTATTTTGTAGATGCTGTCCAGCAGTAATACTAGCGCCATACTTTTTTAAGTGATGAGTAGCACCCCTACCTTTAATCTTCTGGACGATTTCAGATGGAACAGGTTCTAATAAAACGTCTTCATCTGGATTAGCAAAATAAACAACAGAATATCTATCTTTACGTTTTTCTAATAATTGAGGTGGAAACCTAACTCTATGAACAGTGCTTTTCAATAATCCATTAGTCCAATAACTCAACATATCAGCAATGTTAACAATTAAAGGAGGTGCGTAACCTTTACTTGCATATACTTCAGAAGCTCGTATGAACGGAGCCCACTCCCACTTTTGAGACTTAGGTGATAATATTTGTAGCCCTTCTTCATTTTCTTTTTGAAATAAGATTGTAATACAACCAAAATCTGAATGCGCACCAGCAATATTAAGTTTTGAACTTTGAGAGTCGATGTTCGTTTTAGGAGTAGGATAATGGAGTAATCTTAGCGTTGTTCTGTTGATACTATTCCCAGATAGTTTATCCACAAACCAGTTAATATCAGGTTCACCACTTTCTTGTTGAGTGATATTCAATGCAATAGAAAGTAATTTCATAACTTGATGCAAGACATTTTTCAATTTGAGTATAATAGATGATAACAATTCTTTATTATGTGGTATCAAGAAGAATGGGGGATTGGATTTCCCGAATTCGCCAGTCTCGAAGTCCAACAATCCAAAATCGTAAGCTTCCTTTGGATCACCTATGGATTTTGTCTTAGCATCAAAAGTGTCTTGTTCTAGATTTTGTCCCCCAAATGGAACATAGCCATTGCTTGAATTATCAAAAGGGTATTTCAATTTTTCATCTAGTGGCAATTCAAAAAATGATTTGGAAACTTGAAATAATTCTTCAACTTCAACCTGTCTGAATCCATGACCTTCTAACATTAAGAAACCTTGATCTGAAGCTGCTGATAAGAGTTTTTCGGCTGTTTCTGAGTTAAGCTCAGAGATGTCCACCAAATCTAGTGGGTTTGTTGAGCTCATTATTGAGGATATAACTTATAAAGAAGAAAAAGCATGAGATCTCAAGAGATTCGAATAGATCCATTGGACAAAGTTCTAGAATGATTAACCCATCTTATTATACATTGGATTTGTAGATAAGAAAATACAAAATTACCACTCGCTTCTGCGTCGATCGGCGTAAATACAACCTTTCTGTTACCCGCCCTCTATTTAAAGAAGAGTCGCTTTCTTCTCCAAAGGCTAATTAGAAAAATGGATTAATTATAGCTCCAAATAAGAAGCTTATTCACTACGAGTAACGTACAATCAATACTTCTTTATTATCATCACAGGTATCATAGGCATCACAGGTACTCAATCTATCACTAACTCATTACAACAGCATCCACACATCCACAGCACTAGCTATCCCCTTATAGACACGTCTGTCAATCGTTGTTTCATTCTCTTCGGAACTTCTATAACTCACAGTACTCAACATTTCTCACTTAGAAACTGGCTGCCTACAATTAGTTATTCAATCCATTATATAGCTATTATTTTATCCATTGTCGTGGTTTATTGCCTATATACTCGTACACTCCGTTTACATCTAATATTTAACCCATAGAGAACAAAGACCATGTCACAGAACGATATCATTACCCAAGTCCATCAATCCGATGAAATGGCCATGATGCAGCCAAATGATCAAGAATATGATGATTACAATACTCAAATCAAAATGAACATGAGAGGTACAATATTTACAATAACTAGAGATGATTTAATGGCTTTACCCGAATCAATTTTATTGTGTTTATTCCCAAATGGTGTTTTCGTTGATATGGATGGTAACGTAATAAATAATTTAACTGAAGATGATTTGGTTTATGTTAATTTTGCTCCCGAATGCTTCACTTATATATGTAACGAATTTGATAAAGCTGTTAAAGATTTAACAGTAAATGAAGATCAGCAACAACAAGAGTACTATAACATTAATGACCCCAATATATTAAATGATAAGCCTTCAATTATAGTGTTGCGTGAAGATTTAGATTATTATTGCATTCCTCCTGTTACTGGTTTAACAGCCGATCAAATGAGAAGTATCAAATTATTAGTTGGTCAGCAACTTGTTCAAAATCAAAGAATATTTGATGGTTTAGGTTATCAACCTGGAAAACAATTAAAACCTGCTGAGCAACACTTGCTGGACATGTTATGCTCTTCGGGTTTCAATGTTACTGGTGATTGGGGTCATAGATCTTTAGAGCCTGGTAAAACTGTTGTCTTTTCATTGGCGCTGGTTCGCTTGAATTGTGGTACTGCATCAGAAACTGAAACTCCTGAAGATTCACCAACTTTAAAGCCTGTCACTTCCACATCTTCAACTACGACTTCTGAAAAAAGAAGATCAAGGCTAAGTACGCTAGCTCATGCTGTTTCAAGATCTCAATCTAAACATAGAAAAGACAAAAACTCTACGGCTACAAAACTGTTACTTTTCTGGAGAAAGCCTGCTAGAAAATGCTGGTGGTCTGATATCACTGTTCAAGTTAATTTATCCAGTTTAGGTTTGAAAGATAAGAATGGTATATTGTTGGATATTACCTCTATCAAGGTTCATATTAGAAGAGTGTGGACACTTGAATTATCTGTTATTGGTGTTCAATAGTTTTTTCCGTTTTAAATATTTAATTTTTCAATTAATAGTGTATTAACTTCTTAATAATATCTTATTTTTATTAATTTTTTCCTTTTTGTTTATTTTGTCTCTTTTTTTGTCTCTCTTTACTTTACTCTGTTTTTATTAGTTTATTCCTCTTCTTCTATTTCGACTCTCTATACAATCTAATGTTTGGTTGCTTTTTAATAGTGAATTTTTGTATTGGTACGTACATGTAATTTATGAAATTTGAATTCGTTTAACTTCTTTCCTAATTAACCTCTAAAAGCATCAGTGTTCGGTTACGCGCCGAGAAGCGGAACAGTGGCGGATATAAAAAACGTGGATAAGCGAAAAGGAACTCTTCTCTTTCCTGTTGCAAACTAGCCATCTTTTCTTCAGAATGTGATCCAGGTTTTTGCTCTTTTTACGGCACCTTCTTCTTTTTGTAGCAGCATAATAGATTCCTCACTTCTTGCCTCTAGTCTGTTGCTCCAGTTCAATTGATTCATTTATTCTCTTTTCAATCGTCTCTGCTCTAGGTTGCTTGCTATCAAATTTGGAATTTTTACTCTTATCGGTATTTGATTTAGATTTCTATTGCACTACTATAAGAACAAAATACAACTCAACACAACCCAACACAAAACAAAACAACTAATAATAATACAAAATGGCAATCTTAAGTACATTGTCGAAAGCCTGTGGATGGGGATATGTTCTTTCGTGGGCTTTAGCTGCCTATCCAAGCATCATCTCCAATATCAAGTTAAAGTCTGTTCAAGGTATTTCTATAGATTTCATGTTTTTTAACACTATGGGTTTTTGTCTTTATTCATTATACACTGGCTCCATGTTAAGTTTGGATATCGTTAGGGAAGAGTTTAAAGAAACGTATGGGAAGTATCCTTTAATCAGAATTAATGATATCATTTTTGGATTACATGGTTTACTTTTGAATTTGATTTTGATCTCCCAGGCTTATTGTTGGGGCTTTAAGAAAAATGACAACCAAAAGCCTAGTATTACGTGTAAAATTGCCTTAATTGGAATCACGGTTTACTTTGTTTCTTGTTGTTTGTTAATTGATAAATTCGGCGAAGCTGGATTAGGTGGGTTTAGTTGGTTAGAGTTATTTACTTCATTAGGTTTAATTAAAATTATAATGTCTGTTTGTAAGAATATTCCTCAAATTATTTACAATTACAATAGAAAATCAACTCATGGCTGGCCGGTTCTCATGGTTTATTTTGAAATGAGCGGTTCTCTGTTATCGTTTACTCAATTGTTAGTTGATGCTATTGAAGTTCATGATTTAAGATCGGTGTTCAAAAATTTGCCGAAATTTTTACTCTCAATTGAAGTCTTTACTGCTTCAGTTATATTTTTCATCCAGCATTACTATTTATATTATAACAATGATGTTGAACAATTTGGGATTGATAAGGATCACCTTCAACATGGGGCTCGTGAAGGATATGGAGCAGCGATTCAAGAAGAAGAAGAATTTATAATTGAGCATGAACATGACCATGATCATGTTTTGCATGTGGAGTGTAGTACTAGACCTGGTGATAAAAATGAACTGCAAAGATTTTTAGCTGAATGAGGAGAATTGGATCATTTTCAAAATACTTAGAATTATACTTTTTCTGTTTCTTTAGTCTTTATTTATTTTTATTTATTTATTTGGATATTATTAATTTTCCTGTCTTGGTGTCTTAAATTTTTATATATGGTTTACTTAATACATCTTTTTAGAAGAAGTTATCATAAGCTGGGAGACCGATCGATCAACTGTGGCTTGTTGCACGTGAGTTCTTCCAATCGGCGCCGCACGCACACAGCCGTGAAACATCCATCTCTGGGGCATTTGGCAATTAATTGAGTGACATTTGATTATAAAGAAATACTCTATCTCACCTGTTTTCATAGTTTTGCTTTAGATCTCCAATTGAACCAACAATCATGTTCGCATCAAAGAGGCTTATGTCAACGTCAAGATCTCTGTTGTCTTCATACAATCCTGAATTCAGCCCATTAATTTCCCAAACAGGCTTGCCTGGAGCAGTTGGTAACACACCATTAGTGAAACTAAATACATTAAGTAAACAAACCGGCAGAAACATCTTTGCCAAAGCAGAATGGATGAATCCCGGTGGATCAGTGAAAGACAGAGCCGGTTTATTTTTTATTGAGGAAGCTGAAAGAAAAGGATTAATTAAACCTGGTGGAACAATAATTGAAGGTACAGCAGGCAATACGGGTATTGGTTTAGCCCATGTTGCCAGAGCCAAAGGTTATAAATGTATCATTTATATGCCTAATACCCAAGCTCCTTCTAAAATCCAGACTCTGAGATTATTGGGATGTGAAGTGAATCCAGTTCCTGTTGTTCCATATGACAACCCTGAGAATTTCAACCACCAAGCTAAAAGACGTGCGGAATCATTAGAAAATGCATACTGGACAAATCAATTCGATAATTTAGACAACAGAGAAGCGCACATCAAAACCACTGGTCCTGAGATCTGGAAACAGTTGAATGGCAAAGTAGATGCGTTCACTTGTTCATTAGGTACCGGTGGCACATGGTCAGGTACAACCCGTTATTTAAAGACACAAAATCCAGACCTGAAATCATATGTGGCTGAACCACCTGGGTCTTGTGTTTACTCATATGTTAAAACCGGTGGTAAATCCTTAGAAAGATCAGGTGGCTCGTTCACTGAAGGTATTGGACAAGGTCGTATTACTAACAATGTTGCGCAGGATATCTCATTAGCTGACGATGCATTTTTGATTCCAGATGCTGAAACCATCGTTATGTTGTATAGATTGCTGGATGAAGAAGGTCTGTATATTGGTGGTACTGGTGCTTTGAATGTCGTTGCTGCTACAAAGGCTGCAGAATTGTTGCCTGAAGGTTCAAACATTGTGACTATTTTGGCTGATTCAGCTCATAAATATGCTGATAGAATTTTCAGTAAGAAATGGTTAGAATCTAAGAACTTGTATGATGTTTTGCCTGAAAACTTGAGAAAGTATGCTGTTTTAGAATAAATAAAATGGCTATGTTCTATCAATACTATTCGATCTACGGCCTTCTGTGTACATATAGCATACATTTGTTTTTATAAATTTGAATAAATAAATTTGGTTTACGAATACTAGTGAAATATGACCTTTAATTGATTTAAAAAGTAGAATACCGAATGTGCGAATGTTAAAAACCATATTTCTGGACGCACACTCCCACCTTCAGTTTTACTTATAAATTTCTTACCTAATAAATCATTTAGTAAAGAACAGGGAAATTCAATCAATATTACTTTTAATCTTTTATCAGTTGACACAAATGATTATATGTTTCTTTCCCTTAGCTTTTATTTCAATGATTTGTCTACCTTTATCGTTTTGGACTGGATATTGTGGAAAGAATTTTGGACCTTTCGATGCTGATACCGGAAATGATGTTGATTATTACTGATTGTAGCTGCATTTTAAATATTGGAATTATTTTATTGATTAATTGGAAAAACATTTTTAAACTAACTAACAACAAAAAATAGAAGTTGAAGTTATAGACTTGATAAGTGGGTCAACCTAGATATCTCAAAACTTTGAAGGAACAATTTTGATTTTTGTGTTGTTTTGCACCTTGTTCATATAAAATTGTATATGTTTTCTTCTTGATCTGTTTTTAATAGTTAGTTACATCAGTTAAACTCAAAAATGGAAGTGAATGAAAACGATGTAGAGTTAGGTAAAGCTCAAAAGGCTATGAGTTATATAGAAAATTATAGATAGCTCGTGGATATTTATTGTCAAGAACAAACTAGTAACTTGAGGTGTACGCTAGTTGATTTGCCGCTATCATCTACTAATACACTTTCTACCGGGTTTAAAGCATTATGCCCGTGATCTCTAAGAATCCTCTGAAATTTTACTATGGTTCCGAAACTTTAATTCGAAGAAAGTATATACATTTGGTAGTACACCTAGTTATATCACTGTATTGGTCAATTATGAGTTATAACTATTAAAACTGACCATTAGACACAACTTGCGGCTACCACATACGTCTGCTGTATAAAGTCATAAATGTATAGAGGAAAGCATATTGGCAAAAAAAACCAAACAAAATAATAACGTTACAGAAAAAGAAAAGAAAAAACAGATCAAACGAAAGAAAAAGCACACAGACATAAAATAAAAGAAAGCAAGTCATAAATGTATAGTAAAGAACAACCGAAACAAAAAAAATATAAAAACAAACTAGAAAAACAAATCTCTAATTTTTATAAAAAGGAAACAACAACAACAAATTAACGTAATCCAAACCCTTCACTACAATGAATAGCCATATCCATCTTTATATTAAAAATCTCTTGAGATATATACTCATAAAGACACATTTCGTTAAAGCAAGTATGAGAAATAGGTAATCTTTCAGTACCGACACCACCACTCCCCTTCAACTTAGAAATCTTAAAATTCAAAGAAGGCAATCCCGTAGCAGGAACTCGATCTGAACCAGTTACGAAAAGCAGTAATTTTTTCTGACCTTTAATGGACAAACTAGCAAAATAATCCCAAAACCAACTAACCACAACATCAGTTGCTGAACAGCCCGAATATTTCGTAACACTTTTCAAAATCTCAACATCGATTGGTTGATTATCAGTATCATCACCAATCAAAATTAATTCAATTTCCTCAGGCGTGAATAGTGATAATGCATTACCACCAACAACATTTTGGAAACCTCTCGAGAATGAATTGAACTGTTTGTCAACTAGTGTAGTCAAAAAAAATTGGTAGTATCTATCAACATAATCATATTTATTATCGTTGTTAACAATAATTTGGGATCCATTAGTGATTAATTCCGTTGTCTGTAATTCACCAAACATATCTTTATATGATACTTCAAAATAAAGATCTAAATCTTCAACATTTTCTTTCATTTTCAATAACCGTTTCAAACCGTGACCAGTATCAGGATTCAACTGAATGAAATCATTCAATGTAACTCGTTTTCCCATCAACATCTTATACATAGCATTAGGCAACTTCAAATCCAAAATTGTTGAATTATAAATAGCCAAACCTAAAACAACACCAACTAAATAGTATAATTCATCATTTTCAAACTCTCCATTTGATATAGCAAACCAAGATAACCCACTTTCATCACTAACACTGAATAAACCTTTATCAACACTAAATAATTCTTTAGTTAACAATAAAAACCATTCTTTTTTCAACCCACCGGCATCAATACCTGGTTCATCGACAAATTCAACTCTTAACAATTTCTGAAAATCACCTTGATGTGCTTTAATACAACGTAATGAATCAGATGATATATGAGTTCTTCTAACTCTAACTTTGAAATAAACATCAAAAGGCATCTTCTTACTTAAACTTTGAATAAATGCTTCTTCAGCTTTTCTTTCCATGTTTCGTTTAGCTTCATGCTCCAAGATCAATATTTTGGCACCTAGAGAAATCAAGAAAGGAAATTGACAAAATGTGAAAGAAGAACGACGTAGCATACCACCAACTCCAGTGCTAGCAACGTTATTGTTAGACAAACCCAAATAACTTGAATTAGTTTCTGCTTTAAGGTAATCCAAAACCAGTTGAACGGAGTCACTAGCGCCATCGGCAATACTACCATTAGTCTTATTCTTTGAAGCATTGACTTCGTGTTTTCTGGAGCTGGCATTGAATTGCCAAGCATCAAAATCTTGTCTAATACTAACATAATCAACTAAATTATTGTAAAACGTAGCATCAGGAACCTTTTTATGATCTTTATTAGCTAAAAATAAATAAGAAGAAACTCTTCCAGCAGTACGTAAATGCCAATCATCGCCGTATTGCTGTAATTTAATCCTGATTTCATGTTCCTTTTGCGATGTATTCTCTGATCTTGTATAACTTGAATAATGCTGTTGTGAGGATCTTCTATTGTTGTTTGAGTTTGTAGTTCTTTGTCTAGAGATATACAGAGGGATACTGATTGCCAGGCCAAAATCCGAGCACTCTGTTGTAGGCCTAATAAAATGAGAGTGTAATGAATCTTTATAATTGATATCATCGTCAGTAGTTTGATTTGAAAGATAACCTGGACCTCCCCCATTGGTGTTGGTAGTACTAATAACTGAATTGAAAAGTTCGTAATTGATACATCTGGTTAATTGGAACGTTATATATAAATTGATGAAATCTACTTTGCTAATAAATTCATCATTTGGTAATCTTGACCACCAATGAGTTAAAAATTGAGCACATCTTCTATCCAAATAACCTAATAAGCCAACAACTCTTTTAAGAATTTCATAGCAAGCCTTCTTCAATTCCGGAGCTAAGGAATTATTTGAATCGGCTGAGGATAAGTTATTGCCACTAATTATGCATTCGGGCAGCAATGGGATCTCCAACAATATTAAAAGATAAATAATGTTAGATGGTTCAGGCATAGAAGGGGGGTTTCTTAACAAATTCAAAGAACCTTGTAACAGAGCAAATAAGGGCCTCTTTGTGGGTAGATTTTGCAATAAAGAATAAAATTTCTTAACCTCATTAGAATTTAAATTTGGAGAATGATATGAAACACGCCCTGAAGGATGTAATTTGAAGGCATTATTTAAACTCTGAAAACTTGAAAAAGATTTATAAACCAATTCTTCAACTGGCTTAAATAAAATGTGAGGATTAATGGTTTCTAATGTCGTTATATCGTCTCCCTGTAATTTGGCTAACTTTTGTTGGCAATCGGAAACTGCAGTTTTCAATTTATGGTAACTTATACAATCATCCAAAAAGGTAGGAGGGAATGAATTAGTTGAAGGGGACGAAGAAGGAGTCGCTTCTTTAATAGTGAAAGTAGTTTGGCACACTAGACATCTAACTCTTATGACATCAGAAGGATATTTTAAAACAGTACCGCAACATCTACAGCCATCAACTATAGTACTAGGAGGGGAAGCATTAGGTTTGTTGGGGATGTCTAAAGAGGAAGAAATGGCAGTACTTGAACTAGACGAAGAATTGATGGCACTCCTTTCTCTTAATGAGCCGGATCGCTTCAAAGAGCTGTTTCTCTTAACAGGAGGACTTGCTGGAACCAAAGGCATCGGCAAATGTGAAGGGTCCGAGTTTGAAATTGGAATATTTGAAGAAGATCTCATCATATTTGTTAATTCTTCACTAGAACTAGGTCGTCTTATAGAGAACCCAGCTGGGAGTCTTGACGGCGGTGAAGCGATTTGGATAGGAATATTTGTTGCTGGTTGTTTTGTAGAAACGAAGGGCATGGTAGGGGTAACAATAATGGATTATTGAGTATGGAGATGGATTGACAAGTAGTTTGTCTAGAGGAAAAGGCAAGGTATGTCTTTTAAAGGAATTGTGATACTTCTAAGCAGCAACTTCTAAGCCTATTGATCGTCTTGCCGTCTTGCTGTTTGTTAGGATGAGTCTATGGAGAAGAAGCGGATAGAATGGGATAGTATGGAATGGAAAGGGAAGAGCAGTAGATGACAGGATAGGTTCTAGAAGGATTAGCTACAAGAGAGAAAGTAGACGGGCTCAGTTCCACTTTTGGCTCTGATAATTGTGGCCTTTGTTAGATGTTGACTATTTTTATTCTACAGAGCACAACAGAACGAGCGAGATGTACGAGCTATGGATCACGGGTAATTGAACTACAAGACCGATCTTAATACAATGATGAAGATATTTTACACGAACAGATAATAATATATCACAACTAGGAAAGCAACCTGTCTGGTAGTACAAGCAGTCGCAATATACGGAAACTAAAGGAAGGGGGGAAGTCTTGTTTACAACAGGAGTATTCAAGAACTGGAGCTATTCAACATTGATTGCAGTCCCCATGAGTTGCAACAAGTAGTCATATGCTGTGGTTTCCAGTGGGTATCAGCATTTATCATTTGGAAAGATTTGTGTTTCTGTGGTTACTTGTTTCATTGTTCTTAAGTTCAAATTGAAACCGATGCAAATCAAAAGGTTTCGTGGCTAGTGATGTGGCTGAGTTATGGCGGATTATGTACTAGTTTCACTTCTTGATTTTCTACAGGTCGATAAACCAAGTTAAACAAACAAGCAAGCTAGCTTACGTACTATATATGTAGTGGATTATGTAGCTCAAATGTTGATCCAATCATGACTATAAGGCAAGCGACATAAAGGGGTTACATAAACTTTATGTCTTGATCGTAGCTTATAAGGGTCTTTGTAATATAACCAGCACCAAGAAGCAAATATTTTCAGGCCTAGCTTTTTGGCTTCTACGCATATTAAGTTCCCATGAATGATGTTGGATACTGAATTCAAAGTCTCCATAAGCTATGGCCCGAAAGTGAGACCTGTCAAAGTGCCATCTAAACGTTAAGTCTTCGAACGCACGTCTGGCAGTTGGGCTTTGGCCAAAAAGACGCGCTCCATGGCGATCACGTGCCACATCAAGCGCGTCTGTCAATACTTCGCCCAAACGAGAAAAAAGCGCGTCGAGCGCCGCAGACGCGTCTTGCTGCGTTTCATGAAATTCATGATTTACTGATTTGATGTATCCTTTTTAATCCCATCTACTTGCCTTGCTGGGTTTGGTTTTGATGGACACGTTAGTAGCTACACTCCTTCTTATTCCCATTCTCTCTCACTCTGATCTGCTCAAGTCCTATCTCCTCTGGTATCCATACATCTTACAACTATTCCAACTATCTACCAGATTCCTTATTCACCACTTGTCAAGGCACGCCTGAAATTGAACCTGCTTTCACTCCAATACCCCATCCTATCTCCTCTTCTAACACCTTGCTTATACATCATTCTCTCTCCAACTAATTATTTTAGCCTCTCCTTGATCATATAACGACCTTCAAGCCTAAACTTGCTAGTTATTAAATCTCAAATATGGACCCTTCAAATCAGCAATTCACTTACCATATTTCAGGTAACATTCTCAGTCCGGTTAATAGACCAAACGAATTGAAAACTCCTCCTCATTCGATATTAAGAAACGGTTCTAACAGTAATAATAACGACAAAGGCATAACTTTACAAATGTCTCAAATCAATAATAATCACCCTTCATTAAATGCCCATGAACACGGTCTGTTGTCTCCTGCTTTCAGTTCTCCTCAGACCAGCTTTATAGATTCAAAGCTTTCAATGACGAGCAGTTTGACAAATACTTCATTCACTAATTCAAATTCTCAAATCAGTTTATCTCAATCCACTATAAAAGATGAAGAGAATAAAGAAAACTCTGAAAGGCCACTAGCTGCACCTAAGTTCGATAAGAAGAGATCTTCCTCTTCTTCATTATCATCAGGTTCAGGTTCAGCATCTAGAAAACCTAAAAGATTTAAAGGTCCTCAAATGATTGAAGTTCCAGCACCTTCTGAATTACCCCCAATTGTATTCGAAGCCTCCACAAAGCCTCCTTATTCTTACGCTTCTCTAATCGGTATGGCCATACTGAGAGCTCCTGAACGTAAATTGACTTTATCTCAAATCTATCAATGGATAACTGATACTTTTGCCTATTATTCCAAAGGTGAAATGGGCTGGCAAAACTCAATCAGACATAATCTATCGTTAAATAAATCTTTTGAAAAAACTGAAAAATCAAAAGATGGTAAAGGTCATTTCTGGAAAATCGTTAAAGGTTACGAATACTTATATTTTAATGTTCAAAGTAATAAAAAATTCACTATTTCAAATACTAGAAAATCATCTACTGCTGGAGACGCAGTTGTTGCAACTAAATCGAAATCCTTAACTGTTCCCCCTTCAAATCCTTCGATTAAACAATTCTCTGTGCCAGATCTGAAAAGAGCAAACACTACTCCTTTATCAACATCCAACGATGATTCAGATACGGCACATACTCCTTCTGATTCAGAATCGTTTTCAGATGATGAGCAAACTCCAACAATTGCCAAAAAGCAGCCATCTACAGCTTCAGCATCCTCTATACTACGCACACCAGTTCGCCCACTCATAGCATCTCCACAACAAACCACTAATAACGCTAACAACAACAACAACAACAACAACAACTTACAATCTCTGGGCACAATACCAGAGTTACCAGCTCCAATATCATCATGGTCTGCATCAGCATCTGGACCACACACAGTCTTCAGATTTCCGAGCACACCTCAAAGAAACACAACGACTTCAAACAACAATACAGCTACTCCTAACTACAACGCAAACATCTTAATCGATGGTTCTCCGATGGGTCCGTTACTATATCCCGGATCTTCATCTTCCACGCATCACAGATCAGGCAGTAGTGGTATAACTGGGGATGCACTACCATTCACGTCTAGTTTTAGCTGTAATGAAAGTTTTGAACTAAGTCCAATACGAAACTACGAAACAGGTCCGTTATTAGAACCACTATCAACTCCTAAACGATCAAATTACCCGCTATCGACGAGTACAAGTACTCCTGGCCTGGCCGGTGGAATTAAACTAACATCATCATCATCATCATCGACTCATTCGAACAAAAACCAACTATCATTACCTGCTCCTCCGCCTATCAACAAATACTTCAAAACTCCAAATAACTCTCATTTACAGAGAACTCCTTTACAATTCCAGTTATCATCAATGAAAACTCAGAAGTACTGGTATTCTCCTTCATATTTGGACGATTTTTATACTTCTCCATGTAAGTTGAATAACATTGACATTTCGAACGTTTCATCGGGAGGTTCAACTACCACAAACTCTACATCAAGCGCTGCTGCTTCATCAAATACCAATAATGACACAAATTCAACTTCTATACTTGATGCATCGATGTCGACATCGGCGGCTAGTATGGGCGTTAGTCATAGTGCTAGTAGTGGGATATGTGGTGCTGGTACAGGTGCTTTGTTTGGGTCCCCATTTAAGAAGAAAAGTGTTAGTGATGGCAAATGTACTAGTAATACCACAGAATTATTGAAAGCTGCTGCTTCTTATTCTGCTGATGAGATTTTGGGAATTGTTAAATATCAGCCAGCTCAAGATGATGTTTAGATGATGTTTAGATGTTGATTGATCTCGAAGTTTTGTGTGCGTACAGTTTGGTGATGCTTATTGAGGATTAGTTTACGTTCATTATTTTTGTTGGATACTACTGTTTACTTTATTCTTTGGTCTTTTTGTTATTATAACTTCCTATTCTAATTTCCTTTTACTCACTTTTTTGATTTTCTTCCATGTTTTTATTATTATTCTTTTTTTTTTGTCTGTTTAACGATTATTCTTTTTGTCTGGGTTACATTTTATTATTATTACTATTCTTTTTATTATTTTTTATACTCTGTTGGGTTCTTTATTAGACTGTTCTTTTCTTGTGTTTGTTTTTTTGTATTTTCATCTATATTTTATTATTCAAGTAAGCTAATTCAACTTACTTTTTGTCATATCTTTTGAAGTCTTTGCAAGCTTTACTACATTTGTATGCTATTAGAATGTCTACGTCTTAATTTAGTTTGACTTTTTCCACGATTTAACGTTTCACAAACTCTATACAAAAAAACTAATTTAAACACTTAAATGATTGGGGCTTGTAAGAGTAGGCCCAGCCCAGAAGTAATCTCTATTGGCGATAATTTATTTAGAAAAAAAAAGCACAAGCTATAATAATATTATACATGAAAAGAAAAAGGAAATCACAAGAAATTAGTATGAATTGAGTGAGGATTTTCTCTGTAAGATTCTTTACTGATCCAAATATTCTTAAAAGTACTCAAACTAGCTAAAATCGACCCACCAACAAAACAACTAACTTTTCTATCAGGAGAAGCATATATTTTTAATTTTAATTCATCATCATTGCGTTGAATGGAATCTAATAATCTCGTACCAAAATTCTTAAATAATGTTGTACCTCCACTTAATATTATATTTTGTGATAGTTGTGATCTTAAATCTATGTCTGTTTTCATTAACGAGTTGTATATTATTTGATCCAATGAGTTCATTTCAAACCCATACAATTCAGGATTGAACAATAATTCGCATGCCTTGGTTAATGAAGAGTCGTTCACTTTAATGGTTTTCCCATCAGGCAACACAAATTCATTTTCTTTATCTTCTTCCAACTGATCTAATATTCCATGTTGGTTAGTTAACGAAGTTAATGAGACAAAACCTAATCTTTCTTTTAAACTTCTAATAATCTCAAATTCAGAAGAACTTGTCAAAAAATATCCACATTTCATTAATTCACTCTGTAATTGCATTGTGATATCTCTTCCTCCCATATCTAATCTCTTAATAGAACCAGGAATACTGAAACCTTCATACACAGGAACGCAAGTTGTAACTCCATCACCGCAATCTAAAACCAATCCGGTTGTTCTTCCTGAACTATACAAGGCCAACACGGCAGGAACAGCAAAATGGATAGCTGGAAATCCAAATGTTTCAAACAACACCTCAGCTATCTTATCCCTGTTCGAACGAGGATTCAATGGATGCTCCGTAATCAACACTGGATGCTGGTCAGGCTTGATGTTTAAACCACCATTCCCAAATATTTGTGTCCATATAGCTTCCATGTTGGTCCAGTTGGTAATCACACCCTTGGTGATTGGGTAATTCAACTTCAAAAGACCTCGTAGGGACTGAGCTTTGGAGCCTATGAATGTGTCATTGGGGGATATTGATGATGGCATGATCTTGTGATACTTGGGTTTACCTAGAATGTTCGAATGATTGATCTTGGGACGTTCGTCACCAGCAAATCCAGCTCTGATCGTGCCCGAGCCATTGTCTATAACTATAGGTTGGTTGAAAAGGGTATCTTGATTCTGTTGCATTTGCTGTTTGTAGCTATCTGGGAGTGTGTTGGAGAATTGGACGTGTCGTTGTTGTTGTTTTGTTTCCTTGGTAAACTGCGATCTCGAAAGTTGAATCATTGAAATCGAGCGAGCCCTAGGAAGTTAGAACTCAAATTAAAGCTTCAGGCCCTGGTAGAATGCTACAGTTTACGGCAATTGTTAATAGGCATCTAATTAAACAAAATTATGAAAATATAAAACTGAAAAACTGCAAACGTAAAGCTCCAGTTTTTTGGGCAACCACCATGATGAATACATAATATTCTTGTAATTTAGGTAGTAGTTTAGGATTATAGGCAAGCTCTCAAAAAATAACAAGTAAGGAACAAGTAGTAATTAAGTAATTTTTGTACTTCTTTCATTCGATTAATTAAAACATATAGATTTCAAAGACCATTAACTTTTATAAACGTAAACTTAATCTAAATACTGTAGTAACGGTCACCAAAATCACCAACACCGGGAACAACATACTTTCTTTCATCTAAACCTTCATCAATCATACCAGTGATAATTTTAATCTTTGGATATTTATCCTGGAAGACTTTAATACCTTCTGGAGAAGCTAAGACATTTAAGAATAGAATTCTTTCTTCTTTAACACCCTTTTGTAATAAAACATCAACAGCCATAGCAGCTGATCCACCAGTAGCTAACAAAGGATCAAGTAACAAAACATATCTTTGTTCAATATCACTTGGTAATTTAACATAAAATAATTTTGGCAAGGCAGTTTCTTCATCTCTTTGAATTAAAATCTTACCTAATCTAACAGAACGGCAACAGTCTCTTAAACCTTGTTCCATTGATTCACCAGCTCTAATGATTGAAACACCACAGATTTGACCTTGGAATTGGACACCATCATATTTGATATTTAATGGAGTTTGAATTTGTTTTGGCTCGACAGGTAATTGGTTTAAACCTTCTTCAACTAGTAAACGAATTATACGATCAGAGTAGAAAACAAAATCCCCACGAGAGGTGGTTTTATCACGGATAATTCTATAACAGGCAACGTTAGTAAAAAATGTCTTTCAGATATAGGAGTAATGGGATCTGGGATAGATCTAGGATGTGGAACCATAAACGGAAAAACATACGTGTAAAGACACTTTAATTGATTAGTTTGTTGCAGCAGCTCGACATTTTCGTAATTGTGACTATTGGAAGACATGATGATAGAGTACAATGGTGAACAAACTTGAAGTGAGAAAAAGGGAGGGGGTTTCAAAAACCCTGATCTTGGATTTTGTAAAAGATCAACGAACGACTTTTCATTTTTTCTTATCTTCAGCCGTTTTACAAGAGTATGGCGCAGGTGGCGGTTCCGGGAAATTGCCGATATGGTGCACGGAGGTTAATAATTCAACTATGGACAGGAGCAGAGGTAGAGTGGCTGGGAACTATGTCCGACGGTAAACTGCTCCAATGGATTTACTGACTGTTATTTCCGTTGTTAGATAAGGATTAAGACTGATTGATAAGAAATGATCTAACTGGCATGTTATTGGCACGGAATACCACCCTTTTGCGAAATATAATATTCTTTGAGAATTTGGTTTGTTTACACAATTTGGAAATGATCAAATCTCACAGGAGTTCAATTTTCACAGCCTCGGTTTTCATGTCAAATATACCTGCATGGATATGAAAACTCAACTTATTCAACATATATGTAGTAGTAAGAACATACATGTCTCAGTTAATTATCTAAAAAGGTACACAAAAAGTTTTACACAAGGAAAGAAAAGGGAAAAAAAAGCTTTTGAGAGGACAGGAAACATTCTCTTTATTTTAAATCAAACTTTAGTACTATCGATAAACTTAAAACTAACTTCATAGCTTATGAGTTTTCTAATGTGTAATAAGAAAGAAGGAACATTCGGAGGATAATCTTTCTCGTTTCTCCAATTAAAAGGAGAACAATTATCAGTCGAACCACTGTTTAATTTAGTTAAAGCCAATTCATATAATTGTTGTGATAATTGGAGTATGGATGAATCTTCAGACTTTATCTGTTTGTCATAATTATTTAAAGCCTTGATCACTTCCATTAACTCAGATAGCTCAAAAACCCCCTTATTGAAATATGGAAACAGAATAACCAATAGCATGATCTTATAATGTGCAGGCAAATACTTAAATTCTAATAATTTGAATATTTTACTAAATGAAGGAGAATACGTTTCATCGTTGCTGAAAAATTGATATAGCAAAGCAAATGGAGCTAATGATTGTCTTAAAACGGCAGGTTCTACATCATTATTTTCGATTTTGGAAATTACAACAGAATCATTAAATGAACCATCCAGCAATAAATTTTCAAACATTTTCCAGGTAGCATCAACTAATTTATCATTATCTCCAGCTCTAGCAAAGCAATATAGAGATTCATATAAAAATCCATTGTTAATTAAAGATGAACCTTGTAATTTGTAAATTTTCTCAGCAGTTTGATGTAACTTCAATTTAGCACAAATAGATAGAGCCCATTCAAAATCGTCATTTGAACTGATTTCATAATTTGGTAGCATTTCACTAATAACTTCTCGACTGTTTGGAGTATCTAAAGTAATCGATAAACCAACACCTAGTGTAAAAGTCTTTTGCTGACTTAAGTATGATAGAATTATTTGTTCCAACATTGAATCGATGCTTGAGCTTAATATCTCTTTAGGGGATCTTAGATTTTTGCCATCACTTCCCAGATCGGAATATTTTTCAAGTAGTCCAGAAGCTTCAATTAAAATTGCAATAAAAGTAGCAATTGAAGTATCCAAAAATTCCAACCCTGAAATCATAGTTAAATACTTCCCGTGGAATAAATTCAAACAAGCGGGTTCCCAATAATTCATGGGATCAAGCTCAAAGTTCCCTTCTGCATTAGCAATATATTGATCAATTAGTTCAGATGACGGCATGTTATATAAATACTGAGCTAGGAAACACTCATACCACGATGAGGAATGTTCTTGAATCTTAGTAGAATAGCCTGACATGATAGCCATGAGTTCGTATAACTCAGCGGCTATTCCTTTATTCTTATAATTGATTGTATTTGATGCAGCATCACGAAGTTTAACCATGGTTTGTTTCCAATATATGAAATTTCTGTTGTCTTTTGAAAATTGAACTACGTCGTAGTTTTCTAATAATGTTTTAAAATCAAGTATAAGTTTGAACAACTGAGGATCTTCTGCATGTAATAAATCATATTTTGAATCTTCCAATGCTTTAATGGCATCTGAGAAGAGACCCCTTAAAATTAGCTTCTTCAGATATGTAGACCAGAATAAGAAATTTTCATACGGATTTTCGGTTGCAGTCATAGCCTCTTCTTGTAATAAATCATCCGGTATGTTGGCTCGGTCCACCCAGGTAATAAATCTAGCTAATCTTTCTTCTTCTGAGGAGTAATTTAATGCTTGTAAAAGTAGTAACACATTAAGGGATTCCTCATAATTAAATAAGGAATTATCTTCTATATCTTTTTGATTTAACTTCGTTGATATTAAATTTCTTAAATTAGTAACAGTTGAATCCATAATTGAGGTTAGGACAACTTTCTTTTCTTCTGAAGCATCTTTAATTGCATTTAATAAACCAATCTGCATTTCATCATCTTCTGATTCGTTTTGATAGTAATTTCTATAGGCTTGATGTGACAACAAAGGTTCATAAGTATGATACATTGTATTTAAGAAATCAACAAATTCATCCGATGTTTCGACGTTTGAAGGTATTTCAAAGGGATATAACTTCTGTTCAGTTTCAGATTTAATCTTTAATTTTGTTTGCTCTGTCTGAGCTTCTCCTTTATTAGGACCAGCTTGATCTTGTTTGTTAGAAGAAGTTAAAAATAAAACACCAGAATCATCATGTTTTGATAATTGAAAATTCAAACTTCTACCATCCTTTAACCAATTTAAATCATTCTTTAAGATTGGAGCTGAATCGTACGGAAGTCTTGTTATCTCCAATTGAGTCCTGTCATCAACTTCAAAACTGTCATCTAATTGTTCGTCGCCATCTTGGTCCTTTGTAACATTGCCATTGGCTTCTTCTAAATAAGCATTGTATTTCTTTGGAATGGCAATAGCCTCTATATCAGTATCCACTATACTATATAAGTCGGGTTTCTTTTCAACTGGAGGAGGTTTCTTCTTGAAAGCTGGGATCCTTGAGTCTTGATCAAATGAAGGTTGTTTTGTTTGAGAAATATTACTAGTTGCAAAAAGTAGTTTCTTGTCCATTACTGGAATTGAAGAATTGGATGGACTATCTTGCTTTTCATGGTCAAATGAAACTGTGGAAATCGGTTTATCATTGCTGTTTTGGTCGAACGAAAAGCTTGGAACAGATTTCTTTTCACTTTTTTGGGAGAAAGAAAAACTTGGTTTCGACAATTCTTCTTTCTTCTGTCCAAATGAAAAGCTGGAGGTCGGATTCATTCCAAAAGCTGGCTTCGTGGTGTTTAACTTAGAATTTGAAGTTTGGAAGAGATTTGGCTTCGACTTGGTATTTCCAAATGTGGACGCTGATGGAGCCTGACTAGACCCAAACAATCCATAAGGCTTTTTACCATCACCGAAATTCAATTTGGTCTCATTGCCAGATCCGAATGAAAATACGTTAGTGGCATTGCTGTTAGTTTCAAATTTAAAGGGAGGTTTGTTGTTGTTGTCCACTGGCTTGGTTGCTGAGAAATCGAAAGGACTGGACTTCTTATCTTTGTCTTCAGACTTCTCCAACGAATTAAAATTAAACTTGAACTCAGGCATGGCTATTCTGTGGATTGGTAATTCTGTGTCTGTTCTGGTGGGTACCCTGATATGGTGAAACCCCAAAAGCTAATTCGTTTCTCATGTCAACAAGACGAAACGAAAATCAAAAAAAATCACCGACACGTGACCATGCCGCACGAGAAAAAATATTTCAATTATTTTCAGTTATAGCAAATCAGCTAAAGCTATGAATTAGGGTTGGGCTACACAAGTATCTAGCTTTTAGAAACTGGAAATTTATAAGAAGTCAAGATGGTGAGTACCACAGGACTATCCACTACTGAATCCATTACAAGGTTTCTTAGAAACAAGAACACAACAATTAAAGATGTTTACAAAATCTCATCTGATCTTCTTTCAAATAATTCAAAACTGTTTCTTCCAGAAAAAGAGAGCTTTATTTTAAAATTAATATGTGATAAATTCAGTCAGAAACAATTCAAATATTTTAGAACCAATGGCCTAATGTGGGACTTGTTAGCTCAAATTTGGATCAAGATGGATAAAAATAAAACCCAACGTACAACTAGAGATAAAATTTTATCAAACGTTAAATTAAATGAAATAATATCTTCCACTTTAGAAGATATTGTCAATATTGATAAACTACAATTAGATGATAAAATTCTTGAATCTTTAGTCTACGTGTTAGAACTTGTGTTGAAAGATTATAAGTTGTCATTGAGTGACGATCAAAGTATTACGGTGATAGAAAATTTATTCAATTTGATACAATCTAATAAACTCGAATCTTTGAACTTGGAATTATGTGTTCTTGTACACAAAGTTTTTAAGTTGAATAATACTAAGGTTACCAATTACGGAAAGAAACAGGTCACCCAATTTTTCGCTTCATGTTTAGCCAACCTCCTTTCATCATTACAGCTTAGTTATGTTAAACAAAATGAAATCGCTAGATCATCGCTGGAAGAAATTTTATATGAGGTTCTTCTAAGTAAAGTCAATATCACAAACTTAGAAGTTAATTTAGAGTATTTTATAAACAAACCTAATATTCAAGAAAAAGTGGCAGATGAATCAATTCACTACTTGTTCAAACTTTTAATTCCAAAACTATCCATTACGGCATTAGAAAATATTTTCAAAACATTAACTTCCAAGTTCCCAACCTCTTCTGGTCCATTGCTAGAAGAGTTAGTTGGAATGAATAAATCTTTATCCACAGAGTTCTTGTCTCCATTGGTTGAGAATGCATTGAAAGTAAATCCGGTTAATTATCAAGTTATTATTCAAGCTTTACAGAAGAATTCGGATGTTGGTAATACATTTGGCACTGAAATTTTAAAAACAGTTTCTAAAGATGAATCAGAAACTTTTGGGTTATTAGTTTCCTTATTAAATTGTTATGTTAGATCTAGAGAAATACCAACTTTTTTCAAGACTTGGATAGAATTTGTCTCATCCAATAACTTAAAAGTGACAGATGTCTTAGTTTCGGAAAAATTCAGTAATGAAGTTGGTAGACATGTTATCACTTTATCTCAAATTCAATTGACCAGGTTAACTGAAGAATTAATGAATTCATATCAAGCTTCAGATTCTATCGCATATCCTGTTGCTTTGATCTCTATAACCTCAGGTTTATTAAATGGTGCTACTGGTTCGCATAATGTTGCTGTGGTTAAAGCATTAATTAATAATCTAACAGCAATTGAAGCTGTTTTATATAAAGTTTTCCAAGATGGTTATGATAAAAATAGAGATATTGACTGGAAATTGAAATCCCTAGTTTTAATGCTATATGACTTAGAGGATTTACCTGTTTCATTCAACAAGATCCTTGAAAAGAAGTACTTTAGTTCTAAATATTATTATATTTCTGTTTTCCGAATTTATGAACAGAATATTAAATTGGCTGACGAAGATATTGTGAAAAGTTTTCTGAAATATTTCAAAACCTCAATGAAGTCTTTCAAAAAACTAATTTTCAGTAGATGGTTTATGTTGTTATCATCTGTCTTCTCATATTCTGATCTTAATTCATTAGTTGGCGTTTTGTTGAAAGATCTTACCGTTACTGAGTTAAGTCATATCCTAAGAAATGGATTTTTACAAGAAGAAACACATTTAATTCAAGCTTTCATCACTTGTATAGTTAAGGAAATTGAAAGTGGTAACTATTCTTTTGTTGAATGTCTAAGGTTGATTCCTGTTTTTTGTTACAAAAAGAATCAAAGGGCAGAAGCTTTAAATGCATTATTGAAAGTATCTCAAGTTTCTGAGACTGGTTACATCTCGAGAAATTGCCTTCTAGATTTATTAATTCAACCTACCTTCAAATCCGATATTGAACTAAATCTTGATAGTCTGATTAGATTGGTAGAAACGTCTGATAAAGAAGATACTCTAGAGCTATCCTTGAAAATTGTTAAAGTTGTTCTAACTTCACATTTAAAGCAGTTGCACGATAAATCATCTTCTGAATTCATCTCAAAGTCATACAACATTCTAGGTAAACAAGTTTCTCGTTTTAAATCAAAAAAGAATATTTCATCCAATGGCCTGTTAAATATTGCTATGTGTTTGGTTTCTGTTGATTCTTCGACAGATTATAAGTCAGAATTAGTGAGCATACTTGAATCAAGTTTGGTAAAACTATTAGGTTCATCAAAATCTAAACTCTCTGAAAAGGATATCAGCTGGTTATCTAATAGCATTTGTGAATTCCCCAATGCAAATATTCTAGTTGAGAAAGATAAATTTAAGAAAATTATTAGAGAACTAGGTCTACTTCACGCATCGTCTGTTGGAGTTAAAGAATCGTTGTTTAAATTAGTTGTGAAACTTTCTAGTGCTTACTCATCCGAATATGTTTTGGCTTTATTTTTAAACTTGGACATCACACAAACAAATTCTAAAAGTATGACAACATATTTAATTGATTTGAATTCAAAATCGTTAGAGTCTTACTTAAAATGTTGGACTTTGGCTATTACAAGTTCTGAAATTGAAACTCAATCGATGGAGCTTTTTGTCTCTTTCTTAGAATCTGCATCTAAAACTGAAGAGTTATCTTCTGTACATAAACTTGCTACGAAAACAATCTCCCTAATTTTAGACAACACCAACGAAACCTGCTTGGATAATCCAGATACCTTGATCAGAGTAATTACTTGTTTGAAAAGTTTAATTACCTCCAAGAGTTGGATCTTAACACAATATTCAGTTGAATTAATTCTTCTTTATCCGAATACTATCACTCAATTATTAATTCATTCTTTATCATCTGATGTTCCTAAGGATACGCTAAACAAAACTGAAACGATATATATTCAGTGTACTCAAATCATTTCTAATCTATTACTTTTCCAAAGATTTAGATTTTCTAGTAGACAACATTTACTACTGGAAACATTTGAAACGTTAATGGAGGCCCTTTTCGAAAAGAGCCAAGATTCAATTGCAACTACGATAATAGCCTCATCGCAAGACTGTGCTCAATCGTATCAGAGATTGATGGGTAATTTATGTGAAACAAATACAGGCAAACAGCAGCAAACTAACAAATATCAAGAGTCTTCAATGAGCAACTCATTGAATACTTTTAAATCCCATCTAAGAAAATCTTTACCTGTTTTAATTTTTAATTACTTGAGATTTTATATTAGATTTAGACTAAAGCCCGAACTAAGAGAATCTCTTATTGCCGGTTTGTTCTTGGCATTTGATTTATTTACTGCAAATGAATTAAACTACATCAATGTCAGTTTAGATAGTCAAAGCAGAGTCATTTTCAGAGCTTTGTATGATGATTATAAGAAGTTCGGTAAATGGAAAGAAGATTAGTTATTTTAATATAGATTTCTGTGTGTAACATATTTTTAATAGACTTAATTAACTTGATTGCATTAGATATTATTAGTATTAATTAATTTTAGATCACACTGTTTTTTTACTTTAAAGTATAAATTTTATTGGATGTAAAATCTACTTTCTTGAAGCTAAAGCCTTTTCTTTACTCCAAGTCTTTATCCAGTTAGCTGAATCAACTTTCGGCACAAAGTAAATTCTTAGAGAATCATCAAACAGAGGAACATTAGGTTTTTGTGAGGTCAAAGCTGAATTCAATGCAACCTTTTTACCAACTTTGATCAAACCTCCCGTTTCGGTCTCCATGTATGCTTCCAATTTCTTCGGTTTAAAGTTCTCATGTTTTTCATCAAAGAAAGATTCAGGTCTATCTAATACAATTTCCATTAGTTCAAAAGGTGTGGTTAATTCACTTATTTCTGCTACAAAATCAAATTCATCAATGGTTGGATACATGATCATAGCTGGAAAAATCAACTGGGACTCGACGTCATTCGCATCTTCTAAATGAATTGTCTTTTCCGAAAGTAATTCTGCTGGCTTAGAAGTTGTAACAGAAGTTATACCTCTTAATTTTATGGCCTTCTGAAGAATGGCCTTTATTCTTTGCTTTTCTTCTTTTTCTTTTCTCTTCTTTTCAGCAATTTCTAGTATTCTCCTCTTCCTGTCTTGAATTGTTTTACTCAGAGTCTTAACTGCGGCATTTTCGTCGTCTATACTAATAGCATATTGTAAGACTTGTTCAGCTTCATCATAATGGGATATAGCAAAGAAAGCTTTAGCTGATCTGAAAAGTGCCTTGACGTTGTCTGGTTGAATTTTTAAGCATTCTTTAGCATCGTTGATACAACTTCTGTAGTTCTTTAACTCTAAATTACAAGCAGATCTGTTTAAATATAAAGCAGCATTAATAACGTCAACTCCGCATTCAATATCTAAACCTTTATTGTAAAATTCTATAGCATTCTTATATTGCTTTGTTTTATAACAATTATTACCTTGATTCTTGAAGTTAGTTGCGATTTCATCGGGCTCACCTTCATAAGCCAAGGCCTTCAAAGCTTCGACTTGCATATTTTCGCCACCATCACCATCTGTTTCATCCAATTCTGTCATAAACAATGGTAATCTGTTTAAATCTTTCAAAACCTCATCGGTTGATTTGTCGGATAATTCTGACAACTGTGGAGGTAAAGATGGATCTCCATTTTTGGGAACGTACCTTCTCTTTTCCCACTCGGACACTAATTGATCGATCTTCTTATTATCTTCTTCTGATAATTCTGTAATTTCCACCATCTTGATTGTACCTGTAGTAATATATACTAGTTTGAGCTTTAATCTAATTGCATACTTGATAACGCTAAAAAAAAAATGAAAAAATCGCATCGAGAAAATTTTAGTCAAGTACTTAATTAGTGGTGAGCCTAAAGATCAAAAGTTCTAACCAACACACCTCTATTCCGTTCTGCAAAGGAGACACATACCATCCCAAAAAAGAATGTCTACTACAGTTCAGAAAAGGAAAAGACTCTCACAGGGTCTAGCTGTTACTCAGAAAGTATTTGTGCGGTCTCGTAACGGTGGTGCTCTCAAAATTGTTAGAGAACACTACTTAAGAGATGATATTCCATGTTCTTCACAAACTTGCTCACAATGTTCCGAGTACTATCAGGCAGACTCTTCAACTGGTGAAATAGCACGTCCTATATTGTCTGAATCCCCATTGGATTTAAAGGGAAAAGGTGGCATTGAAAAACATTATATTTTACCTGATACCAACGTTGTTCTAAATGCAATTGATATGCTTGAAAGTGATGCTGTTTTCTACGACGTCATTATTCCACAAACTGTCTTAGAAGAAGTTAGAAACAAGAGTTACCCAATATATCTTAGATTAAGAACTTTATGCAAAAATGAAGACAAGAGATGTATTGTGTTCCATAATGAATTTAAAGCGAGTACATATTTACCTAGAGAGAGAGGTGAAACTATTAATGACTATAATGATAGATTGATCAGACACTGTGCTAAATTTTATAAGTCCCATTTGAAGAAGTCTGGGATTACAACTGTCCTATTAACTAACGATAAGGCTAACAGGGAAAAGGCTAAGGCCGATGATGTCACTGCTTTAACTTTGGAAGAGTATGTGTCTATTTTACCTAACTCCTCTGAATTACAAGATATGTTACCATCTTCAGATGGTTTTTCTTCAAAATTAAATGAAATCAGATATCCAGAATATTATTCAACTGCAAGATTGATAGGTGGTATTAAAAATGGAAGTTTATATCAAGGTAATATCAATGTTTCTTCTTATAATTTCTTGGAGGGTTCAATTTCTGTTCCTTCATTACCAAAACCTTTGTTGATCTTGGGTAGAGAAAATTTAAATAGATCTTTCAATGGTGATTCTGTTGTTGTTGAAATTTTGCCAAAAAGTCAATGGAAGAAGCCATCCACTGAAATTGTTGATGAAGAAGTTATTAACAAGAACGCTGTTGGCGATGATGTTGAAAATGAGGTTATTATCAGTGATGAAGAAAGAAGACTATTGGCTCAAGAAGCCATTAAAGCTCAGGATGGTGAAGTTGCGGAAGACAAGAGAGTTGTTCCTACCGGTAGAGTGATTGGTATTATGAAGAGAAGTTGGAGATTATATGTTGGTCAATTAGCTCCTAATTCAGTTAACAAAGCCCAAGTTGGTGGTAATGCAGCTAAAAACTGTTTTGTTATTTTAATGGACAGATCATTACCTAAAATTAGAATTAAGACTAGAAGATCTAAAGAATTGATTGGTAAGAGAATTGTTATCGCGGTTGATTCATGGCCATCGAACTCTAAATTTCCTGAAGGTCATTTTGTTAGAACATTGGGTGAAATTGAAGATAAAGATGCTGAACAAGAAGCGTTGTTATTAGAGCATGATGTTGAATACAGACCATTCTCAAGGAATGTGCTTGACTGCTTACCTAAAGAAGGTCATGATTGGAAAGTTCCTGAAAACTTGGATAATGGAGATCCTCAGCTAGCTAAAAGAAGAGACTTAAGAGATAAGTTAATTTGTTCCATCGATCCACCAGGGTGCGTTGATATTGATGACGCTTTACATGCTCAAAAGTTACCAAACGGAAACTACGAAGTCGGTGTTCATATTGCCGATGTTACTCATTTTGTTAAAGCCGGTACTGCTTTGGATCAAGAAGGTGCTTCTAGAGGTACTTCAGTTTATTTAGTTGATAAGAGAATTGATATGTTGCCGATGTTATTGGGTACTGATTTGTGTTCCTTGAAACCATATGTTGAAAGATTTGCCTTTTCTGTTATTTGGGAAATGGATGAAGATGCTAATATTATCAATGTTGATTACACTAAATCTATTATTAAGTCAAGAGAAGCATTCGCTTATGAACAAGCTCAAATTAGAATCGATGATAAAACTAAGAATGATCCATTGACCCAAGGAATGAGAATATTATTAAAATTATCGAAAACATTAAAGAAGAAAAGAATGGATGCAGGTGCTTTGAACTTGGCTTCACCAGAAGTTAAAGTGCATATGGACAGCGAAACATCTGATCCTGGTGAAGTTGAAATTAAGAAATTATTAGACACAAACTCTTTAGTTGAAGAATTCATGTTGTTAGGTAATATTTCTGTTGCTAGAAAGATTTATGATGCATTCCCTCAAGTTGCTATGTTACGTCGTCATGCTCCTCCTCCGGCTACAAATTTTGAAGTATTAAATGATATGTTACGCGTTAAGAAAAATATGAATATCTCATTAGAAAGTTCCAAAGCCTTAGCTGACTCGTTAGATAGATGTAATGATCCAAGCGATCCATACTTTAATACGTTGCTTAGAATTATGGCTACAAGATGTATGATGGCTGCTGAATATTTTGCCTCGGGTAATTTTTCATATCCTGACTTCAGGCATTATGGTTTAGCTGTTGATATCTATACTCATTTCACTTCTCCTATTCGTAGATATTGTGATGTTGTTGCTCATAGACAATTGGCTGCTGCTATTGATTACGAACCATTGCATCAGACTCATATGGATAAGACTAAAATGGATCTGGTTGTTAAGAATATCAATAAACGTCATAGAAATGCACAATTTGCTGGTAGAGCAAGTATTGAGTACTACGTTGGACAGGTTATGAGAACTAATGAAAGTTCACAAGAAGGTTACGTTATCAAAGTATTTTCAAATGGTATTGTTGTGTTGGTTCCTAAATTTGGTGTCGAAAGTCTAATTAAGTTAGAAGTTCTTGGTGATGTTAATTCTGCTAAATTTGAAGAAGATCTCTACAAATTGTCTTTCAAAGATAATAATGGCAAATCCAGAGAGTTGTCTGTGTTTGATAAAGTGAATGTGTCGGTGAAATCTATCTTGGATGAAATGACAGGTAAGAGAAAAGTGCAATTGATATTAGAGTGAACCTGTGTATATTAGTAACTATATAGTTCTATTCTAGCCAGTTAATTATATATAAAGATCTTTTGTAGACGGATATCGGGAAATGAGTGACGCACGAACAAAACCCCGGCTGAAGAAATTTTCAATTCGCTAAGTAAATAAGAGTGAGTACGTGAGAGCAGTATTGAAGAGATTAAAAGGAGTTTACAAAGGGCTAATAGACTATCCCTTTTTCAAATATCAATTTGTGAAACTATGTCCAATTTTAATTTGCAAATCCGTCAGGCAGCTTCAGGAATAGATCCTATTGTCGCTGATTATGCATTAGGTTATGTTAATCATATCTCAAGCTCTACTGAAGACGCTGTGTTAGCACAACAATTAGATATCCCAAAAGAAATCACATTTTTAGAACAGCTGTTGATAAGCGCAGGTGGTAACGCTATTAAAGTGGAGAACTTGTCCAAAAAACTGAGTGAAGCATTAACTAAGAAGTTAAACGACAACATGGCTAAATTATCTGTCACTGGTGATACCTCAAAGAGATTATTAGATGTCAGCTTGCTTCAAAGTCAACAAAGAGATTTAGACTCTTCATTAGCATTATTACAATCTACCGATATCGAGCATACTGGTAGATTGATGGAGACTAGAGTTGATAAGAAGAAACTTCAAAAGGCTGAAGCTAAAATTGCCAAGAAGGTGGCTAAGAGAAACAACAAGTTTGTTAAATATGAGGCCTCTAAATTAATTAATGACGACAAAGAAGAGGATTATGATTCATTCTTCTTGAAAGTTAACCCAATTGATTTTGGTGCTGGTGCTGGTAAATCTAAAGATATCAAGCTTGATACATTTGATTTATATGTTGGACAAGGTCAAAGAATTTTATCTGATGCTCAATTAACTCTAGCTTTTGGTAGAAGATATGGTTTGGTTGGTCAAAATGGTATTGGTAAATCTACATTGTTAAGAGCCTTGTCCAGAAGAGAATTGAATATTCCTCAACACATTACTATTTTACATGTTGAACAAGAAGTTATAGGTGATGATACACCAGCTTTACAATCCGTTTTGGATGCTGATGTTTGGAGAAAGCAGCTATTGAGGGAAGAGGTTATGCTTAATGAAAGATTAAGTGAGATTGAAAAATTAAAAGGATCATTCGAAGAAGAATCTTTGGAAATGAAGAAATTAGAAAACGAACAATCTGACTTACTTCAGAAGTTAGAAGACGTTGATGAAAAATTAGGTGAAATGGAATCTGATAAAGCTGAAGGTAGAGCTGCATCTATTCTATATGGCTTAGGTTTCTCACAAGAATCCCAAACTCATGCAACGAAGTCATTCTCCGGTGGTTGGAGAATGAGACTATCATTAGCCAGGGCATTATTCTGTAAACCGGACTTACTATTATTGGATGAGCCTACTAATATGTTGGATGTTCCTTCAAGTACGTACCTTGCTCATTATTTACAAACCTACCCATCTACTGTTTTAGTTGTTTCCCATGATCGTGCATTTTTAGATGAAATTGCTACCGATATCATTCACCAACACTCGGAGAGATTGGATTACTACAGAGGTTCTAACTTCTCTTCTTTCCATTCTACGAGAGAAGAAAGATTGAAAAATCAAAAGAGAGAATACGAAAACCAAATGGCAGTCAGACAACATTTACAAGCATTCATCGACAAATTCAGATACAATGCTGCTAAATCATCAGAAGCTCAATCTAGAATTAAGAAGTTGGAAAAAATGCCAGTTTTAGAGCCACCAGAAGAAGATAAAACAGTTACATTCAAATTCCCAGACCCTGAAAAACTTTCTCCTCCAATATTGCAACTTTTAGACGTTTCTTTTGGTTATGATCCTAAAACTTTATTACTAAACGATGTCTCTTTAGATGTTCAATTAAATTCAAGAATTGCATTAGTCGGTGCTAATGGTTGTGGTAAGACTACACTTTTAAAGGTGTTAATGGGTGAAAATATCCCATTAGATGGTTCAGTTTCAAGAAACTCTAGATTAAGAATAGGATATTTTGCTCAGCATCATGTTGACTCCATGGACCTGAATCAAAATGCAGTTGGCTGGATGTCACAAAGGTATCCAGGTAGAACAGATGAAGAATATAGACGTCATTTGGGTTCTTTTGGTATTACTGGTTCTTTGTCTTTACAGAAAATGCAATTGTTATCTGGTGGTCAGAAATCCAGAGTTGCTTTTGCAGCATTATGTTTAACAAATCCTCATATTCTGATTTTGGATGAACCTTCAAATCACTTGGATACCTCTGGTTTAGATGCACTAACAGAAGCTTTAAATACTTTTAAAGGTGGTGTTTTAATGGTTTCCCATGATGTTTCCATTATTAATAACGTTTGTAACGAAATTTGGGTTAGTGAAGATGGTACTGTTAAAAGATTTGATGGTGATATTTATGATTACAAGAAATACATTTTATCTAATGCGGATGCCGCTGGTGTTGTTAAAAAGCATTAGACTTTTTATGTACTTATATACAACTTTACAAATATATCTAAATTGAAATTATCATTGTATCTGTTTTATCAATCTTCGCCAGGCATAAAGAGTATTGTTGTATTTAAAAAATACTAACCTGAATCAAAAAAAATAGAAATTCGCCTGCACCCACGCTGGGAGTCGAACCCAGAATCTTTTGATTAGAAGTCAAACGCGTTAACCATTACGCTACGCGGGCGATTTCTTGAGTGACTCTTCTTATTTTGGATTGTAAATTTAACTATCTAATGAATAACTGGAACTTTTATATAATATTTAAAGAGAAGTTATGTCGGAACTATGATGCTCATAGTACATAAGATAGTTAATTCTACCTTTGACAATATGACGTACTCATAGTACATGAGATAGTTAATTATGTCTTTAAAGATATGATGTACGTGGCACAAGGAATGTCCTCACTGGTTAAAGATTTCCATTAGTTAAGTCACAAATGGGAATGTAAAGACTTCGTATAAATATGAGGAATAATCCTTAATTCTAGGATTGATTTATATACTTATATAGTGAAAAGAATAGAAGTCAAGTCTTATCATAAATTAATCCCGGTTAGAATTCTTAGTATACAAAGCAACTTATACTTATACAGCCACCAATTACGTAGGTTACCTTACCTTACGAGATACAAAGGAGAGGTATCCAATAGTTGCACCTTCGTCTACAACAAGACTCTCTGTTGTATTTAAACTACGAAGGGGATATCTACAATTGGTAAAGGCCAACATATTCATTGAATTTGTTACCCGATACTCCGATAAGTTACCTGACTTTTGTTTAAGCTGGCAAATTCTTAACATTGTGGACAATACATAACCTAAGCCTCCATATAAACTTCTGGTGCAATATATAATTCATGGTTCTTTATTTGAAGCCTCCTGAAATTTATTTGTAAATTTCAAGATTGGTATCCTAGGAAAATTCTTGTTTCTGCTTTCTCCTTTTGTGTTTAATATCCCAGCTTTCTTGGGTTTATTGTTTTAATTTGCTACATTTTTATTTAGGAACTATCTTAAAATTAATTTATCCAGATTCAAAACTTACAAAATATCGGTTCTACAAAACAAGCTTGTCGAACTACATGGAAAAAAATCGTCAAATAAAATTGAAAGGAACAAATTTGAAAAGATTTAACTTTACGCTTAATACCTCTTTGAAAGAGTTCTGAACTAAACCCCAAAGTAAACGTAATCTATTAATAAACTATTAAGAAACCTTAATGGCCATTCCAAAAAGAGACTATGCTCTAAGGGGGTTTGAAAGTGAAATCAGGTGGCTTGTTTCAAAGGTAGATGTTTTGAGAAATTAAAACAAAACAACTTGCCCTGATCTTATACTATAATAAATTTAGCGTAGGGTTTAGTACTCAGCTAAACAATCACAACTATTCAGAAGGAACAGAAGGACAATATACTAGCATTTCTATAAATATACATAAGTTTTTAATAACAAAGCGTTATGCTGCATGAGTGCCAGAAGTAGGGCCCTGCGTGATTTAAAATGCTAATAACCTTTTGTTTTCGTAAATACGAACCCAACACAATAATTAAAACACTCGATCGTACTCACTAGTCTAGTTATACAAATAGCATCGAACATACTTATTTAGCTTAATTTTGAAGGGCTCTCTACTAATTAAGTTCAGCATGCTCGTAAATTACATATAGTAGAGTGCAGCATGACCCTCTCTTCTGTCAAGAAAGATGCAACAAATATTTTTAGAACCAACTGTAGCTCTATATAAGCAGAGAGAACTTATATGACCTCAATTGTAATAATAGGGCATTATTTATATGACACATTTTGTAAGTTATTGTTTTAGACCCTTAAAGATATGTGTAGGTTTGTGGAGCGAGTAAGAATAATTATAAATAGCAACGTAAGCTGGCCACCAAGACAAATGCTAATGATAATTAAGCCATAAGCTAAATTAAATCCCGAGATTAAATTAATCTGAGACTCAATTTATATTAAGGCAGAAAATCGATGACTCAGGGCACCGGTACAAATAGGATTCTTGAAATTAAGCCACCAAAAGCCACTTTAAAGACTTTGGGCAGAGCTATTTTTGGAAGCGTTAGGCAGCCCCTAAGAAAAGTTTGTCTAAACTACAACATTGAGCCGCTCAGAACCCGTATCTGGCAGACGCAGGTGCAACATCCCATGCGGCTCGAGTCATTTTCATGTCATCATGGTTCCATGGGTGAAATTTTATGCCCGAAATTATATACTGAAGACTTCTTTATCCATCCTGCATACTATGATATCATCGTTCTCCTATATATTAAAAATAGATTATAAGAAAACAGACAAACAAGGCCTGAAAATCACCCAAAACGTCATTCGATGGTCAGCTCTGTACTTCTCCACATCTACCCTAGATCTGAGAAGGAATATAAATTAAGGAAGAAATCCTCTTTTCTTTATCAATCTTCAACCTATCTTCTATTTACTCTCTCTTCATCAGACTACAACTCTAAGTCAATCAATCTACTTTATTCAATCGCTAAATACTTATTTCCCATTCGCTAAAATGAAATTTACTCTATCTGCTTTAACTTTAGCTATGGTCTCAAAGGCCTTAGCTGACGAGTCGGTTGAATTATACGTTCAATCTGAAAACTCTGAATTATCCGGTAAAGGTATCTCCTCAATTCACGAAGGTGCCGGTATTAACTACTTTTTCTTAGGTGATAATGCACAAGAATTAATTTACGCTGATTCTGCTTTAACATATAATGGAATTGGTTATCCTCAATCTTTCAGTGTTGAATATGGTTACGTCCAAATGACTGTTTCAGGCTCTTCTGATGTTTTAACTTTCTCTGCTGATGGTGTTTTAGAAGTCAATGGTTCCGAAGATGGCTTCTATGCTTGTAAGAACACAAACGATCCTTACAGATACTCTACCTCTCAATACGAAGTTATGTTTGGCAACTCTGTTGGTGAATGTACCGCAATCAAGTTATCTAAATCTTCCTCAGCTGATTCTTCCTCCACTATTCAATCTTCTACCACCGCTCCAGCTTCCTCTACCTTATCCTCCACTTCTGCCTCTGCAACTGCCTCTGCTGGTTCTGAAAACGTTAAACTTTACGTCCAATCTGGAAACTCTGATTTATCTGGTAAAGGTATCTCCTCAATTCACGAAGGTGCCGGTATTAACTACTTTTTCTTAGGTGATAATGCCCAAGAATTAACCTACACATCTTCTGCTTTAAAATCTAATACAATTGGTTATCCTCAATCTTTCAGTGTTGAATATGGTTACGTCCAAATGACTGTTTCAGGCTCTTCTGATGTTTTAACTTTCTCTGCTGATGGTGTTTTAGAAGTCAATGGTTCCGAAGATGGTTTCTATGCTTGTAAGAACACAAACGATCCTTACAGATACTCTACCTCTCAATACGAAGTTATGTTTGGTAATTCTGTTGGTGAATGTACTGCAATTAAATTAGCCAAATCTGCAGGTTCATCAATTACTTCTAGTTCTTCAACTACTTCTTCCCCATCTCAATCAGCTGCCCCATACTCCAACAGCACTTTAACCACAAAGACTTTTACTGATGGTAAGACCGAAATTCAAACTGTCACATGCTCAAAGTGTACAGTTACTCCAACCGAATCATTGACTACTATTACCACTATCAACTCTGAGGGTAAGACTGAAACTGTCACCATTCCATGCCCAACTACTTCTACTACTCACAGTGACAACAAGACCACCAGTCCTACTGTTGCTCCAACTCTCTCTACCAAGACCAACACAGCTTCTTGTACACAATGTACCATTTCTACTTACCAAGGTGCCGCTAATGTTGCCAAACCAGCTGGCTTTGCTGCTATCGCCGTCGGTTTAGTTGCTTTAATTTTCTAACTTAGCTACTATATTACTGCTTATATTTTTCTTTTGTTATCCTAACATTTGTCATTACTATTGTTGTTTCATTATTCATTTATACGTTTATTTGCATGTTCTTAATATTTCTGGAACTTTCCTTTAATCCTCCTTTTATGCCTATTATTATGCTTTCTTGAATTGTTATTTTTTGTTTCTAATGACACATTAATTAGGCCACAATTTTACTCCATTGCTTTATTTTTCACCTGTTTGTTCTTTTTATTTTTAACGCTTCCCATTGTCTTTTGTATCACTTACTTTTCCTTTCCTCCACGATCCCTTTTAATATAATACAAATTATTCATTCCTTTAACATAATCTTTAAACTTTAGTAATTATTTACCTCTACTTAAATTTTAATCATTGAAGCATTACGAAAAACTAGAATATGAAGTGGATGGTAGAGTTATCAAAGTAAGGCTTTATTGAAAAAAGTTGGGGGGTTAGTGTAGTCAAATTATCAGGAAATAGTAGCCAATAATGTGAATACAAAAACCCAGAGGAAGATTTATGTGCTTGACTTCAAGCTTCTTTTTGCAGACTCAGCTGATTAAATAATTTATGATAGAGCAAGCAAAAGTGCAATAAGCTTTATAAGGTTAGATATCCAATTATTGTTGGTATTTTAATATGCAATCGTATATATTATGCTCACTGCAAAAAAAAAGTCAAAAATCTAGATGCAAAATGTAAATGTCGTACAGACTCTTCAACATGTAAATATTGAATTGAATTTCTCTATTTCTTTTTGTTTTTCTTTTTACTCTTCTTAGATCCTTTTGGAGCCAAAGCATGCCCAGTGGCATTGATATGCTGGAACAATTTATTTCGAGTTTGGAAATTTTCCCCGCAAACAGTACATTTTTCCGTAGTGTTACTATTAGTCTTATTAGAAACATTGGATATTGAGTCGTTGTTCAAGCTTGTTTGAGGCTTGCTATTAACCGACTTACCCTTCTTACCTTTCCTTTTACTTTTATTTTTCTTGGAGTCGTTGTACCAGTCATCATTATCATCTGAATCTAATTTGCTTTTCTCTAGAATGGCTGTTAGTTCAGCCAATTTCTCGTCAGTATTAATTTTAGATTTCTTGGCAAGAGCAGGAAGGTCATCATCCGAATCAATATCATCATCTATTATATCTTCTTCAATAATTGGACTTTCATTATGTGAGCGCTCTTTACCTTGTAACTCGTCATCAGAATTATCATGATTATTAATAGGTACATTCCTTTTTTCCAGTAATTCCTGAATCTCAGATTGTGCTAATAGTTCGTCAATTTGGTCTTCAGTTAAGTCATCTATATCTAAGTCGTCCAAATTTTGAACGGCATCATCAAATTCATCGAAATCCGAGTCATCAATTTCTTCCTTAATATACCCATTTCCATCAATACCTAATTCAATACCTTCTCTTTTCATTTCCCATTGTAGTTTCTTCAACAACTTAGAGTGCTTTTTAGACTTTTCATGTTCTTGAAATTGCTTTTCACTTTTGAAAGTTTTATCACAAATTATACATTCGTAAAAATCACCATTATCTGGTTCTTCGTCAGACTGGTCTCCATTCAGTATTCTTTCTTCTTCATAAATCTTGTTTAATTGTTCTTCAATTTCAGCAAGTTCATCAGGATCAACTGACTGCCAATCTTGCTCTTCGTATAATTGTCTTTGCCTTTGCCTTTCCTTTTTTTCTTTGTGAGCTTGTTCTTTTAGCTCCTCTTGCTGCCTTTTAAGTCGTTCTTGTTCATATTTCTTCAGTATAGCTGGATTAACTCTTGGATCCCTTTTCTTTATAAATAAAATCAATTTTCTAACTGCTTCGTTATATTCTCTCCTACCTTGGTCTCTGGCTTTCTTATTTTCTTTCTCCATCAATCTTCTTGTTCTTCTATCAGGGGCACTAGAATATCTATATTCATCAAGCCAAGCAAAAGTCTTAACAGATTGGAAGCTAGACCATATCTTATAAAATATTCTGACTTCAGTACCATAATTAGATTTAGAGTTACCGAACATTGGGAACATTAATTCTTTTGGATCACAAACATTACTAAAAGTAGTATCATCTTTAAAGTCTTTGAAGCCTGGTAAATTTTGTTGTTTACCAGTTGAAACTTCTTCGCTTGCAATTTTGCTTAGTAAAACACTAACAACTTTATAAAAGCCCTGTATTGAATCATCTAATCTGGAATAAAGATCAGGATTCATATATTTCTGAATGTCATGGATTGTAGTACCTGCATAATACACTGGAGTATCATCATCATTTGCATCTCCGGGATAATCTTCATCTTCCATCAATATTTGAAATTTATGCGAATCATACCATGCTCTTTCTTGATTATCACTTAACGTTTCATAAGCTATTCTAACCTCATTGAACAGTTTAGTGGCTTCTTCAATGTTGTCTGGATTTTTATCGGGATGCAGTCTTAAAGCCTTTTTTCTATAAGCCTTTTTGATTTCTGAATCAGTAGCAGTTTGCGTGACTTCTAACAGCTCATAATAGTCTACCTTCATATTTTCGTAGTTTGATTTTTAATTTTTAGTGGAAACTCTGAAGATTTAAAGAATCCACTTTCTTTTCAACACACTATCTTTTAAAAAGTATGAAAATATATGTGGCTAATCATCCCTCACACCAGCCACAGCCTATCGATGCTTTTGTTACGAGCCCTGTGTGATTCTCAGAATGCTCGCGACGATTTCTCGAAATTCATCAATTACACGATTCAGAAAACAGATGTGTTGTTGTCAATGAAATTGTTGGTGAGAAGAAAGCTGATCTAGTTGTCTTGAAAGAACACTCCTATCATCCACTTCTATAGAGTCATCTATTGTCACAGATTCAATTGATCATTCTTCAAGGTCTTAATTGCACATTCCACAAAAATACCAAAAGGATCAATCCATTCTTTCCTAAACTAATTTACACGTATCATCATCACTGTTTAAGTGCACAAAACACACGAACACATATAATCTTCTTCCCCAACTAATTCAACTAGACATCCTTATATAAATAAAATGGTTGTTTTAGCAGCATCAATTTGTACCCGTGGTGGTAAGGCCATTTTATCTAGACAATTTAGAGATTTAGAAAAGGATAAAATCATCTCATTATTGGCTAACTTTCCATCATTATTATCCGACGCAAAGCAGCATACCACTGTTGAAGATGAAAATGTTAGATACGTTTATCAGCCATTAGAGGAATTCTATGTTGTTTTGATCACTAATAAGCACTCTAATATTTTACAAGATATTGATACTTTGCATTTATTTGCTTCTACAATTACCACTATTCTAAGAACAGTTGATGAAAGAGAAATTTTTGATAATTGTTTTGAAATCTTAAGTGCATTTGACGAAATTATAAACCTAGGTTATAAAGAAACATTATCATTATCTCAGATTGTTACATTCTTAGAAATGGAATCTCACGAAGAAAAGATTCAAGAAATTATAGAAAGAAACAAGGAATTGGAGGCCACCGAAGATAGAAAGAGAAAGGCCAAGGAAATCCAAAGAAAGGAAATGATGAAGAAGAATATGGAATCATTTGAATTTCAACAACAACAGAATTTTGTTTCTCCAACCTATCAAGCACAAACTATTGTACAGCCATCATCTTATCAAGAACCTGAACCTGAAGCAGCAACTCACTCTTCTAGGTTAGGTTCATCCAGAAAAGGTGGTTTACAATTGGGTAAGAAATCTTCAAGATTTGGCGGTGCTGCTCCAGGTGAATCATCTCAGCCACTATTAATTAGTACACCGGCTACACCAAGACAATCAACACAAGTGCATCGTGATGTCACACCAGCCACTCCATCCAAAGAAAGAATTGCCAATAATGGTATTTTGATAACTATAAATGAAAAATTCTCTGCTCAAATTACAAGGGAAGGTTCAATTTCACATTCTGAAATTAAGGGTGATTTACAATTAAGAGTTAACGATCCAGAATTAGCATTGTCTAAGATCAATTTAGAATTAACAAAATCCTCGGATATTACAACACAATATAAGACTCATCCTAATGTTGATAAATCACAATTTAATTCATCATCCATAATTGGATTGAAAGATCCATCTAAACCATTCCCATCAAATGATCAAGCGTTAGGCGTTTTAAGATGGAAATCTACGCCAAAGGCTTCAGTTGGTGATGATGTTAATGTTTTATTACCTATAGTATTAACTACTTGGGTGAATAACAATGAAAATGGTACAATTACCTTAACTTTTGAATATGAAGTGTTTGAGTCTAAGAAAGAAGCAGTTAAGGATGTTTCATTGGTTATATCCGGATCAAATGCAACTATTGAATCATCAGATAACGACAATGTTTCCTTAACTTATGTTGAAGATGGTTTAGCTTTGAAACTAAGTAAATTGGATGAATTTCCAAGTGGTTCATTTGAAGTGCTGGTTGGTGATTGTCATGATGAAGAGATCTTATTCCCAATGGAACTATTTTTTGATGTTAATGAAGTTGTTGAAGCTGGTTCAGAAAATGCCGTTGTTACTGTTAGTTCAGTTACTTCTAATGAAACGGGAGAAGAATTACCATTTGATCTGTATTACAATGCTGTAAACGAAGGCTATTACATCGTTTAAGTCTTAAAAGAAAAGTTTGATAAAGTTTCCCATGAATAGATGTTTTGTGTCATTCCTTTTTTCAATTTTGTTTTTTTCTCTATTAGATAATGGTTATTGATCATTATCACTTTGTTTGTTTACTTACTAGTGTTTTGTTTATTTTTTTCATATTACTTTTATTATTACCATTTCTTGTTATATCTTGTACTCTGCTGCACGCACCACCAGCGAGGACCCGGGGATTCCTCGAGCCCGAGACCGGGCGCCTCCGTCCTCGCGAGAAGTCACTTTTCAACCTGCCATTGGCGAAGCCGATATATAACTACGCCAGAGTCCGTTTCTCCTGATCTGGGGTATCCCTCCACCATGTCTTCCTCAGTCAACAAGCAAGACACCCAGCCAGAAATGTTAGCAGCTTCCAGATCAATTACCAGACAAGCAGTCGCCACTAGATCATTTGCCACCTCCTCCACTCTTTTCAGAACTGAAAAGGATGCCTTTGGTGACATCGAAGTTCCAAGTGAAAAATACTGGGGAGCTCAAACCCAAAGATCATACCAAAATTTCAAAATTGGTGGTGCCAGAGAAAAGATGCCAGAGCCAATTATCCATGCCTTTGGTGTTTTGAAGAAGGCTGCTGCCAAAGTTAACACTGAATTAGGTGCTCTGGATCCTAAGTTATCTGAAGCCATCCAAACTGCTGCAACTGAAGTCGCTGATGGTAAATTATTAGACCACTTCCCATTGGTTGTTTTCCAGACTGGTTCTGGTACTCAATCCAATATGAATGCCAATGAAGTTATCTCTAACAGAGCCATCGAAATCTTAGGTGGTAAATTAGGTTCGAAAACTCCAGTTCATCCAAATGATCATGTTAACATGTCTCAATCTTCAAATGATACTTTCCCAACTGTTATGCACATTGCTGCCGTCACAGAAATTACCAACCATTTATTACCAGAATTAAAAGGTTTAAGAGATGCTTTACAAGCTAAATCCGATGAATTCAAAGATATTATCAAAATTGGTAGAACCCATTTACAGGATGCAACTCCATTGACTCTGGGTCAAGAATTTTCCGGTTACGTTCAACAATTAACTAATGGTGTTAAAAGAATCGAAACCGCTTTAGAATCTCTGAGATTCTTAGCTCAGGGTGGTACTGCAGTTGGTACTGGGTTGAACACCAGAATTGGCTTTCCAGAAAAAGTTGCTGAAGAAGTTACTAGTTTAACTGGTTTACAATTTTACACTGCTCCAAATAAATTCGAAGCATTAGCTGCTCACGATGCCATTGTTGAAGCTTCCGGTGCTTTAAACACTGTTGCCACTTCATTATTTAAAATCGCTAATGATATCAGATACTTAGGTTCCGGTCCAAGATGTGGTTATGGTGAATTGTCCTTACCAGAAAATGAACCAGGTTCCTCAATCATGCCAGGTAAAGTCAACCCAACCCAGAATGAAGCTATGACCATGGCTTGTTGTCAAGTTTTCGGTAACCATGCAGCTATCACATTTGCTGGTGCCTCTGGTCAATTCGAATTAAATGTTTTCAAACCAGTTATGATTTCTAATTTATTATCTTCAGTTAGATTATTAGCTGATGCCTCCAACTCTTTCAAAGTCCACTGTGTTGAAGGTATCAAGGCCAATACCAAGAGAATTGATCAACTATTACATGAATCATTGATGTTGGTGACTGCTTTAAACCCAAAGATTGGTTATGATGCTGCTTCTAAGACGGCTAAGTATGCCCACAAGAAGGGTCTAACTTTGAAGCAAGCTGCTTTAGAATTAGGTGTCTTGAACGAAGAAGAATTTGACGAATGGGTCAGACCAGAAAAGATGATTGGTCCTAAATAGTTTCTCTTTTTTCCATATTATTTAGTTCCTTTATCTCTCTTATTTATAGTTTAACGAGATCACATATTAGCATGAAAAAACAAGTGGTGTAGAGATGTACACCCGGTACACGCACGCCCTTTTGCCTCTCGACGGAGTTCAACACTTAGCGATTTGTCAGACTCAGACACAGACTTAGAAGCAGGAGCCAGGACCGGAAAAGCTGTATCACAGGTAGTACAAGTTTTTTTTTGTTTCCACCTTTCAGCTAGACTCACTCAAAGCAAAGTCACCCAATATCCACCCGCATCATGTTTTCCTATGCTAAGAGACTTGCTTTGAAAAGACAGTCTTTCACGAGATCCAGCACCGGTTTCTCCACAGGAACAAGACTAGCTTCTCAGCTATCATATTTGGAAAGTCACGGTGCTTTGAACCAACAATTGACTTCTGTTAAGCAATCTGGTATTTTGAAGAATGATTTCCAGCATGTGATACAAAACCCTCATATTCTAAATCATGAATCTTTAATTCAATCTCTGTCTATACCTCAGTTGCCTCCTCATCTGTCTTTAAGAGCCAGTAAAAAGAAAGATTCTTCTGATTCCACTGCAAAGGAGAAAGATAATGAAAATTCCGACAAAAAAGACAACGAAAAGCCAACCGAAACTACTGAGACTGAAACTGAAGATCCAGCATCTAAAGACAAACCAAGTGAGCAAGAAAAGGGCAAATCTGATAAGAGTTCCAGTGTGAGGAAATCAAAATCATCTCCAAGTGCCGAATCATTAACTGGCGCTTCTGCAAGTGGTTCTGGCTCCTCTGGTGCTTCAGACGATGGCTCTTCATCTTCAAAACCCAAACCAAAATCACCATCTCTGGTTGAATTACCTGAAGTTTACCCACAGATTATAGCATTACCAATTTCAAGACGTCCTTTATTCCCTGGCTTTTATAAAGCTGTTATTATTTCTGATATTAATGTTATTAAAGCCATTAAAGAATCATTGGATAAGCAGTATCCATTCATTGGTTGTTTCTTGTTTAAAGATGAAAACATGGAATCCGACGTTATTACTTCGAAAGATGAAGTTTATGAGACTGGTGTTTTGGCTCAAATCACATCTAATGTTTACACTAAGGATTCTGAAACTGGTGTTGAAACTTTAACCACTGTTTTATATCCACATAAGAGAATTAGAATTGATGAATTAATTCCACCAACTGAAGAAGAGATTAAACAAGGAGCAACTTCAAAAGCTAAGGTTACTATTACCCCAACTGAAGAAGAAAGAGTTACTCCTGAACCTGAAGAAAAAGAAATTATTCCTGGTGTTACCGGTGAAAAAGAAGGTGACGTTGCTCCGATTAAACAAGAATCAGAAGCTCATACTGCCTCAGAAATCATCAAAGCTACCGAACAAGAAGTTACAATTGAAGAAGATGAAGAAAATCCGACTGCCTTTCTTAAGAAATATCCAATTTCATTAGTTAATGTTTCTAACGTTGAAGATGAAAAATTTGAAAAAGATGATCCAATGATTAATTCATTAACTGCTTCAATTCTAGAAGTTTTAAAAGAAATGTCAGCATTGAATAAATCTTTCAGTGACCAACTAGCTACATTCAGTGCTTCTTTACACAGTGATATTTTTAACTGTCCTGAAAAATTGGCAGATTTTGCAGCTGCCGTTACTGCAGGTAATCAAAAAGATTTACAAGAAATTTTAGACTCAACTAACATCGCTGATAGATTAGAGAAGGCATTAACCACTTTAAAGAAAGAATTAATGAACAAAGAAATCCAGAAGAAAATTGAAAGAGATATTGAAGAAAGAATGACCAAAAGACATAGGGAATATCATTTGAATGAACAATTAAAGTGGATTAAAAAAGAGTTAGGTATCGATGATGGTAGAGACAAATTGATTGCCACTTATAATGAAAGAGTCAAAGACTTGAAAATGCCTGCTGATGTGAAAAAAGTTTATGATGATGAAATCGCAAAATTACAAACTTTAGAACCTTTAATGTCTGAATTCACAGTCACTAGAAACTATTTAGATTGGTTAACCCAAATTCCATGGGGTAAACAGTCTAAAGATTTATATAATATCAAGATGGCTAAGCAAACATTAGATGAAGACCATTATGGTTTGAAGGATGTGAAGGATAGAATTTTAGAATTTATTGCGGTTGGTAAACTGCTGAATAAGATCAATGGTAAGATCATTTGTTTCGTGGGTCCTCCCGGAGTTGGTAAGACTTCCATCGGTAAATCCATTGCAAAGTCACTAAATAGAAAATTCTATAGATTTTCAGTTGGTGGTCTGTCGGATGTTGCTGAAATCAAAGGTCACAGAAGAACTTATGTTGGTGCCATTCCAGGTCGTGTTGTTCAGGCATTAAAGAAAACGCAAACTGAAAACCCTTTGATCTTGATTGATGAAATTGATAAGATCTCTCATACTCATTCAATCAATGGTGGTGATCCAGCCGCTGCTTTGTTAGAATTGTTAGATCCTGAACAAAACAACTCATTTTTGGATAATTATATGGATGTTCCAATTGATCTATCTAAAGTTTTGTTTGTTTGTACAGCTAACAATTTAAGTACTATTCCAGGTCCATTATTAGATCGTATGGAAGTTATTTCTATTTCTGGTTATATCGAAGATGAAAAAGTTAAAATTGCCGAAAGATATTTGGCTCCTGAAGCTAAGATAGGTGCAGGTTTAGAACATGTTAATGTTGATTTGCAAGAAGATACGGTTAAAGCATTAATTAAGAATTATTGTAGAGAAAGTGGTGTCAGAAATTTGAAGAAACAGATAGAAAAAATTTATAGAAAATCTGCATTGAATGTTGTTAAAGATTTAGGTGAACAGGATGAAATTGAACAAAGTGAAGAATCTACTGATGAGACTGCTGAATCCAATGAAGCTGCTGTTACTCCTGAAATTTCTTCTAAAGAGGCTGAAGTTAAAGAAAGCGAAAAGACTCCTGAATTATCCAAGGATACTGCTAGATCTGAAGAGTCTGAATCAAAAAAAGAGGACACTCCTCCAATTGTCGTTCCTGAAGATTATCATGTTTCAATTACACCAGAAACATTGAAAGATTACGTTGGACCACCAGTGTTCACTTCTGATAGATTATATGAAACTACACCACCTGGTGTTGTGATGGGTTTAGCATGGACATCAATGGGAGGATCGGCATTATATATTGAATCTGTTTTGGAGCATGCCATCACGAAAGAGAGCTCCCCAAGAGTTGAAAGAACAGGTCAATTAGGTGACGTTATGAAAGAATCTGTTAGAATTTCATATTCATTGGCTAAGATGTATTTGGCTAAGAACTATCCAGAGAATAAATTCTTTGATAAAGCACAGATTCATTTACATTGTCCTGAAGGTGCCACACCTAAAGATGGACCAAGTGCTGGTGTTACTATAACATCCTCATTCTTGTCATTGGCCTTAAATAAGCCATTACGTCCCGATGTTGCAATGACTGGTGAAGTTACATTAACCGGTAAAGTCCTAAGAATTGGTGGATTAAAAGAAAAAGCTATCGCAGCTAAGAGATCAGGTGTTAAGACTATTATTTTCCCTAAGGATAATTTAGCTGACTGGAAAGAATTGCCAGATAATGTTAAAGAAGGATTAACACCAGTTCCAGCCGATTGGTACGAAGACGCTTTCAAGACTCTATTGAATGTTCCAGTTGAAGAAGGAAATGTGGTTTGGAAGAAAGACTTTGATCGAATTGCTGCTGAAGAAAGCAAAGATAAGGAAAAGTCTAAATAAGCTTCTATGGCAATTGCTAGTCAGTGTATTGGAAAGTGGTTTTTGATGAATGGTAAATGATATTTTGTTTTTGTTTTTTACTACCACTAGATGTTTAATTTGCTTTTATTTTTTTAAAACTAACATTTATTGACTTCTTTTTTGTTTATTTTTATTATTAATATTTACTTTTTTTAGTTATACCTTGTATATATATGAAATCCATTACTTTTTGTACTGAATTATGTTCTTCACATAACGAATAATCTCTATAAATATCGCTAGGATTCGCTAGGATTAAAGGGACCTAGGCACCCAGTGCCCACAGTACGAAAAATAGAAAAGAGCTGCGTTTCAGGTCATCCGGGAAGGGGGTCTCGAGATCCTGTTTATGACACCAGTTGCTCCAGCTGTTAGTCACTGCGATAGCGGTTCTAGAATCCGTCGAATGTCCGGAGATGCGACCATGTAAACACCAACTCCTCCAATTGGAACACGGTCTAACGCGATTCGGATTGCTGTGGTGCTGAATGGCCGTAGTATGTTTGTTTAGTTAGTAGCTGGATACAACCGACTTGGACCACTCCTTTAATTTCGACAATATGCTAATTGCGCTCTTTCTTCAATGTCTCCTGTACATACAGTCACAGGTGGCAGGTATGCTTACCCCTGACGTATATCCAGCATTCTGCTCTGAAGTAAGCCGAAACAATACAATCCAGCTTATGTTGGCGAAGGACCCTCCGCGCCGCACACTTGCCGTATTGGGGCTCGAGCCGGCCAAAACAGAAACACCTGTATTTTACTAGATTTCTTGATTTCATTGGTTTGGATGGGAGAACTTCTTATCATTTCTGACATCTTTGTAGACATCTCGTACCTTATTTCTCCGGTTCTGTTATTCTGAAAGCTTCCTCCATTCCATTCCCAGTTCGACTTATAATCACTCACTTTCCTTATCTAATTTGCCCTAATCCTGCGTAGCCGAAGAAAAGCACCACACTTGCCGTAAGGGAATATAGAAACTGCGTACTGAAACAAACAAACAGCAACTACAATACATATCATGAACGCATCCATATATACACTTTTACATTTAATTTTCCAGTTCTTACTAATAGTACGACTTCCATATTTGGTTTACTCAATAGACTTAGACTTGTCATCATATGAATCAATCCAAAATGCAACCTCCTTAATATCCTCGGGTCTAATGGACTACTATAATGGTGATGATTATGGTGGAACCATAGGCATTTTTGTCAGCCCATACTATTGGTGGGAAGCAGGTGGTGCATGGGGGTCTATGATAGATCACTGGTTTTTACTGCAAAATGATACCTTTCACGATACGATATATGAAGCACTGCTATACCAGACTGGGAAGAGTTACAACTATATGCCATTAAATCAAACTACAACTGAAGGCAACGATGACCAGGCCTTTTGGGGTATTGCTGCCATTCAGGCTGCTGAACGTAATTTCACAAATCCAAATTTAGAGGATTCCAGAGCAAGTTGGTTATATTTAGCACAGGCGGTCTTTAATACTATGGCTTGGAGATGGGATACTGGTTCTTGTGGTGGTGGATTAAGATGGCAGATTTTTCAGTGGAATGCAGGATATAATTATAAAAATACTGTGTCGAATGCTGGATTGTTCCATATTGGCGCAAGATTGGCTAGATATACTGGAAATAACACTTATGTTGAATGGTGTGAGAAAACTTACGATTGGATGCTAGGTGTTGGGTTGTTGTCTGAAGGTAATCCATGGTGGTTTGCTTATGACGGTGCTGGCAGTGAAGACAACTGCTCAACTGTTTCACAAGGTCAATGGACTTATAACGTTGGGTTGGTGTTATCAGGTTGTGCTTATTTGTATAATTACACTGAAGATACAATATGGCTCAACAGAACTCTCAATTATTTGCATGGAGCTCAAGTTTTCACCAATAATTCAATCATGTACGAAGCTGCTTGTCAACCTATAGGCAGTTGTAACAACGATCAACGATCATTCAAAGCTTACTTTACCAGATTTCTATCATTAACATCGATTTTGGTTCCTTCAACATACGATACAATTAGGGGATACATAGAAGCATCATCTATGGGTGCAGCACAGTCATGCACAGGGGGCACGGATGGCCACACCTGTGGTACTAATTGGTTTGCTAATGGGTGGGACGGTAATTGGGGTCTTGGTGAACAAATGGCTGCTTTAGAAGTGATTCAGAACTTGTTAGCACCTTTTAGACCAGCACCATATACTTCGTCGAGCGGTGGATCTTCCATTGGTAGTGGGTCTGCTGGATCGTCTGATGTAGAAGCAACTGATAAATTATTGAATTTAGATGCTGGTGATAAAGCTGGTGCTGCTATTATTACTGCAGTTGTTGGTCTAAGTATTGTTGGATTGGGGTGTTATTTGGTTATATAAGAGAAGAACTGGGTATCCATTACCGTTGTACATATATATTAAACTTTGTTGAATTTTGTTGTATTTATTCAGCTGAGAACTGGTTTGCTACATGTTTATTATATTTGATCTATTTTTTGTTCCATTTTTATTTTTTATTGATTTGTGTTAATCAAGGTGATTTTTTTATCTTTTTTTTTTTTCCTTTGAAAAGCAAAGCTTGGCTACGTATATAACTAACTTCCTTTACTTTTACTTTATTTTATTCTTTCGTTCGTTTGTTTCTTTTAGTTAATCCTGTTCATTTTAATTTTCGTTTTCATTTTAATTGCATGCTTATTACTATTTTATGATATCCCTTTTATTTTCTAAACATATTCTTTTATTTTTGTGTGTTTTTCATGTCCATCTTTTAGAGGCTTATATAATTGTACTGTTTTAGTCTGTATACCTATATCACTTACAAAAAGTATAAATTATTCTTTTCTTGCATGGTGTTCGATAGAGGACCTGGCTAAGCTTTAAGCGCACTCACCGTGATTGTTTGGCTGACCAAGAGTCTTGGCTAAGACAATCACAAGGCAAGAGAATCGGCAACTACCAGAACTAGCTGGCTTGGAGCCTGGAGCATGCACCTCATCTGTATATAGCTGGCAGTTTAAGTGAGATTCAGCGGTAGCTCAGATTGCTGGTTGTACATATCGTAATAAAGTAGGCTTGGATGCTGTTTGTTTGGCCGGAATCCAGAAGCTCAGATTCGAGTTCGGAGTGTTTCCATTTCCGTACCTTTTCTGTGTCTCTGATTTGCTGGTCTCTGAATCTTTGAGTTTCTCTTGGCCAACTTCACGTGAGTACCCATTACTCACAGACATAGAGGCTTACATAGTTCAGCTACTTTTAGCTGTATACACGCTGGGAGTAACGCGTATCGTAATATCGTAGTAGTAGTGGCAGTACACCTAACACAGATCGATCTGGAGATTGGCCCGATGCAGAATTTCTGATCGAGCTTTCTTTGAGACAACAGCTCATTTGCGTTTTTTCAGTGTGTTCCTCCTTTACCAGTCCTGGAATACTACAATACAGTACCCTGATATACTACTCTGGCTACACTTGCCCTGGACAGCATCCTAGACGCTTTTCGTTTCTCTCTTCTCTCTTTATCTGTGCAGTCTTACAAAAAAAATAGGACTCGTTCTTACTTACTAATTGCTAATTTTAATTTTAATCAAAAAAACCAAACAACACTCTTTTACTCACTACTCTACAGCAACTGAAACACTTGTCTAACCTCATTTCATATAATAACAATGAAATACAATTTAATATCTAATTTACTCTCTCTGTCTCTCCTCCCTCTAGCTTCTCTAGCAGTAGACCTAGACATCACTTCATATGAATCAATCCAAGCTGCAACCGGCCTTATTTCATCAGGTTTAATGGACTACTATGATGGAAAAGAATACGGTGGAACTATAGGTGAGTTCACCAATCCATACTATTGGTGGGAAGCAGGTGGTGCATGGGGGTCTATGATAGATCACTGGTATTTCCTACAAAATGATACCTATCATGACATTATATATCAATCTTTATTATACCAAACAGGTGAAGATTATAACTACATGCCATTAAATCAAACCACAACTGAAGGTAATGATGATCAAGCCTTTTGGGGTATTGCTGCCATCCAAGCTGCTGAACGTAACTTCACAAATCCTCCAGAAGCTAAAGAACAATGGTTATATCTGGCACAAGCGGTTTTCAACACCATGTCTTGGAGATGGGATACTGATTCCTGCGGTGGTGGTCTGAGATGGCAGATTTTCCAATGGAATGCTGGTTATGATTATAAGAATGTGGTTGCTAATGCTGGATTGTTCCATATTGGTGCAAGATTGGCTAGATTTACCGGAAATGATTCTTATGTCGAATGGTGTGAGAAAGTTTACGATTGGTTGGTTGATACTGATATGCTTGTTGAAGGTAGTGCTGCTACTCTGAATTATTGGTTTGTATATGATGGTGCTAGTACAAGTGATAACTGTACTGATCTCAGTAAATATCAATGGACATATAATGCTGGGTTGGTCATTTCTGGTTGTGCCTATTTATACAACTATACACAAGATGAGTTGTGGTTAAACAGAACAGAAAATTATTTGAAAGGTGCTACAGTGTTTTTTAACAACTCAATTGCATACGAAGCTGCCTGTCAACCTTCAGGTAATTGTAACAATGATCAAAGATCATTCAAGGCTTACTTAATGAGATTCTTATCATTGACCTCTCTGATGGCTCCATCAACGTATGATACAATTAGAGGATACATGGAGGCCTCTGCAATGGGAGCAGCACAATCATGCTCTGGGGGTTCGGATGGCCACACCTGTGGTACTAATTGGTTTGCTGACGGCTGGGACAAAAATTATGGATTAGGTGAGCAAATGGCTGCTTTAGAAGTGATCCAGAATTTATTAGCACCGGATAGGCCAGCTCCATATACTGCTTCCAATGGTGGTTCGTCGTATGGTGATGGTGCTGCTGGTTCTTCTACTGAGGAAGCAACCGATACTTTGTTGAGTTTGGATGGTGGTGATAAAGCCGGTGCTGCCATTATTACTTGTATTATTGGTGTTAGTATTGTTTTGTTAGGTCTTTATTTGGTTATTTGATTTTATTTAACCTACTACTAGTTTCCTTTTAATTTTAATACTTTTCTTCTACTTTTATTTGTTTGTGTACAGTTAGTTAGTTTTACATTTGTTTTTTTTTTGAATTTACTATTCTTATTTACTTTTTTTTCTTATTGTTGTTTGTCACCCATCTATTTGCATTTTTTGTTTAAATTTATAAGAATGTACAGTTTTAAAGAAGAGTAAATAATTAACTAGCTTTAGACAGTATACAAATAATGTATTTCTTTTCAATTGTAAATGAGAAACAAAGCTAGATACTCTAATAATTTTATTGCTATATGACCTCTAATGATCCCGACTCTGACGATAATCCAAAAGTGACAAATGATAGTAAAATGCTCTACTACTTCGTTCACCAACTAATCACACCCTGACATCCACAATGAACGTTGGCAACACCTTATTTCACAGAGGAACCTAATGATATAGTTAAGTAATGGCATTTTATCGAATTCCTTGGTTTTTCACGGCAAGAGTCTAAAGAATATTAAACGTTTAAAGACATATGAAACAACCTTACGTTATCAATGGATCTCAGAAGTTGTGTAAAGCAAGTGTTTCTAGACATTGCTTTGGTATTTATCTAGGGGCCGATCGAGTCACTTGCTTCCCTATGTTCTTTTTCATCATCAGCTTCAATAATTCTGGTCAATTTATTATCCTCATCCTTCTCCTCAGCATCATCATTATTACTTTCTTTTCTAATAACTCTAAATCTGATCCACCAGATAAACTGAGAAACAAAAATACCAATTTCTAAAGCAAGCATAACAACATATAAAATCATACCCATTAAATCGATTTCACCCACTAAATTACTAGCCATTGAAAACACAGCACCTGACGAATCCATAGCAAGAAACAAAAAATTGATTCCAACAACCCTACCTTTTCTTTTAAACAATTCGAAATAAGCAGGAATCAACCCAACAGCCAATAAGATTGACGCTAAAATACCAAAGGGTAAACTAGGCCAATGCTTTCCAGTCTTATAAACTTGTTTTAACCATATCCCAAATCCCAATTCCAATCCTAAAGCACACGTGAAAAAAGTCCCTGCATATAACATAATTGTCTTTTTTGGATACTGATATGGCGGATAATACATTGCTTGAATCCATGCTATTGAACATAAAGCTGTAAATATTTGAGGTTGAACTTGCATTGGAATGTAAGAATCGGACATCACAAAGTAAATAGAAAATGGTATTCCTGACAACGCCCAGAGAAACATGAATAAAGGTGGAAATCCTTCAGAATCTTTGTGTTTCCAGAGGAAATAGATTTGAGGTGATAATTGAATACACCATAAAACGGTGCCTATTGTACCTAATACATTTGCTGTAACATCTGAATCAGCCATGATATGTCTGGTTTCATACAAACAGCATTGACAATGACTAATTTGAAGAGAAGATAGGAGCTGAGAAAATGGTAAAGAACACCAAGACTTATAGCATTGCTCAAAGATAACGAACGATTACGGCCTTACCGATTCTAAAACTTCTTACACCCGTGCACCGCTTGCCGGAATATTTTGGGTTGAACAGTTTTTGTTTCTTTATTCACCCATAGATCAAATTAACTGTGCTTTGCTTCACCAACAACTACAACACTCCACTCACTTGAATACTAGCTTTTTGCATTTCTATGGACCACCCAGGATCATCGTGATTCCGATATTTCGATTTGGAAAACATCATTAACATGAAAGAACATTGAACAGGATTCCCTTAGTTGTTTAGTGATCTACCCTTTCCAATTGGTTCATTTATCCATTAAATTCAAGTTTATTTTTAACTTCACAAGAGTAGAGAGTATATATAAATATCCTTACGAACCTTCATGATTTTAAAAGCTGATAGCTTGTACTTCATATGCTGTGATCTTCAATGGGACTACAACGGCCAAAATGAACCTCTATATAACTATTTATCTTCTCCTTTTTACGAATATTGTCTTTTCTGGTGATAGAAATATTTCTGCAGGGGATTCAGTTACCAAGTTGAATATTGAAAATAGTTAGTTCCCATGCGACTGGGACTAGCGAACGGCTCAGCTGCCGAGTCTATCCTGTGGCTCAGAAGCACCCAATGCTCTTTTCACCCATTAGCAGATCATATTAACTGTACTTTGCTTTGCCGACAACCAGAATACTTCACACTTTAGTCATCTGTGAACATAGCTCTAATCTAGTTTGATGCTTTCTTTAAGATAGTAATTGTCCATGTGACCTATCAGGCTGAAAATCACCATTAACACGAAAGAATATTTAGCAAGACCCTTGCCTTAATTGGTTAGTCGGGATAGCTCTCTACGCCCACTTTTTCCAATTTGTTTGTTTATCTAATAAATTTGAATACATTTGTAATTTACAGGGCGGTACTGTTGAAACAGAGTACATATATATATATTCTTAACATGCCTCATAGTGTTAAAAACTGATATTCTCTTATGTTTGAACTATAGCAGTTTTCAATAAGATTACAAGATTAGGAATGAACCTCTACAGAATCACTCATCTTCTTCTTGTTACAAGAGTCGTCGCTTCGTTAACTTCTGTTTCTGGCCTGACCGATACGGTCGATGATATTTATGATGAAACTGCTACTGATGACTCCTTGAATGACATCACCTCTTCAGATGACTCATATTTGATTTCTACAAATATTGATAGTTTTGCAGACAGTAGCTCCTTTTCTTCCACGACGACTTCTGCTTCTGGTGATAGTATTCTTCAGATTACTAGTTCCACAGAAATTACCGCAGTTACTTATAGGTCAAATGCTGACTCATCCAGTTCCAGTAGAAATGCATATACTACTTTGTCTTTAAGTTCTGTAAGCTCCATTTCATCATCGGGTTCCCAATCAATTTACTCTCAATCCAATATTGAAAACTCTAGTTCGTCTTCGATTTCCCTGCCTGTTTCCTCGTCATTCATTACTACATCTAGTAGATATAGCAACACTATTACCTCTTCTCAATCCGGTGATTATGGCAGCTCTAGTCCTATGAGTCTTTTTGACACACCACTTTCTGTGACACAGACGGATACAGATGATTATATAATTGCCTCCTCCATAACTATTTACGATGAACTTTGGAGTCTTGCAGTCGCTGTTATGGTGGGAGCTGCTATTGGGACGGATGATGCTTATTTAACTTCTTTGGATCCAACATTATACTCTGATGCTTATGATCTTCAATATGAATATGCTACCCGTAGTTTTGAAGATAGGCCTATCCAAAGTTCACTTGTTTCTATTATGAATGATTACTACAGCCTGTTTCCTCAAGATAAGCAAAGCTCCATGCTTGCAGATATTGAAGAGTATTATACTTCGGAGTATCCTTATTTCACTTCAACTATGAACTTTTGGTATCCGGAGGTCACATCCAGCGGGGGCTCATGGGATACAGAAGTTTCTCAATCCACAGCTACAGGTGTTAGTTCGGTTTATTCTGATTTATATATTTTGGCTAAATGCTATGCCTTAAATTATGATGTTAATGCAAATGGTCACGATTACAATGAATTTACTGGAACATATTCGGATAGTGGACAAATGTCCTCATTCTATGATCAGTATATGTCTTGGGTGAATGAAACTGAACCTGCTATTTATAATGAGATGTGTAGCACTTTAGCTTCCTATGTCGGCATATTTCCTTGGAAAGACAGAATTAATGCTGAAGCTAAAGCTGAGTTTACTGCTTATTTTTCTAATTATCAAGATACCATTACTGTGGGTACAAAAGTTTTAACTCCTCCCCCACCTGCTCCGACTACTAGCATTAACACAGCTGCTATTCCGGTCACAGGTACAGGTACTTACTCAATCATACATCCTTTTGAAATAATCTACAATGTGCAAACTAACAATTCCTCTTCTGCTTCCACCTCTACGACTATGATTGATGAACAAATAATCGCTTCTACTACTGGCCAGATAAATAATAAAGTTTTGAACACCGGAACAATAACTTCAGACAGAAATGTGATGATAACATGTGGAGTTGAAGCCTTGATCTGGGACTTTTATCAAAATCCAAGTAGATTCAAGTCATTTATTTCATCTAACGCAAATTCATCATTCGTTACTGATTATACAAAGACCTTAGATAAATATTCAACTGAGAACATTGTCACAGACCAAGCCATGGTTCAAGATGTGTTTTTCAATTTTTACAATTTTGTATTTCATTTACCGACCGAGAGAAAACATGATATCTTAGATCTAATGGGATATTGTTATATGAAAAAACAAACTGAAGCAGCTAGTAATTTTCATTTAAGTGAATATACGGTTGGCGATGGAAGTCTCTTCACTTCACTATTTAGGTTTGGGTTGAGCACTCAATACATTGATTTCTCAACAAAAGCTGTTAGCGGAAATGGTAATGGTACTCTATCTTATGCTGAAGTAACTTCACAAATGAGATACTTTATTCCTGTTTTCCCAACTTCACTCAGTAATTCCAGTTCCGATGCTAATAATGCTCAGGAATTTGAGATGGGAAATAATGATTCTAATCGTAATGGTAAAGGTGGCCTTGATGCTGCTGGTGGTTTATTTGGAGGACATTGATTTATTTATGATGTATAACGTTGTGATTCTTGCTTGTTTTGTTCTTTAAGCGTATAGGTGTGCTTACCTTAGATCCGTTTGTTATTTGTGTTTCTTTTGTCTTTTATTTTTTTGTTACTCTCCGGAGGTTAATTGCTTTGGATAAATGTATAACTTACTCTGTATAACTCAATATATCAATGCTCATTTTATTACTTCCATTATGTAATTTGGTGCAGAAGATGATATCACGAGCACATGTTATTGAACATTAAGATACTTTAACTCTATCAGTGCAGTTAATGAACCTAGTATGAAATATTGAAAGCAATTGCTGTTAGGGATGATGCTGCTGATGATAGTGCTGATGGTCAATTGGTAATAAAAGTTGATTTGGAACCATATTTTCTAATATGAGAATTGGGTTTTAATTACCTTTAGGAATATCTACTTCATTGCTTTATACATGCTTTATTTTGCATATACATCACAGTATAGTAACGTTTATATCCATTGCTTCCATTATCTAATTTATTAGAAAGCTATATAGCCATGAAATCAGATGTATGGCGGTGTGCCTCACTGCCTTGATTCTGGTATGTTCCTGGATCGACATTGGGCGGATCGATCTGCAATATGAAATATGCAGCCCTTGAACCCGCGGAATCGTTCAATATTAATCGATGAGGATTGAAATCAAATCAAATAAGTTGGTATTTTCAAATCAGCTAAACTTCATCAACAGTATAAGTTCTGCTACAGTTCTTTTCCTTAGATATCATTAGTGCATAGAGACTTTTATAATGACAGTTAAATACAAAACTATGGATCCTGACTTCACCAAAATTACAATGAGTCTGCCTAAACCCATTCAACAAATCATTCTGTCTGCTGGCTTGGACGTTTTACTATACGACGAGCAAGCTAGCGCAGAGACCCTTGTTAATATTATTCCATTAGTGCATGTGAATCCAAGCTACTCTGTTCAATTAGATTTGGGTCGTCCAATTAGAATTGATTTTCAATTAGATAAAGAAAATGCTTACAGTTGTTTTACAAAAGATTTAGAATCATTGAAAATTGGTCTTTCCAAAAATTTCAAGTTCACCAAGTTTACTGTTGCATATAAGGATGATGATGATTATGAACTTGATACTGACTCTGCTGGTAATGTTTTGGATTTGAATCCTGAATTGTATAACATCACTGGATTTGATCATGATTCGATAATCAAATTTTTGTCGTTAAGAGATATGAATAATGTTACAATCACCAATTCTGGCCTTTTGGCTGAGACTATGTTAGAATGTAAGCATGAAATTAATAGCTTAACCATTATCAGTAGTGGATTTGATTACTGCGACCTATCCAAATTAACTACAGTTAAAGAACTTATTTTGATGAGCAAAGACCGCCGTGATCCAAGAGCTTTTATTGATTTAGAAACTTTAGAATCTTTACCTTCCAATATTGAATCTCTAGGTATTATTAACAATAAGTTTGATGGATTGTTTGTCTATGAGATTCCATCAACTATTAAAAAATTTGCGTTTGATCCAGCTGATTTACCATATTTTAAATTCAACAAATGCACCGAATTGAAAGAAGTTACACTTTATATGGGATATGGCGAAGTTCCACGAAATCCTTCATTATGGGCTAAGATACCAAGATCCGTCACTACTATTTTCCTCAACTGTGTTCGTCAACCTGGTTCTTTTGATTTTTTCAAAGATTTTGACGTGTTTTGGCTTCATAAAGACACAGAATTAGAGATCAGAATCAAAACTATGTCTGATATATTTTTGCGTATCAATGGTGATGATGAATACGGTCAAGATGATGACTCTCATTTACCTTTTGATCTTTGGGATTATGTTGCCTTCCATACGTCATCTACAACCAAGATAAAGGTGTTTTCTGAGTCTGAAAAGTTTATGGTTGCTTTCCCTTCAACACAAGCTTCATATATTGAGGTTTATGGAGATAGCTATGATAAAAGTACTAAACCATTACTTAAAGTTGATGATGACATTGATATCGGTTATACTTTTGTGTCTACTTTTCCTAAGAAGAAACTGCCTCAGAAACACGGTTTCGCTGATGTTGCTGGCCCAATATCGGTTCTCTGATTTCTGAGAATAGATTTTCATTATTTATTTTCTTTAAGAAGTATTCACTTCAAAAACTTTTGCTTTTAGATTTACCTATTTGTAGTTTCAGATTTTAGTTCAACTTTATGCTATACGATATTGATTAGTAGGATTGATGGGTGGGGTGGTGCTAAATCTGGCTGGGACATGGTCATCTCTAAACTACTCGATTCGATATATTGTGTTAACCTCTATTAACTATAGAAAAGATAAAGCAGAGTCTGAAACTTTAAGAGATGAAATTAAAAGAATGAAAATTAAAAATAAAGTAAACAATCAGCCGGGACAGTGCAACAAATTAAAAGAAAGATCTAGAGTAAAAGTTTTGAAAAGTAATTAAACAGTAATTCCTTAGTAGCAGGAAATTTCAACGAACGGAAAGAAGGGCAAGAAATTAAAAGCTTTTAAGATTATCTTCCAAATTTCTTTAATTCAAAGTATCTAAAAACAGGATAACTAACACCTGTAAATCCAATAGCTAAGAAAGTACCCAAATCGGCATAATATTCACCAATTAATTCAGCTAGTCTTCCAACATAATAAACTTGGTTCATACCTAAAACAACCCCAGCAACACCAAAACAGAAAGCTAAACAAGCTGCATAACCATGAGATTGCTTTTCTTTGGTATCCCAGGCTTCAAAATTATAATATGGAACAGTTGGCGTAGTCGAAAAAGGTGGACGCAATTCACTTGTCGAAGTCAATTCCGAGAATTGGGGTGCTTTCTTTTCAATATGAGGTTCATCTTCATCTTCATGATCGTATGGATCATGCTCAGGTTCATTTTCTCCATTTTCGTATAACTCAACACGATATAATTTAATTAATCTCGTTGATCTGAAAATAACATTTTCTTCAATTAATAACGTAAAGTAAATGGAGATCCAGTATCCTAGCATTGGTAAGAAATTGGATAAAATGGTACTGAATTTATTTCTACCAGCCATTGAACAGACTAGGGTGATAACGAAAATTACAACAACGATAAGCCATCTTGGAAAGTGTTTAAAGAACCATCTATCAATTAGTTGAACACTTAAAGCTGAAGAATAAGTATTGATAATATTGTTCGTGATCAAGGACAGCCATAAGATAATTAATAAGAACTTACCAAAGCCATTCCATTTAGCAAAAACTAAATTTAGCAAGCCACCTAAAGAATTACTTTCATACTCCTCATACCAAGACTCGATACCGACTGCAGCATTACCGATTAGCATACCAATAACGGCACCAACTGTTGTTGGAAGAGAAATACCAAAGAAAGTGAAAGTGAATAATTTAACTTGAGACATAGTTTCAGGCAATAGAACATAATAATCAGAAGCACAACCACCCCAAGTTGCAGTAACAGAATAAGCTAAGGTAAAGAAAGATATTCTATCACCAATTTTAGTCATAGCATCTCCAGAAGTAGGTAAATCATGGAATTGAACAATTTCTTTTCTTGCGATGATGTAAAGTAAGATAACAACAATGAAAACAGGGACACCCACTAAAGTTTCAAATTTCAAAACATATTCAATACCAAATATAGCAATACATAAACTAACAACACTTAATATAGCTATTCCAACTTCTAAGTCTAGTTTACCATTACTCATCCACTTTAGAATTTCACCTCCTAAAACACAGTTAGTGACAGACCAACCTAAGAAACCAACAATTGTAACTAAACTAACAAATCTAACACCCCAAGGTCCAAATAAATATCTAGCAGAACACATCTGTCTTAGCCCTGATCTTGGACCCATAGTTGAACAATAAGCAGCGACTAAACATCCAACCCAGGTACCTAACAAACCACAGATCATTGTATCTTTATAACCCAATCCAAATAGTAAAGGACCTAGAAAGTAAGAGGACATTGATGTCAGACCACCACAACCAGAAACCCAAAGACCAGAAACTTGAATTAGGGAACGTAATAAATTGTTATGTCTTTCATAAGGTAAGTATCTGTGAATGCCTCTGGCTTCACCACCGTAGGAGTCCAGCCATCTAGAGACTGTTTCTATTCTTGAGGTAACAGAAGACATGATTCATATGAATTTAGCTGAAGAATATAGCGCAGAAAAGAAAAAGGATGTTGGAAAGAGAGAAACCAGGTTCTTTTTAAATTAGAGATTAAAAATGATGAAATTGACGGGAAAAGAGTCAGATGAAGAATTATCAGGTTTGAACAAATTACTTGAAAAAAGTACTTTATGTGACAATCGATAAAGTTGGAGAAACTTGAAGATGATTATTGTGGTGTATAAGCTTTACTCTTGCTTCTTGTTTAAACTTATCTAGCTTATCGCTAACTAACTGACCATCTGGTGATGACTTCGGTTCGGTTGATCTTTTCAATCTTCTCTGATTAAAGGCCCAAACTACTTCACAGGGCCCACTATCATATCTGATACCACCACCGCCATTTGTGATAGAGCTTTCAAACCCGATGGCTCACTACCTGCGCGAACTGCTGAATTTGATTATCACTATTATCAGGTTAGACAGCTGCTCGCTACTATTGTCGAGAAATCTTATCATTTTAATGCTAGCTGGTTTTTATTAACTCAATATACAAGAGTTTAATCAAATAGCAGCAAAATCAACCTAATCAGTTCTTCAGAGCATTACTAGTACAGGCCAGCTGGAAAAAATGTCATACTTTAAAATACTTACGATTAAGAAAATTAGAAAAATAGAAAAACAAACAAACCCAGTTTATAATCCGCTCCATAATTCATCCTTCTTCAAAGAATACTCACCTTTCAAGAATTCACCAACTGATGAATTACCAACTAAAACTTTATAAATACCAGCTTCAGCATGCCATTTATCGGCATCAGCATCAAAGTATGAGGAAGCATATTTATATGGAACTTCGATTGTAGCAGTCTTAGACTCGCCTACTTTTAATTCAATCTTGGTAAATCCTTTCAATTCTTTAATTGGTCTTTCAACTGCTGTTGTAGTTTCTGGTGGTGAAACATATAACTGAACAACTTCTTGCCCATCTAATTTACCGGTGTTAGTAACTTTAACTGTAGCGACTAAATTATTTTCAACTAAACTAGCTTTGAGATCGCTCAATTCAAATGAAGTGTAAGATAAGCCAAATCCAAACGGGAATAAAGGTTCAGTTTTTGTTTTTTCATAATATCTATAACCAACAAACACATCTTCGCCATAAACACATTCACCTTGATTAGATTTAGAAGTTAAGTAAGCAGGATTGTCTTCAACTCTTCTTGGGAAAGTTATTGGCAATTTACCAGATGGATTGGCGTCACCAAATAAAACATCAGATATAGCATTACCACTTTCACATCCATTAAACCATCCTTGGACAAAAGTTGGGATTTCATCAATCCATGGTAATGTGACAGGCATACCTGATAAATTTACTAAAATAATATTTTTGTTAACTTTTAAAATTTCTGAAACTAATTTCTCCTGATTACCTGGTAAGTCCATTGTTGATCGATCAAAACCTTCAGTCTCGTAATCATGTGAAGTACCAATACAAACAACAACTTTGTCAGCTTGCTTAGCAATATCAACCGCTTGATTAATTAAATAGTATTCCTCTTGAACTTGTTTGAAACCAACAGAGAATAATCCACCCGCAATACCATGGTTACCTAAAGTAAATGTTTTACCAGACCCGAACTCAATTCTAATCTTGTATGTTTTACCAGCTTCCAACTTGATGGACTTGGAATAACCTTTACTAGAAACACCAATTGCAGCGACACCTAATTCTTGCTTAGTCTTATCGTCAATAAATAATACATCATCAATGTAAATTAATAAGGTGCCTAAGCAATATTCTTTGAAAATATATTCGCCAGTTTCTTGTGGAGTATACTCACCTTCTATATCCATGTAATATATTTCTTCAGGGCAGTTTGGTGCCATATAATCAAATAACAATAGCTTTGAAGAGTCTACACCTGTCATTTCATCAAGCAATTTTCTATCTTCTTTTCCATGAGGTCCATCATAAACTTTAATGTTGAAGCCTTTATTAGAGCCCGACGTGGCAACTTTACCTAAATCAAATAATCCAAGTTCAATATCACTACCTAATGCATACGGGATATCTTTTCTATTTAATTTTTCAGAAACACTTGAATAAATATTAGTGAAATAATAGGCATTTAATGAAGCTGAACCGCCACCAAAAATTCTTGCAGTTTTAGCATTTGGACCAATGATAGCAAAATTCTCTTCTTTTTTCAAAGGTAATAAATTACCTTCATTTTTCAATAAAACAATAGCTTCTGAAGCCAGCTTCTTCAATAAGGCTGATGTTTCTGGAGTATTATTTTTTTCATCTTCAGGACCATTTTCAGGAATACCTGATTCAGCAGCATACTTTAACAAATTCAAAATATTTTTGACCCTTGTATCAATGACATCCATTTTAATCTCTCTAGCTAGAATTCGATGTAATAAAGCATCGTGCTTTCTGAATAACGGTTTACCAGGACATTCTAAGTCCAAACCATTTTCCAATGCCTTTTTAACTGAGTAGATACCGGTCCAGTCAGACATAACCATACCTGTATAACCCCATTCGTCTCTTAAGATTTCATTCAATAAGTGATTATTTTGGGCGACATGAACGCCATTAACAGTATTCAAAGCTGTCATGTAACACTTTGGATCCGAATATTTATTAGCTAACTGGTAGGGCATTAAATAAACTTCTCTTAAAGCTCTTTCAGAAACTAGACAATTCACCTTAAACCTATCATCTTCAAAATCATTACAAGCATAATGCTTAATAGTTGCTGCAATCTTACCTGATTTCTGAATACCATTGATAATTGAAGCAGATGATAACCCCGATAAAACTGGATCTTCAGAAAACGATTCAAACCCACGACCACCTAATGGGCTTCTTTGAATGTTACAAGTAGGACCTAAGATGACATGAGCCGATTTATGCTCTGCTTCAATTGACATTAACTCACCTGTTTTTTCTAATAAAGGTAAATTAAAAGTTGACCCTAGACTAGTTCCTGAAGGAAAGCAAGCTGATTTAGAACCATTAAAAAACTTAGTACCTCTGACACCGTTAGGACCATCCGATAATCTGACAGCCGGTAAGTTGAATCTTGGAAGTGGAGTTAAATGCCAGAAGTTATCTAATGAAAGTAACGAAACCTTTTCTTTAAGAGTTAGTTGAGATAGAATTTCATCGATATCAAACTTTTCTGCGTTTGTCATTGTGTCAGATATGTATTTTAGTGAATAGAAAAAAGAGCAGTGACAGTCCGAAATTAAAGGAAGTTGAGTGGACGCTTCCTTTTAGATAGTACGGAATTGAGTTGCAGTATAAGTTACATTACCTTAAGCGTCTTACAATCTATAGAAACGGGATGTTGAGGAGATTTTATACGTGTTCGTAAATGACTTCAAAAAGTCTGGGGAAGAAATACGGCCATTGTTTTTATTGGGAAATCATGCTTCTTGCGGGGGCTCTCGGGATTAATGGCTTTCTATTGGACTGGGACGGCTGAAGGTGTTCGGGGAGTTGGTTATGCCGGTAATGGTGGCACATGATATCCAGCCACGCACCAGCTCTGCCACACTGAGTTTTTCCTCTTTGAAAAAAGGCAAAAAAATAAACAAACGAAACCCTCTCTGAAGCAATTTTAAACCGTCTTATAAATACACAAGATCAAAGACTTTCGTGTTTTAACATTACGTTACATTTTTGTCTTTTTGTCACTCTTGTCGAAAACAGATAACAGCATATAATATATGGCTAGAAGAAACTCCAGAGCAAAGTTGGTTAGAACTCCAAAGAAGAATAAAACCACTTTAATTTCTAATGTTAAGGTCACACAGCCTAAACTTGTCCCTGTTAATAAAACAGCTAGACATCATTCTACCTTACAATCTGTTAGGGCATCGAGATATAAATCCATTAATGAATTCCCAACTCCTAAAACTGAAATTTTAGACGTGTTCGTTTGGGGTTCTGGGTCTATGTGCGAGTTAGGTCTTGGACCAGAAGCTAAAACAAAAGAAGTTAAGAGACCTAGATTAAATCCATTTTTAAAGAAAGAAGAAGTTGGTATTGTGGATTTAGCAGTTGGTGGGATGCATGCTTTAGCTTTAGATCATAAGAATCAAGTTTGGTCTTGGGGTACAAATGATTCAGGGGTTTTAGGTAGAGATACTTCAAAATCTGGTAGTGAGCAACTAAGAGATGCTGATGATGATGATGATGAGGATGGTGATTTAAATCCTCAGGAATCAACACCAGCTTTAGTTGAAGGTTTACCAACTAATATAAAAATTATTCAATTGGCTGCAACTGATAATTTATCAGCTGTTTTATATGAAACTGGTGAAGTTTATGCCTGGGGTACTTTCAGATGTAATGAAGGTATTTTGGGCTTTTCTAAAGACGTTAAGATTCAAGGAACTCCAGTTAAGATTGAAGAGTTTCAAAATATTGTTCAATTGGCTTCTGGTAAAGATCATTTATTAGGTTTAGATATCAAAGGTATAGTCTATGCTTGGGGTAATGGTCAACAATTCCAGTTAGGTAGAAAAATTCTGGAAAGGACCAGAATGACCTCTTTGGAAGCTAGATCATTTGGTTTAAAAGATGTTAAATTTATTGGCTCTGGTGAATTCCATTCCTTTGCTATTAAAACTGACGGTAGAGTTTATTGTTGGGGTTTAAATCAGTTCGGTCAATGTGGTATCGATATTGATATTGAAGATGGTGCTGTTGTCGCTAAGCCAACCGAAATTAAGACTTTGGCTGATAAGGATATTGTTTACATTACTGGTGGTGAACATCATTCTTTGGCTTTGTCATCATCCGGTGAAGTTTATACGTTTGGTAGATTTGATATGAGAGAAATTGGTATTAAAGAAAATCAATTACCTCTAGATAATTGTATTAAGGATGCCCATGGTAAAGTTAGAGCATTGCCTGTTCCAACTAAACTAACCAGTTTACCAAAATGTAAAGCTGTTATTTGCGGTTCTCATCATTCTTTAGCTGTTACTGAAACTGGTTACATTTTCTCCTGGGGTTTCGCTGATACTTATGCTGTTGGTCTAGGTAAGTGTGAAGATGATATTGAATCACCAACTAGAATTGATAACACCGCTACTAGAGATCATGATATTAAAATCGTTGGTTGTGGTGGTCAGTTCAGTGTTAGTGCAGGCTCTAAGCTAACTGATGATCAGAATGAGACTAGATTAGATGCTATCGAAGAGTTCGAAGAATCATTGTAATTATATTTCTATTAGAATGTTTTTTATTTTATTGAATAATTTTTATTACATTATACTGCCAGCATTTTCACTTTATATTGTATAATTTTGTTTTGATTTGTATTATTATCTGTCTCTGTTTCAAAGGACTGTTTTCAAAAAAAGTTTGCGTTTAACTTATTTAATTAATTAATGATTATTTTTATTATGTATTTACTTGAGCTTAATAACAAAAAAAAACTCACGAGTGTAATATCATATATTTGTAAGCAGAAATAAAAATAAAGTAAACTTAAAGTTTAGTGTTATCAACTCTAACAAGCAATCCATGGTCTCTCATATAACTCTTAACTTCATTGACAGTGTATTCACCTCTGTGGAACATACCAGCACCTAAAGCGGCATCAGCTTTAGTATTTTTGAAAACTTCTTCGAAATGAACAGGCTGACCAGCACCAGATGAAGCAATGACGGGTATAGAAACGGCAGACTTAATCTGGTCTATTAACTCAAAATCATAACCTGAGTTAGAGCCATCTTTATCAATACAATTTAACAAAACTTCACCCGCACCTAATTTCTCACAGATTTGACATAATTCAAAAGCTCCTAAATCATGAACCTTACGACCACCTTGTGAAGTAATTTTATAATAACAATACTCTTCACCATTTGGACCTGGGACTTTAGCTTTAATTGTGTTATATTTGCATGATGATGGATCTTTAACATAGAATCTTTTAGGATCGACAGAGATAACAACAGCTTGAACACCATAAGCACTCGAAATGGTTTCGATTGGAGTAACTCCAGAAGCTTTGTTACCGTTTGCTATATAATTTTCAGCGGCTACAACAGCATCTGAACCAATTGAGATCTTATCAGCACCAGCTCTGAAATAAAGGGAAGCAACCTCTAAAGCTGGAACTTTGGTTCCATCAGGATCAACAACATCCTTAATACCACCACCAACGGTTAGTGGAACAAAACAAGTTTGAGCGGCCAATTTCAAAACATCCAGCATTGGAGCATCTTTAATTGGAGAGTTTCTAAAGGAAGTAATGTTTAAGAATGTCACTTCATCGGCACCTTGCAGATAGTATTTTTCAGCCATTTCGACAGGTCTACCTAAATTTCTAACATCACCTCCTTCAGACTTCTCTCTAACATCATACTGATCACCTTTAGTGACGACTAAATCGCCTTGATCATTAGTTCTAACATCTAAGCAAGCAATAACTCTTCTAGTTAATCCAGTTGGAGTAGTTTCCACATTTGAGTTTGTAAGTGATTGTTCAGAGATTTCACTTAACTTGTTTTGTTGTAAGAAAGATTGAATAATTTTTAAACCTGCAAGACCGGATTTTTCAGGGTGGAATTGAGTTGCAAAGATATTGCCTTTTGAAATAGCAGCAATGAACTTTTCATCAGCATACTGGCAAATAGCCAAATCCCAACCTTCACCTTCAATCTTGGAGATTTGGGTGTCATTCACAACCGCGGCATATGAATGAACAAAGTAATAATATGAATCAGGGAACATACTGTATAAAGTTTTACCATCTTTATTATATTTTGGAACAGTCACAGAATTCCATCCAATATGAGGAACGGATTTATTTGAATCGTTGAATTTGGTAAATTGTAAATCGACCAAACCTAAACCTTCAACGCTTGGACTTTCTTCAGAACCATTAAAGAAAGTTTGTAAACCAACACAAATCCCAAATAAAGGCTTACCAGATTTAATATAATCTTGAACAGGTTGAACAAAATCTCTATCTCTAAATTGTTTAACAAAGTGTCCAAAATTACCAACACCGGGTAAGATTAATTTTGAAGCAGATTGTAAAGATGGGTCAGAACCATGTTTAATGAAAGTGACTTCGTAACCTAAGTATTCAATTGCATTTTGTAAAGATCTTAGATTGCCACTCTCAACGTCAATAATATGAACCAGTCCTTTGGTCATTTTTCTCAGGTGATTTTATTATGTAAATCAATAGTTGTTGTTGATATTGGAAAGGGCCTACTTTCAAGAAATGGAATTAATTTAATGAATCATAATTTTGGCCGCTGAACAAGTCTGAAAAATGACTAAGTCGGACTTGCCTAATTCATCCTTCATGGTGCACGAAACTGAGCAGACCCCCGTGCACCGCTAACATGGTTGGACCAAGATATCAACAACCTCTCTAATCCGGAGTTAGCACTGAACTAAAAGCACATCTAACTAGGCTACATGGTCACACGTACCATAATAATTCCAGTCAATGGACATCACAGACGTATGTACGTGTCATCGACAGTTTAAGTTATTATTGAACATATAAACAATTGAGACATTTGAGTCCCATCCCCACATATCAATAAAAAGCTGTTCAAGAAGAGTGGATCGGTGAATATATAGAAACCGTTTCAAACGTTTCAAATGTTTCAATCATTTGTGATCTCCAGCTGCTATTATTGTCGACTATTGCTTATCGTGTCGGCAGACTCAGGTATCTCGATAGACCAATTACAACTCTAAATCTAGAAACAGTCACGTGTGTCGACATTCCCTATCTCCTGCACCCCAGGCGAGGTAAAGTTTAATGTCAAAGTTAAGAGGGCCATTCTCAAGATCACTGAAAACACGATACATTTCCTTATTTACTCTACCACAAACCACAGGTAACTAAACAAGACAGCTATTGCCCAAGTTAGCTTTAGTAAGGTATTAGTATACTTATCTTTACTTAATTACCTACATTACAGATACAAAAACAATGTCTGGCAGTATGTCCTCATCTCCACTGCTTACCCACGAAAATATGAAATCTCTGGAATGCAAATTGAAGTGATGCTTCAGACCAACAGAATCAATGCAATCTCAGCACAAAACAAGTCCAACTATTCCATGGACTAACTTATCGAATTGGTTATGTTTCAATGATTAACTTTGCAACTTTGAGCTCTCAATGCCTATTGGGGCCTGTTGATCTTGTACTCATTCCCTTTGTCATCCAGCTTTTCTTCAACTGTCACTTATCTTTAATAATTTTACTAACAAAAACATTTCTTTGTTGTTATTGTAGGAGGTAGAGGCAGAGGTAGAGGAGGTTCTGATAGAGGAGGACGTAGTGGAAGAGGTGGTTTCTCAGATAGAGGAGGACGTGGCGGAAGAGGTGGTTTCTCAGATAGAGGACGTAGTGGAAGAGGTGGCCGTGGAGGTCGTGGTGGCAGAGGTGGAAGAGGTAACCGTGGTGGTAGAGGTGGATTCAGTGGTCCTCAAATAATCAAGCCAGAATACCATTTTGTTGCTGATTACGATAAAGTGGTCCACGATGCTAACTCTTTACCCGCAATCCAAAAGTTACCTCCTCTAGTTTCTGAAAAAGGTGCCTTAGATATCCAATTAAGAGAAGCATACGGTAATGCTGGTACTAAAACCAATGTTGGTACTAACCATGTCAATTATTCTATTAAAGATTTGAAATTTTGGCAATATCATGTTACTTTCCCTGCTGAAATCGACGCTAAAAGAAAGGTTAAACAAGATTTATTAGAAATTTTACTGAATAAAGATCCTTTTGCTGATATTAAAGATTCACTATCCCATAATGGTTCTGATACTATTTTTGGAACTAAAAAGATTAATTTAGATGATTCCGCTGAAAAGAAAGTTAGGTTTGAATTTACTAGAGAAGAATTCTTAGGTATTGTTCCAAACTCAATCTTAAAAGGTGGTGCCCCCGTTAAGGATAAACTTTCAAAAATTCAAGAACCAAAAACTCCTACTCAAGCTCAATACGTTGTTTATTGTACAGTTGAATTCATCCACACATTAGATATGAAAGAATTACAAAAGTATGTTTCTATGAAAGATGACAACAAAATTGATCCCTCGCCATATGTTGTTGCTCTTAATGTTTCATTAGGTTATCAAATCGCCCAGGCTCCAAATGTTTTCACTACTGGTAGAAACAGATTTTTCTTTGTTGATCATCCTGAAAAATGCCAATCTTTCCAAAAGGGTTTATATATTGCAAGTGGTTACTTTGCTTCTATTGTTCCAACATTTGATAATGTTTTAGTTTCCATTAGACCAGTCGCTAGTGCCTTCATCAAGTCTCATAATAAGGATGGATCTCCTATGAATGTTGCTCAATTGGCTGAGGATTACTATGGTGAGCCATTATCTTCACTAACGTCTGAGGCTGTTTTAAGAGAAAGGGGTTTCTTTAAGAATATCAGAATTACAAGAACTTACTTGAGTAAAGCCAAACCAAAGGCTATTTTTGATCTTTCAAGAGAATTTGATTCTGAAAACTATAAATTTGAAGTTGACGGTAAGGTTACTTCTGTTGCTCAATATTTTGAACAAAGATATAACATCAAGATTCATTACCCTCATTTACCTTTAGTTCATCTAGGTGGTTCTAACTATGTTCCAATGGAAGGTTGTACCATTGTTGAAGGTCAAGAATTCACGGGTGAAATTACTGATGTTAGAGGTGTGCTTGCCTTCACTACCCACAGACCAAATGTTATTGCTGGCCTAACGCAAAAAGAAGGTGTGGTTAAAATTGTTGGTGCTGCTAAGGAACAAAGAATTAGTAAGAAGTTGGCTGTTGTTCCTTCGAGAATTATAAATGCTCCTGATATTCATTATAAGAATAAGACTATCAAATACATTGAAGGCCCCGCTAATGGTAAAGCTGAAAAGAAGAAGGGTTCTTGGGACTTGACAAATGTTCAATTCTACAGAGCTGTTAAAGGTATCATTGATTTATTGGTTGTTGTTGTTGCTCCAAGAGGTAGAGGTTTGAGGCCACATGAAAGAGATGCTTGCGGTGATGCTGTTCAAGAATATATTGCTGAATGTGCTAGACATGGTATTAATTTAAAGATTAAGGCTTTTGAAGATTTTGAGTTTTCGTTCCCGGACCGAATGACAGGTGAATATGCAGGCTTTATTAAAAAATACAAGAACAAGGTTGGCTTCGTTTTAAATATTATGCCTCATCTTGATAAGACTCTTTATGCTGCCGTTAAGAAGGTTTTGGATGTTCAAATAGGTATTCCAAATCAATGTACTTTGATTAACAAGTTCACTAAACAAAGATTTGGTAAATTCGATTTACAGATGTACGCTCTCATGGGTATGAAGGCGTCCATTAAATTAGGTGGTGTTAATCATGTTATGGATGATCATGCTTCCGCTATTGTTAACCGAAACAATTTACCTGCTTTAATTTTGGGTGCTGATGTTTCCCACCCTGTTGGGCCAGATTCTGCAGATGGGGTCTCTGTCGCTTCGGTTGTTGGTTCAATTGATGGTTACTTCAACACTTTCCCTGGTTCTATTAGGTTACAAAAAGGTCGCGAAGAAGTTATCGGTGATATGGCACAAATGGTATTTGAACGTGTGGCTGCTTATCACAGGAGTGTTTCCAAGTTCCCTCAACATGTTATCTTTTACAGAGATGGTGTTTCTTATGGTCAATTTGAAATCATTTTGAAAGAGGAAGTTCCAAAGGTCAAGGAAGCTTTGAAACAAGTTGCTAGAAAGTATAACGTAAAGAACTATAACCCCAAGTTAACTTTCTTAGTTATTGTTAAGAGACATTCAACTAGATTCTTCCCACTGGAAAAGAATGCTAAGAACCCAGCTGGTAAAGATGTTGCTGTTCAAGCTCAAGACAATGTTTTACCGGGTTCTATTATTGATAAGGGTATTACTTCTGTTAAGTTCTATGATTTCTACTTACAATCTCAACAAGCTTTACAAGGTACTGCAATTCCAGGTCATTATTTTGTCCTTTATGATGAATACAAGTTCAAGCCAGATGATATTCAATCTTTGACTTATAACTTGTGTAACTTGTTCTCCAGAGCCACTAAATCAGTTAGAGTTGTTCCGCCTGCTTACTATGCTGATTTGATGTGCGAGCGTGGTACTTGCTATATTCATGGTGCTCAACCTTCGAGAGGTCAAACTCAATTGGAAGCTGCTCAACAATTATTTGGTAAGGGCATCCATCCAGATGTTCAACATACCATGGTCTATATCTAAGCCTGCTTTCCAGTATGCTCGCATATTTTCATTCACTTCATTGCTTCTTAGGATTCTATTATTAAAAACATAAACAGAAGTGCTAACTCCATTAAAGATCTGACCTTGTAGTATTTCTAGGATCTCTTCTGTTTATCATTTAATTTTCTTGGATTTATTTGTTTCTAGATTTTTCTATGATCTTAACTTTATTCGTTTACTTGTTTTGTTTTTTTGTTATCGTTGCTACTTTAAAACCCCTTTTTGAACAATTTTTTCTACTATATTTTCTTATCTTTTTGCTTTATGTTCGGAAACTGAATTATATTTTTTTTTGTTTTTAGGAATTTGTCTATATGTTTATATTTTTGTTTATTAATTCATTTAATTGGTGCTCTTCGCGTTTATTAGTTGTAGTAAGTTCATTCTATTTCATTATTGAAGTGGTGGTTCACAATAATTACGGAAGTTCAATAGCGTTTTAAAAAAGTTATAAAGCACTTCAGAAAACAACGAAAGAAGATTAAAAAATTGCTTAAACATATTTTCAATAAAGAATTAAAGCCATGGAACAAAAAAAGTAGATTAAAGTATTGCTCCTCTTATAATAACCTATTCATATTATCTATATCTTGATCTACCGAAGACTCCGGAATTAGATTCAAGCATTTACCACGTAAATCTTCAGGAACAGTATTTAAACTTTCATCATCAATTTTATTACATTGTAAGCTTAAAAAGGTTAACTTAGGTAATCTACTAAAATCACAACTTTTAACTTCTTTGCATCTTATCATTAACGTTCTAAAATAATTGTTTTCAAATCTAATATTCTCAATTATTGGATATGTAATGAAAACAAATTTTGTGTTCGCTAAATGGTTAATAAGTTCATAACTAGGCATTTGATTTGCAAATCTTAAATAACCAATTGGAATATGTTGATAAAGATAAGACAACGATTCATCTAACGGAGATACCAAAATTTCACATTTCTTAAGTTTAACATTAGAACTTGATAATAGTTTAATCATTTCTCTGGTCTCTAAAAATGCAACCTTACCAGTATATTCTAAATTAACCGAAATAACATCATATTCTGAAAGTTTCCAAATTTTACTAAAATCGTGAAAGTCATCATCCAACCGTATAACTAGTGTATTTAAATTAGGACACCGCCCAACCATTTCAGTAGCTGTCGTTAATCTCCTATAACCTATCTTAATACAGCCAACCTTCTTTAATAATTCAGAAGTGAACTCGACGTGTGGCATATCTAAGCTTCCCAATGTTATTTGATGGGCTTTTAGAGCTAGGTCTGAAAAGGTTGTATTCAAACTATTTGAAATCTCAAGGTTTGATACAGTTAGCACATCGGCGTATCTTAACAAAGTATCTTGAATTTGTGGCAGTTTAATATTTACAAGACCTAGACATATGGAATAAATAACAACAAACTCATTGAAATTATCAATTATTTTCAATTCGCCAATAGGTCTTATAAATCTAAAACAATCTTCAAATGTATCAAGTTTTCCATTCATGTCTAACCCTTCCACGTTTCTTAGACTGTGTGCTATCACGAGTTGCTGAATTTCAAACGGAAGTTGTTTGACTATGGATTTGTAGATATTCATTACGTAGGTCTGAGCATTGGGAGTGATGGGGAGGGGGGTATCTTGAGCTGTTACTTAAAGAAGATGTGTTATAAATCATGTGGCAACTTGCTTCTTAATATTTTACAACTTACCTGATCTCATACAGCGAGCACGAAATTTGTAAACGCATGGGCAAATTCCCTTCTTTCATTGTTTTCATCCCAAACATAACTGGTTAAAATCCTAAACACACTAAAAATTTTCCAATTTCATTAAAAGGTTTATTATTCTTTTGTTATTATAATGATGTTAGATACATCCCATTCATGCATTATTCCTATTTTGGGGATTGAATTGTCTGCTAATAGTTAAAAGTTATTGAATCGTAAATCCAGACTGAAAAGAGCTTAGGTAAGCTGAAGTTATAGGTCGCTATTTTCAATTAGTTCAATTACCAAAGTTGATGCATCCGACCTTCTAGTAATTCAAGTTTGTTTTTACTAAGTTATGAATAGTCATGAGAGTTTCGCTTGATGGGTTACTGATCAATCAAGTTAGAATATTGAAATGATTTGGATCCTATTAAAATACTGAAACTTTGGAAAAACAAAAACTGTGGCTAATCAGGTTAAGTATTTGAGGATATTACGTAGATTATCCAAGCTTTGGACCAATCTTATAAGTACAGTCTAAAATGCTATTAGATGAACGCACACAGCAAGCGATAAACGATAATGTATGTAAATGTTGCCTAAACCAGTGGCGCGGCTTATATGCGGCTGTAAATTTTGAACCTTCACTTTTCCAGGTTCAACACATCCAGTATATTTTAATTTTTAATTTCAACCTGGGACTAAAAAGATAAACTCCTTAAATGAAAAGGCAATACAGTAAAAGAATTAAGAATTGAAGTACTAGCCTTACAAGCCACTAGTAAACTCAGAGGTTAGCAAAATAAAGTCACTAATCGGTGTAGGTAGGCATAGGGCAAAAGCTATAACAAAAAGGACATAAAAATAAAAGGGATAAAACCTTCTAGTAACTAATATTTGTGTTCATATATGATCACTAATTCAGAGGTACTTAACTTTAGTAATTTAGAGGTAAACCATAGCTAGTCGATTGACACAAGAAGATTGATCAATCTAGAAGAAGGTAATACCTGCGTTTCTGTAGGGTCAAGACTCTCAAAAGTCTTAGAGAAGCACTTGATTATTCAAAAGCAAATTTAAATAGCTATTTATACATATACTAATACAAAATATCATTATTCATCATTTATTAGCATTGACTACTTTATCGACTTGATCCAAAATCCCTGATCTTCTGATATTGTTGGTAATCAGTCCTAAATGTAACTGAACTTCAGGTTTCGGGCGGTCATCGCAGGCTATTTTAAAGGAATTCAAAGTGAATGGCAGCTCTATTAACCTAAATACGATCTTATCCTCACCGTTTTTCAAATTCTTGAATGTTCCACGTTGGAAATGGATGCTCAAAGCTCTTAGTTCTCTTGATTGTACTAAACCTAAATCTAAATACCCTACCTTAGTCATAATTTTTAAACTTACTAACCATTCACAATTTTCAATTGCCTTTTTGATTAAGCTGCCGGCTAATTCTTTATCTAATATTTCAACAGTCAATTCCCTGAATCTGTATCCTACAACTATGTCTGAAAGGCTATCTAAGATAACAGGTTGATAAGAATATTCCATACTTAATGGTAGTTTGTCTAAAGTGATAAGGTCATCACTACCAACTTCAACTATTTGAAGGGATTGTAGTGAATTTAGTTTAGTCCTTGAAGCGTATAGTTTCATCTTAAGTGAAATGACAGATGGCGGTAGCTGATCAATGAAATCCTGTAAATCATTCTTTTCGTAGTTACACTTCAACAACTCAACATTTCGGAGCTTACATGACTCTTTTCCAAGTTTATATTCAATTTTAGGGAGTGGTCTCATGGGTCCAATGGTCAAATCAGTGAGATTCCTTGGGAATGTAATTTGATTCAAAGTTGATTTTTTAGGGTAATAATAAATTTCTAAGGCATTTATTGACTCTGGTAAATTTGTAGCTATTGTTTCTGGGAGTACAGTATTATACAATACTAATTTCTTCAAACTTTTTGAAACACCATCCAACGTAAAGTCAACTGAATCGTAGAACTGCAATTCTCCTAATCCACTATGATTGATTTTAAATTCAAATTGTTCTGTAACTTGGCTTGCATCAAGTGTAATCGATTTCAAATTTGGTAGACCCTCAACCCAGTGAAATTTATCATTGGACACAAAAGGAGTAATGATTAAATGTGTTATGGTCTGTTTAATAGGCTCAATGGTGTTCACTAAATCAGAAATTTCTTTACTGGAGATATCGTTTCCAATTGCCGAAAAGTCTAATGAAACTTGAACTTTGGCATCCATACGAGATTTATTGAATAAATTGACTAGATCTAATAGCCTTCGACCTAATCCAGGAGATTTTCTAATAATATAATGTATTTTTAAATCTGGAGGGAATCCATGTAAAATTCCACCGAAATTCGTTGACTTGTGAGTTTGGAACTGAATCGCCATATGTTCCAAGCAAGGTAAATAAGTCTGTAAATCAAAATTGATGTCATCCAATGCACTCAAATATTTCAAGTTTAAGTGGCCAAGTTTTAAAGCATAATTGAGAGCACCACTAGTCGATTGGTGAAACTTGATATCATCAATACATTGAAAAAAGTTTGTAAATGACTTATCATTGTCAAAGAAATCCAGCACTTCCGCATTTAAAGATAATGATTTAATTCTAACTTTCGCTTCAGATACAAATAGGGCAAATTTCTTGAATTCCCAGGAATCAATAGATATCATTTCTGGATCCACGCCCTTTCCATTCATATAAAATATGTAAAACTCTGGTTCTTCGTCATCTTTATCCATCCATGAAGAAGGTGAGTCCAGCCTGTAAAGGGCTAGTTCTAAATTTATAAATACTCTTGATAAACAATAATCCAAGTTTCTATTCAGATTTATTAAATCAATCAAAGTTTTCAAGCTAAATAGGCTGGAAAAAGCAGCGAGCCAAATCTTCTGTGTAATTTCAAGGGGTAGTTGCCTCATCAATAGGCCAAACAAGATATCAGTTCTGGACCTTGGAAAGCTGTTGGGCGCTTGAGGCCTAGTCATGGTGTAAAGCTGTACGTTCTGGCAGTGGTGGTTGACCTGTGGCCTGCTGGTGTGTTCACTCTTTTTCTGGAAAGAGCAAAGACATGGTTTGCCTCCCTCCAGCAAACAAGGAATAGGATCAGTGATCAGTGACAACTGTCCAACTGCTTAACCTGGGGGAACCCCGATGATGTAATCGGAAATCGGAATCGCTTCGCTGTGTTTTCCAAGATCTCGGCAATTTGGCCCTTTGGGAAAGAATCGCGCGCTTAGGGTCGGGTACTTGAGAAGCAAGGTTTGATTAGAACCGGAAAATAATCTGTGTTCACAAAAACGAAAACAAATACAAATACAGAAACAAAAAAACAAGAAACAAAAATGCTAAATGGATGGAGATGGATATAGATCTATTAGTAAAAAGAAGGCAAAAGTAAAAAGTAAAACTACATGTAAAAAAAAGGCAATTAATAAGTCAGTTGTACGTTTCTCTAATTATTCATCATCCTCATCTAGCACTTCTAATAACACAGAGGCATTTTTTAATCCGCTTTCTTGGATAGTCTTAGTTAAACATTCAAATAAATTCGTTCTTTGCATGGTTAAAGTAAATGGTTTATCTCCAATAGAATCCTTAAAATGGAATTTTACAAATTGATATAACCTCAGGACACTGTCACTTAAAGCAAATTTCTTAACAACTCTCTTACCATCAATACCTGATCTGATCTGTATTCTTGTAGTTAATTTAGGTTCAACATCAGCTGGTTCAGGGCGATCCAATGCAACAATAGCAGTTATTTTTTCAGCATAAGTTAATTCAGGAGCTTCCTTTGGCTCTTCTTCATACTTATCTTCAGCATCCTCAAACTCTAGTTCGTCTTCATCTTCGTCTTCGTCGGACTCACTCAGGTCAATAGGGTCATTTTCTGTACCTCCAACAACATCCTTGATTATAACAACATCGTCGTCACCTTCATCGTGGGTACTAGCTCCCAATGATTTCTTCATAGCCAACTCTAATTGCTGTTCTTCTGATAATGTTTCAACATTAAGCTTTTGCTTATGCTTAACAATTGGATTTAACTTACCTTTATCTAATGAGAATCTATCCATGAAATCAACAACTTGTTCAATCCATTTATGAATTTCTGGATTTTCAGACCACATTTTTAGTCTTTCTCCTGTCATCGGATCTAATATAGCAATGTGTGGGTAATCGGTAAACGGGTAAAGATTAGCGTACATCTGTCCACTTTGCGAATCATGCTGATATTGTAAAAACACAAAATTTTCTCTAACAATTTCTTTAATTTGGTTGGAAGACCAAAAGTCTCTATTTAGGCATTGACATCTAAAATCAGTAACATCTTGAATATTAATCAAAATCCATTTCTTTTCACCTCTAGCCTTAACTTTAGCACTATCTAAATCCAGCTTCTCTATTATATCAAAAGGTGGTCTGAAGATGTTAGCTAATCTCCTCTGAGCAGAAGTACGTGTATCATTAACGGGAATTCTTCTTCTTCTTCTTCTGTTAGCAGTATCTAATTCAATAATTTCACCATTTTCATCCATTACTTCATAGTCATCATCATCACTGTCTTCATCAAAATCGTTACTAACATCGACAAAATCGTTAGTTTCAGTTTGATTAAAAATACTTCCTTGAACTTGACCAAACATTCCTTGTTCACCTGTAACTCTAGGTCCCATGTAGTCTAATAATTGATCATGCATTGGTTCAATTGGTCTACGGACTTGTTCTTCTTGATTTGATTGTTCTTGATACATTTCTTGTTGTAACCTTTGCGCCATGGCAGCATCATCATCAACATCCATAATTGAAGCAGTTTCAGCAGGAGTGACATCACGTATATCAGTTGTAGGATTAGTAGCTTGGCCCAGTTCAGCACCGTGTTCATAGAATAGGCCAACTGCTGTATCTAAATCACCTCCACTCATCTCTAGGAAGTTTGTCGCCACTTGCGGGTCTTCCACAGAGGTGAACGACATGAACATAGAAACTTTTTCATCCATTTTGTGTTTCTGTTGTAATTCTGTAACTGCTGTCTGTGATATGAAACAGTTATACCCGAAAGGCAAATCAAGACTACAGAAGATCTTTTGACTTTTATCACTTTCTTTCTTCTCCAGGACTTATCACCTCATTAGGTTGTGCGCGACTCAAACTCAAACTCAAACTCAAACTGCCACAGAGAGAACAATACAACTTAACAAAGAGAATACATATGTATAAATAATAATGCAAATAAAATACTTTTGAAATGAAGAAAAAATATAGAAATATGAAAACAAATGAATAATAGGCGAAAAACAGAAAAGGATCAATCGATACAATAAAACAAAACAAAGTAAAGCTCCTCTTAGTATTATTTATCATTATTACCATTATCCTTATCCTTTGTACTAACTTCTTGATCTCGTTTCACACTCTCTATTTCTATATCTGATTCATTCCGTCTAAAAGAGCTCACTAAACTGGCTAATGCATACAAAGCTTCATCACCTTCTTCAAATTGCTTGTTCAATTTATCCAAATCTGCTATCTTATTTGAATCAGTAGTTTTTAAAAGTAAAGTTTTCTTGAAATCATCATCTAATGAAGATAAGTTTGTAAATTCATCATTATCTTTTGGAGCAGGGGTTCCTGCACGATCATAAAATTCTAACTTCAATTCATCTAAATCTCTCAGGATTTGTTCTTTCATAGCTTCTCTGTTTTCCTGTATTGCTCTTTGTAATTGTAACTCTATTATTGTAACATTATTCAAAGTCTCACTTTCAATTAAGCCTAATTCGTATTTTGATCTTTTCTTTATTGCTTCCATCATATTAAATTTAGGTCTCATGTGATCTTGGAAAAATCCATGGAAAATTGGGAAATCCATTGGGCGTGGGTCTCTGAATTTATCAAGTGTATCTTGTGTGATTAAATTATCAAATGGGTTTTTAATAGTTTTGCTTTTCTTGCTATTAGAAATTAAGAATCTCTTATGCTTAATGTTTTCTCTAGAATTTTCAACTCTTTTCTTAAAATTAGAATAATCTGTTTTCGTCTTTCCTATTGTTAAATCTATTAAATCAACTAATTCATCTATTCTCGTAGTTGTAGAATTTGCAAAATCTTTAGAAAGTTTACCATATTCGGTAGTTAATAATTTTTGATAATTTTCAAGATCTTCTGGAGTTTCTAAGAATCTAAGTTCATCAAATTCATGTGATTCACTATCATTATCCGTTATGTCAGTAGCTAATGTACTTTCAGCATCAGCTTCCACAACTTCTTCAATTTTAATTTTTGGTGAATTACTATCAATTTGAGTATTATCAGAATTGGCTAATGATGTTAATTTGGAAGCTATATCTTTTTCCACAAGAGAATTAACAAATGATTTATCAACTTTATCATCATCTAAATGAATACTCATGCTGCTTTTCTTTTCAAATGCATCATAATAGCTAGGAGAACTTGACATTCCACTATCTGCAACTTCTTTTACTTTCTTTTCTTCTTCAACATCCGCTTCTATGTCAGCTTCAGGTTCATCTTCATCATCTTCTTCATAATCAAACTCAGCAGGATGTGTTTTATCGACTTCATTATCATTACCAGAAGATTCAGATTCAGATTCGGAATCCCAATCTTCAGTTGTATCATCGGTTAATTCCAAAATTTCGTTCTTAACAATTTTTTGATTTTTAGAGCGGCCAGATCTTCTTTTCAGAAATTTACCATCTGCCCCTCTAGCATTTAATGGCGAACGTTTCTTAGATTTTTTAGATTTTCTAGCAGTGGGTAGTGCTTTTTTATGTGGACGAGAGGAGCTTGAGGAAGAGGAAGGGGGCTTTTCTCGCTTTCCCAATCTCAATATGACTGATTGCACTGAAGAAGAAGGGGTCCTCGTGCTTGCATTTGATCTAGTTGAATGTTTATGAGAGGATAAACTATTAGTAGATTTGCTGTTGGTATTATTGGTATTACTATGTGAATGTGATTTTGAAGAGGCCGTGGTAGGGATCGAGGAGTTTGAAGAAGATTTGGTTGGCTTTTTATTTTCATTATAATCTATACGCTGTCTGTCTCTGAAACTTCTTTTAGAATGCAACAACTCTTGCTCTTCAAAGTCAAAGTCCTCATTGTCTGACATACGTAATTCACTGAGTAATCTTTTCTTCAGTCTTTGCTGTCTTTGAATTTTATTTAATTTCTTGCTATCTCTATTTGTTGCATCATCGTCATCATCATTATCATCGGTTTGCATGAGTTGGCTAGAGCCGTTATTCAACTTGAACTTCTTAACATGGGGCGACTCGTCTGAGTCATCATCCTCATCATCATTATCGTCTGTCTCCAAATCATGGGAGGTATTGCTGTGTGAGGTAGGATTCAATATGCGAAGTGTTTGTGACTTATCGATTGAATGAAAGTTAGAATCGCCCGAGTAGTTGGTATTGTTGTGGGAGAGCACGGATTCGTCCGAACTGACATTTGCGCTGTTGTTAGATGATGTATCCATTATGATAACATGAGGTAGAGTAGATAAGGATGGTGGTGGTGGGTGCGGAGCTGGATATGCGAAGAAAGTGGTAAAGCACAGGAATGGCCTGCTGCCACCATGAGCCAATTCGGCCAAAGAAACCGTTTAACTCTCAATAGAGTGAGTGCGTGCGTGCGTACTTCGCATGCCAACTTCCACAGAGTGAACACGTTAACTACTACGAACACAACAACAGCTTCATTGCCCACTCTCATTACCCTTCATAACTCAAAAAAAAAAAAACATGGCCATCAAATACCTCATACTACTATCCAGACAGGGAAAGGTTAGACTTTCCAAGTGGTATGTCACTTTGAGTCAGAAAGAAAAACAAAGAATAGTCAGAGAAATTGTCGCCATGATTCCTCTAAGAAAGCCTAGAATGTGTAACGTCATAGAACACAAGGATTCCAAAGTGATATATAGAAGATACGCCTCCTTGTTTTTCATTGCTGCTGTTGACAACGATGACAATGAATTAATAACGTTGGATGTCATTCAAAGATACGTGGAGATTATGGATAAGGTTTACGGCAATGTTTGTGAGTTAGATATCATTTTCAATTTCCAAACAGCTTATCATGTTTTAGACGAGTTGATTATTGATGGGGTTATTCAGGAAACTTCGGCCACTGAGGTTTTAAAAAGAGTGGCCCAACAAGATCAATTGGAAACTGAAGAAGCTTTAAGACCATAAGTTTCCAGATAGATTTTGACTTATTTAAGAGTAAACTTGAAATAAATTGATTTTCCTTTTTTTATTGAATAGATATGAATTACCGAACTGTTATTCAAATTGTGATTATATCAAGTCATATTGATATTCTTATTGTAGCGGTTCAAGCGCAGGATACTATTTACCATCCATTTTACTCTCAATTACACTCACTCGTTCGCATTTCTCTAAGTCTTTCTGTTTCATCCTATATATCGTCGACCTAATAAAAATGTCATTCTGTACTATTTCATTTTAGTTGTAGATGTCTGTATAGTAATCGTAATTTCATAATAAATATATTTGGTGCACGGGTGTACAAGTTTGGAATTACCCGCCCTCTAATAATGTGCCTCCTGTGCCTGTTTTTACTTTGCCACGTCTACTGCCAGCCAATCATGAGCACCCATCGCTGCTGTTGGAACACTCGCAAAAAACATCAAATCGAATTGGAGAATACCTCTACTAACACCAAACGAACTGTTTCCACACGTACACACAGACACACGCAATGTTAGCTTCAAGATTAGCTTTAAGAGGTATGTTCCTCTCCATATTCAACAATTGCCTTTGTTCTAGTATGATATAATGCTTCCTCACTGAATACACACAAGCTCAAAAGTTATCACCGGTATATTACCACTATTTCCAATTTAAAGTCAGCTTACAATTTACTTATATGCTGCCTTTTATTTGATTTTTCTTGTCAACTTCAACTTGACATCTTCTCAATTAGTTGATTTAGTGAACATTTCTGTATCTTACTCAATGATGCGTGTTGGTGTTCTTTAAGTTGTCATAAGTGGAGAACCAATGAGAAATTCAGCGCAGTTATTCTGAGAAAACAAGATACTCAGGGAGTCTTTGTTTCAATGTAATTATAGTCATGTTGATCTAACTGAAGAAAATGTAGCAGAATAGAATTTTGGAATAGACTTTTGGCTAATGAAGCATATAAGACACTTGATTAAAAGCATTTCAGAAAGCTGGATCAATGGATTGATTATTATTTTACCACATGCTAGTTCTGAATAAATAATACTAACGTGACTTCTTTTAATATTTAATATTTTAGCTGCTAGACCAGTCGGTATCAGAGCCTTAGGCCCAGTCGGTTTAAGAACTTTAGCTACTCAAACTCCAACTGACCCAAAAGCTAAGGCTACTTCAATCGTTGATGCCTTACCAGGTAACTCTTTCATTTCTAAGACCGGTATCTTAGCTACTACTACCGCTGCTACCGTTTACGCCATCTCTAACGAATTATACATTGTTAACGATGAAACCATTTTATTAGTTACCTTCGTTGGTTTCTTAGGTTTAGTCGCTAAGGCTGTTGCCCCATTATATGGTGAATTTGCTAGAGACAGAATTGCTCACGTTACTAATTTATTAAATGAAGCTAGAGCTGGTCATGTTTCTGCTGTTAAGGACAGAATTGCTCAAGTTGCTGCTTTAAAGGATGTTGTTTCCACTACTAAGACTTTATTTGAGATCTCTAAGGAAACTGCTGCCATTGAAGCTGAAGCTTTTGAATTAAAGCAAAAGGTTGGTGTTGTTTCTGAAGCTAAGTCTGTTTTAGACTCTTGGGTTAGATATGAAGCTCAAGTTAGACAATTAGAACAAGAACAATTATCTTCTACTGTTATCGCCAAGGTTCAATCTGACTTAAAGGATCCTAAGTTCCAAGACAAGGTTTTAGCTCAATCTGTTGAAGAAGTTGAAAAGTTATTTGCTAAAGAAAAATAAGCGTGCTTATTATTTCCAATAACGATCACATAAACTAGAAAGCTTTTTACGACCTATGAAATTGTTGAGAGAACTTCTTATATACACATAAAAGAAATATCTCTTTTCGGCTTATATTATTATTTTGTTATGAACTTTACATTCCTCCTTTTTGTTCTAAATTATTCCAAATACATTTTTATGTTTAGAATTACTCATTGTTTTTTTATTTTTGTTGTCATATATGTCTTATGAAAGAAAGCGTTAAATTAAATTTTTGGAGTGTAGTCTATGGGTTGTGATAGGATTTATCGAAGATATTGCACCCTGCATTATAATTGAAATTTTATCAAGATGCCCCACTAAAGTAGTGTAATTATTACTGGTTTAAATAGATAAATTGCCGTCTAGATTAGTATCACGCGTTAACAGAAGAGTTTGAGAGTCACTAATTACACAGGTATACCTAGCATAATATATGGATAAGAAATCTAAATTGTTAAGTAGGAGAAGTGAGTTTAATTAGATCCAGATTGTCCAAATCTTTAGCTGAACCAATAAAAGTACCTTCCTGGCCGATCTTATCTTTCAAAGTAATATTGTTATTTTTCGAAAGATTATTGAATATCAAATATGGATATAATCCAAGTCTAGCATAACCAATTAGATCAAAAGTAGTTTCATTAGTGCTACTAACATATACCAAGTAATTTGAAAACAAGATCTCAATAATAACACTCAAATGTTGAATGTTTTCATTCACAGTCATACCAAAAATCATTCTTCTGAAAGTTTCAGGACCGAAGTTTAGATAAAGTGAAGTTAAGGAAGCAGGAAGAGATTTCCAGAATTTGTTTTTTTCTCCAATTCCAATGAAGGAGTTGGTTAAATAAAGCTCACGAAGGTGAGGTGAAACTTGTAAATTCCAACCTTCAAAATCATAAAGTCTAAGTTTAGTTACAGAACTTGGAATAACGCAAATATCTGTGAAATGATAAAAACTTTTTAATGTGAGCTCACGTAAAGAGGTTGGTGTAGTGTTCAAATTCCCTAGATGACGAGTGGAAAGTGATCTCAAAGTTTTTAAACCCTTCAAATCGTATAATGTTTCATCTTCAAAGACTAAGTCTATTGACTTCAAGAAATTATTTTCAAACTTGAATCCTTTTATTGGAAACGCTTCACATGTTACTTTATCAATATTGGTAAAACAATTCAATAGACCAAGGTTCCTGTCCACTATGAGCTCTTTGATATGAACAGCACTCAGTTTTGAAATGGTTTCTCTATGAGAGGGCATTCTGATATGATCTACTTCGATGGTGCAGCTCGGGTGTCTAAGAAGAGTTCTAAAATAATCATTTATAAGCCATTCTGGCTTAATGCATTCACATTTCACTGTTGTATGATTAATTTTTTCGGTGGTGACAACTAAATTATGAAAATTTGTAAAAGTAGAATCAAGCTTGATAGTTAAAGTTCTTAAAAATGGAAAGGTATTAATAAGTGTAACTGGAACATCACCAGCATGTGAAATTGTTTTTAAATCTGTGACTTCGGACAGTACATGTAATTGAAAAGAATACTGAAAGTTAAGATAGTTCTCAAGCTCCACTATTTCGGCTCTATTAATAATAGACAAATAAGGGAAGGGAAGGGGACCCTGAATGATGAACTTAAATATCTTTAAAGTATGTAGCATCTTTAAAGCTTTAAAAGCTTTATCTTTGAAGATAGTGATTATACCTAATAATTTTGATTCAACTCTTAAATTACCATCATAAAGGAGAGTAACTGTTATGTCTGAATGGGGTTTCAACAACATCATAAAATCAATAAATAACGGTGAGGTATCATGTACATTAAGAAACTTGAAAGAGTATTTAATAATTAAAAGTTTCAGATCAGTAGGTAAAGAAGAAGCAAGTTCGATGTAATTCTTAATTCGTAATTGTGGTTCTGGTGATAGTTTATTAGGTTCTTCCAAGTTATTCAATTTCAAGCTTTCAAACCATTCCTCCATTGACCATATCAGCATGTCTATATCAGGAGGTCTTTCTACTCCATCTCTAAATACTTGTTTCCAATCGCACCTTGGGGCCATTTTCAAGAAGGCAATGTAGAAATTTCTAACCAATAAATTTAACGAATCTGGGTAGAAATGGATAACTACAATCCAGGTTGGTTCAAAATATAGTGGATCAAGCACATACTTCGAGTCATGGGTGTGAAATTTTTAATTTTATGGGTATGGGATTGTAGATGTCTCAACTATGACATTGTTTTAAGTGAGTTGCACTTTTGTAACTCATCAAATTGGCCTGACTTTCTTTTGAAACAAGTTCGGGGTAAGTTGGTCGGTGTAACTCGGCTGATTTCCGATTCTCATAAGGTGCTTGGCTTCAAAAAGATGAGTAAACATAAACTCCTTTGGGAAAACAACTTATAGACCAGTCCTGTATATAAGTTGTTCAAAGTTATTTTAATTTAGATTGGAGAGGTGGGAATGGTAGCTTTGTACAAAAGGTAGCAGTTAATTCTTTTCAAGCATTGAACCAGTTTACTTTCCTGTTTGCAATATCCCCCTCAACGTATAAAAGGGTAAGTTAATTCTATTCAGCTTGCATCTTTTGACTAAAGTGTATTTCTTTTCTTTGAAATATACCCAATAGCAGCAATAATGAGCCCAAGCTTTACCGTTGACCACGAAATTGAAAGATGGTGCTTATCCATGTCTTGTTCTCGCATTGTCTCACCAAGCAATCTAGATAAAAGCGTTTATATACAAGCACCTCCTTGCTACCAAGAATTTGACGTTGACAGACAAAAGGAGTTACTGTATATCAGAAAGATAGATAACTTTTTTGTGCCATCTTATAGCCTTAACCTTGGATTTCTCTACCCTCAAGTTCCATTTTCTTCAAGGGAGAAAGACTTTTTTAGAAGATCTTCTATCCTTCAAGAGGATAGAATGAACATTTCAACAGCAAATGAAGAAGAGAAGGAAAGAAGAAACTTATATTACAGAATAACTGCTTTAAAAGTATTGAATCAAACAAACATGGAGCTTTCTTCAGACTTAGAAATAGATACAACCTCTATTGTTGGACTTTTCGCATTGTATTTTCAACTTGAACGCAAAGAATTCTTGTTAAATTTCAAGGGTGCAGAAAATTTAATAGAAGCCAAACACAAGTTTTTCAAATACTCTTGGTTACTTTATTTCATGGCATCTCAAAAAATACTTTTACAAGAAGTGGACCAGAATTATATTGATTTCTATATTGAATTAGCCTATGATATTTCGAAGTACACAAGCATTGAGTATGACTTTTTACACCCAGAATGGAAGAGATTTAGAAAATTCCTGCTGGAAGAATATAAAGAGAGACTGCTAAATTCTATGATAGGCTCCAAATCTGGTTTGCCTTATAATGCCGACGGAATGCTCAGATACATGTGTGCATTAAGTGAAGAGGATCTTGAACAGAAATACTCCCCATTTCTAGTGCGCGTTAGAAAGGAGCTTTTTAGAATGATTACACTATTGGATGTTTTGACAAAGAGAAGGGTCTAAGTCGAAAACAATCAGTGACTTTTAGGTAAACACTTTATTAGTATACACAAAACCTTATAAACCCTGAAAATAAATAAATACAATGTTTTCTGCGATAGTTGAGAAAAGATAAAAATAGTAAAGTAATGCAGCAATTACATGATCGAACCATGCAATTGTTCACGATGGTAAGCGGTCATCAACCCTTTAACTGTATCAACAATTTCCTTACACTCTTGATTGGTCTTTGCTTCCAAATAGTACTTCTTTAAAACAGCATCTGTATTTTCATAATTTTTATTGATTATAATTTTAAAATACTTAGGAACTTTCGTACTTTGCTTGACTTTTAACACTTGACTGATATTAAAACTTGAAGTTTTAGATTCAGACCAAGACCCATTGATTTCATTAAAGGGTAAAATGTAAATCTGCCAGCCATCGACAGCTAATGATTTGGGATGCTTGGATTTGAAAGACATTTGTTGTCTTCTCCAGACAGTCCATCTATGATAAGAAGTTAAATCTGGTAATTGATTTCCATCAACCTGATTTAATTGTTGTTGTAACATCATGTTATGTTGTTGCTGATAATAGTTTGCACTTGCATGTAATAACGTTTGAAATGTTTTACTGTTCTTGAATCTGTTTAACTTAGAATCTTTCAGAGTGCTAACTGAAGTGCCAGTCATACCAGGGGAAGTGTTGACCGCATATGGCTTCTTCATTAATCTCAGAGGTCTCACATTGTTTGAATTCGAAGCTTCTTCGTCCGAGTCATAGTCACTGAAAGTTGCTTCAGGTGGGGCACCACGAACACTATTTTGACGTTGAAATTGACTTGAAAGAGTAACACCAGAATTTGGAGTAAGTCCACCCGGAACAGTAGCCAAAGATAGAGCTTTACCATGATGGGATCTTTCAATAGTCAATTGTCTTTGCGGAACATCCTTCATACTGGATTCATTATAAGTTTCAATTTCATTAGATTGTTGAAGTGAATAAGGTGTGATCTTTTCATTGTTTTCCATTTGTGAGTCAATACATTCAACTAAGACAAATTCATCAGCACCATAAGATTGAAACTCTCTTGTTCTATCTAGTACACCAAAATCATCTTCAATCTCGCCGTCTTCATCAGCTAAATAAAGAATCCAATGATTTGGATTCTGCTGAACTTCAGTAAATGTAATTTGGCCCTTTCTTTTAATAGTTAATAATATATACCCAATCAATTCAAAAACCGTAACAGAACCATTAGCTTTCAAGTCTAAAGATGAAATCTTAAGTGAAGGTAATGAAATCGAAACGTTAATGATTTTATCAGTGGCAGTTTGTTGATGCTCCGCATATTCGAAGTAATCCAATGTCAGCTTGCCATCTGGATTACCATCCAATTTCTTAATGGCCGAAGTTAAATTGGATTTTTCAGGCTTCTTAACATTTGAATTGGAAGACTTTACTTCTTTCTTTGCAAAATCTAGTGTGGGTTCAACTAGTGGGTTGTCATCCAAAATACCTGAAAATGATTTTGAATTCCGTTTTAAAGCCTGTTTGAACTTGGTTGTGGTTTGATAAGAAGTTGAGGGAAGATGGGAAGGTGGCGGAGGTAATGGTGGTAAATTATTACTAAATGATTGTAATGAAAAAGGTCCAGCATTATTTTTTAATTTCAGTGAAACAGCAGTACCACCTGGTTTACCTAACTTCAGTGAAAAAGCGCTGCTATTATTTCTAGCCCTTGTAAAATTGATCTTTGATATTGAGTTTGTATCTGTCTCTGTTTGTGATCTAAACATATTTAAAGCAGACGATGAACTTGCTCCTAAGCTATCCTCTATCAGGTAATCTGAGTCATCTAGATAATCATCGGAATCAAACCCATCTTGAAACTCATCATCGTCATCATCTTCATCATCATCATCATCATCTGAATAACGCAGAGACTCTGGTATATAATCATCCTCATCCTCATCCTCATCTAGTAGCTGATTGGAATCTATTGATCGAGTTTCCCTAAAATTATTCGTAACCAGATCTTCTCCTTCGTCAGATTCCAACCCGATATCATCACTTTCAGATGATAGTTCAGATTGAGTACGTTGCATAATAAAGCTTGGAATTCTGGCCTTAGCTATTTCAAGAGCAGTAGTACTACTTGATTCACGTTTTGAATCATGAGAGGAAATTGTAAGTGATGGATCGGACGATTCATTTTCTTCATCAATTGTATTAGGATTTGACACATGCCTTTGTCTAATTAAATTACTGATTTTAGAAAAAGGAGTGACTTTAGTTGATGATTTATTCTGGATTGGGGGAGGAAGAGAGGAAGTGGGTGAAGTTGGCGGCTGAATAGATCCTCTAGCTGTTGAAATGGACGAAGTAGCGGAAATTACTGATTCTGGAATAGAGCTTATACTTTCATGCCGTCTAATTTGGGGAGGAATAATCTTTAAAGAAGCATCTGACTGTCTTCGGGTTGACTGTTGGCCTGAAACAGCAGACGTAGTGGAGTTGTGCCTAGATTTAGGATTTTTTATAGAATCCTTATCAGTTTTATAACGATTCTTATAATTTAACAAATTTGATTGTATAGGAGGAGAATTTTGTTGACTAGCCCTTGAAATTATAGGAAAGTGGGAATTGAGATCTATTGATTGTTCCAGGGAATGAGAATTGTAGAAACCACCCAGGATAGACTCTATTCTTGAAGATTTGTTGTCTGAATTGTTATTATTATTCTGTATTGAAATTGCAGACTCCCTTAGTACATTTATGAGAAGGGTTGTATCATAGGGAAGTGCCATTTTTAGTTACCTGGCTATTTATCCAGTTATTAATTGCTGGAGTGAGATTTCTGTTGTTCCCCTTACTGTAATTCCATCAAACACGCCTATCTGCCAGGGCACAAACAACATTTAATTCTGATATCTAACCACCCGTGCACCGCACACTTGACCAATAGAAAAAAGCGATTTTTCAGTCGAACTGAACGAACTGCTCTTTCAACAGATCTCCATAGTAAAAGGCTCTGTTTGTTCTATTCATAAAACATCACACATACCACCTCAAATTAACAACAATGGGTGCAGCATACGTTATCTTCGGTAAAGCAGTTCCTCCACATCACGTATGTGCTCAATTCAAACTTTTTTCCCTGACTCAGTTGTTTTGTCTGTGGACCCCACTTTATTATTGAATTCAACAAATAAATACTAACTACCTTTTCATTTTGATTTCCAAAATGATTGTTTTTACAGTTAGCTATGGGTACGATTGGCCTAGTTGCCCTTATTGTCGCTAAGCCATGGGCCACCAAACCAAAGTTAGAAGCCAAGATTGAAGCTACTTCTCCAGAAGAAGAAAAATTCATTTCTGAATACTTAGCCAAACATGAAAAGCATTAGAACAATTTTGAACAAAATTAAAATTAAAAGAATATATTATTCATTTATCGTATGTCATCAGTCATATTTTTGATTGGTACGTGATTCGTTTTAAAGATTTACTTTGTATAGTTTTATGTTTTATGTTTATGTTTTGGGTTCATTCATTCTTTCTTTTTTTTATTTATCATGTGAATAAAAATTACATTGTCTCTTTATATCATCTCTTGACCCTCTGTTAAAATTTGGACGTGAACAATTTCAGCTAAGAGGACCTGGAGCACAGGATTTAGCAGTTAATAAACTTGTTTCTTTTTGTCTTTTTGTCATCATAAATCAATCTCACATACATCACTATATTCATTCAATAGACTTTTAAGATTAAGAACCCAGCAAAAGTTGGTTATGTAAGGGGCACGTATAAGCACAAGGATTTGCTTTGACTGTCTTGCGACCACTTACCCACAAAGTCATATCCCCCCCCCCCCACCTCCAAATATCTTGTAATCTGGAAGGTAAATAGTCTCATTATTTAGTGGTAGGAAGTATCTAGAACAATTGATCTATACATAGTGCTCTATGAGAATATAGATCGTAATTCATTAATTTGTAACTCGAAATTCATACAAGCTCTACACATTGAAACGAAAATGGGGACACAAGAAAAAATCAAGGTTCTACCATGAACGTGAATTTAATAAAATGAAAACCCAGTTCAAAATGAGTGTCGATCACTGATCTGCAGGGTACATAAATAAAGCACCCATTTAACGTTTAATTCTTACAATAACCTTTCCATTCTTTTTAATGTTTTTAAAGTTATCAGAATTGAGAAAAGCCTCACTAGGATCAGTAATGTCAAGTATGATCTTTAATCCAGAATTAGCTAATTGTTCAATACCTTTAAAATCATCAAATCTTCGATGTATTTGAATTTCTAATTTACGTAAATTAACACATTCTTGAATTAATTCTTGAGGAGGCAATTCTCTGGGAAATTTCTTTGCTCTAATACAAGTAATTTGTTCAAAACTGAGTCCTTTTTCTTCTAACTCACTTCTGTAGAACGGATAATTGTACTTATAAGGAATCGATTTAATCAAGCAACCTGTACGTCTTTGAAAGTATGAGGGGAACTCTATTATTGTATCTCTTCTAGGAACTTTTTCCAAAATTTGAGAGTGACGACTTGAATCAATGATGAAAGATCCCGTGTAACTGCTTTGGGCCTTTAAATTTTGATGCAATTCAAAAGAGATTGTTAACTTTGCAACAAAAGCCAATACATCAATCAAGATATCTATATTTTTAAGAATTGTGTGATCCGGCGGCAAAACGTATTTGACTATAACCTGTTTGAGCTCCGTCGGGAGTTGCTCTGTAATCTTGCAGAATAACTTAGAGGTCTCTGACAATGTGAGAGGTTCACTTGATTTGAATTTTTGTGCTTGATCTCCTGATCCTCTTTTTCCTTGCCCAAGTGGCGTTAGCAAACTTGTATAATTTCGTTTTTGTTGGGGCATCTAAAATCTTCTATCAGGACTGATGTTGCCATGTAGCAGTAGTTGTGACTTAGTATGGCTTTGGGGTTTGCATAGTCAATACAGAGCAGAACTTGGTTCACTTGGAGCGGAAGGCGGGCGATCACCAGGCCACTATTAGTTTCTGTATGATCTGGATAAACTAAACTTCTATGATGACAGTCCAGCTCTAAAATGAGCTGAGACCCAAAGAAGGAAACTGGAATACTGATCTGACTATACATCGTCCCCTTTCGGCTGCTTCCAAGACTTGTTGAACTGAGGGTGGCGCGTGGGCTGGTGGAACACAGTCTTGTACCCCATCTTTGATGTACTTAAATTTGTCATTTAGATTAAACATACACTCGATACAGAAAATGTTTGTAAAACTAACGAACTAGTGATGACTCTTGCTAAACAACTTGTTTGTAAATCTTATGTTCAACATGGCTAAAAGAATAGTGCTAACGGCTAACAAGACACCATTATAAATCACAGCGTTCCTATAATCTGAAGGTAATTGGCTCTTATTATTATATCTATTAGCAATCAGTAAACCAGCAATAGGAGATCCTAATAAATTACCACAGCCTCTGAAAAAGTACATTAACCCACTGATAGATTGATAGTTTTTTATTCCAAATAATTCACTCAAACAAGCAGGCAATAAAGAAATGATCGCTCCGGAAAAAACTCCATATAATACAACAAACGAAATGAACGTACCCCTTGTATTAATCATCCATAAAACTAAAACTGCCGCAGCACTAGCAAAATTACAAACAATAATAGTGTTAAATCTACCAGCTTTGTCTCCAATATGGCCGATAACTACTTTAAACACAGCATTAATACCATTATTAATAGCAATGAAGTTAGCACCTTGCTTGGCCGAGAACCCTAATGTTTCAGCATAAGTGGACATATAAGTTAAACATATCAAGTAACCAGCACTTTGGAAGAACCCAGCTCCCAATTGCAATAACAAACTCCAAGAATCAACAACTTTATAATTAAACATTTCTTTCAAAGGCTTATATTTACCTTTCAAAGCAGGGTGTTGATTGACTAATAAACTGGCAACTGAAGTAATTACAAAGCTAATCAAACCAAGTATACGAAGACACCATCTCCAACCTAGCTGAGAAATTAATAATCTTGAAATTGGTGCCATTGCAACAGCACCCATACCAGTTCCTGAAAATAAAATACCTAAAGCAATTCCTCTATGTCTTGTGAAATAAGGGGGAGCACAAGTAACAGGTGGGGTATAAACTAATGAAGCACCAATTCCAAATAATAAACCTTGACTCAAGACAAACTGATAAACTTGACCTGCTTGTGCAAAACTTGCTAAAATAAAGCCTAAAGACATCAAAACTGATCCAACTAACATAACCATTTTAGGTGACTTCAGATGCCTTGTAGCAAAATTATTGAATATCGAACAGATGTAAGTAGTTGCACTACCAACGGTACCAATCATAGAAACAGCAGCATGAGATGATCCAACCAAAGGACCTCCTGAAGCTGTATAATAATCCTGAAAAACACCAAACGTGAAGGCAATACCAAAAACCATAAAGTTTGCAATGAATCCACCAATAACTATGTAAATGGCATGGTTTTGGGGGATATTTGAAGGAGGTAGTTCCGAATGTGCTTCGTTTCTTAACTCTTCTGTTAAACTGGGATGTTCTTGCTCTTGAACTTCAATAGGAGGTCTTGGATTTTGCAGTTCTATTAGTTGAGACATCTTCAAATCTTTCAGTATAAGAACTCAATTGGATTAAAGGATATGTCCAGTGCTATCGAAGATTCTAATTGGCATATCTTTATGTTATAAAGAGTCAAAGTTGTACTTGGTAAAGCTTGCGGGATTTTTAAATTAGTCATTGTAAATAAACCTAGCGAGGACCTGGCCATGGTGCCGGGGCCCGGGTTTAGGTCACAGCAGAATGTTTTTTAGGAATAAAAGGAAAGATTAAACAGTATACATTTTAATTTATTTAAAGCTGAAGAATACACAAAATAGGAATAGTAAGAAGAATAAAAATAAGGTGGTTTAGTTTTTTCAATCAAATAGTAAGTATCGAGATGTAAAAGAAAAGAAAAAAATCGCAAATCAAAATAATAAAGAGTAAAGAAAAAAGTATAAGAGTAGGCAAACGTTAACTATACAAAAAATCCGTAAAAATACTGAGAATAGCCTAAGTATTCATGTAAGTAGATGGATCAACACCTTCTTCAGGGAATTCTTGCATCTTAACATCAAATCTTTCTTGAATCTTACTTAAGATTTCTTTATCTTCATCACTTGAAACAAATGAAACAGATAAACCCTTAGTACCAAATCTACCAGCTCTACCAACTCTATGTAAGTATTGATCAGCCTCATGTGGCAAATCATAATTGATAGCCAAGTTAATTCTTTCAATATCAATACCTCTACCAAAAACATCAGTAGAAACACAAATTCTCTTGTTGTATTCTTTGAATAGCTTATATCTAGCAATTCTTTCTTCTTGGGGAATACCAGAATGGACAACAATGGATGGGAAGTTAGAATCACATAATAATTTGTTTAAAGCATTAGCTCTCTTGGTAGACTTAACAAAAATAATAACTTGATTGAATTCTAAAGAATCTAATAGTTCGGCTAGTTTTAGATTCTTCTTTTCTTCAGATAAGTTGATGTAATATTGTTGTAAACCGTGTAAAGTTAACTTCTTTTCATCATCAACATAAATTTCTAATGGATTTTTCATGAACTTCTTACAAATTGGTCTGATTTCTTGAGCTAAAGTAGCAGAGAACATCATGACTTGTTTTTGGAATGGAGTAGCTCTGAAAACTTCTTGAACATCTCTTCTCATATCTATTTGCTCTAAAACTTGATCACATTCATCGATAACAAAATTCTTAACGTTATTTAATCTAATTAACTTCTCTCTAACTAGAGCATTTAATCTACCTGGAGTACCAACAACAATATGGGGACAAGTATCTTTGTTCTTTAATTTTTCTGCATCTTTCTTAATTGGAACACCACCGTAGAACACTTCAGTTCTAACTTCTGGCATATACTTAGAGAATCTAGCATATTCATTCTTAATTTGGTAAGCTAATTCTCTAGTATGACAAATAACAATGGTTGAAATTTCACCAGGAGTTGGATCTAATTGTTGTAAAGTAGATAAAACAAAGACAGCAGTCTTACCTAAACCAGACTTAGCTTGACATAAAACATCATTACCTAAGATGGATTGTGGAATGCAAGCTTGTTGGACTGTATTAATAAAAAGAGAGGTGGTTTGTGTTAGTGCGGGTTGTGCTTTTTGTGTGTGTGATAGAATAAAAAAGGTATATAATTATCACTGTCTTTTTATCTGTGTATTGAAATTAGGAAGTTATCAAAAGATTTGTGTATATGGACTCACTAGTGATATAATTCAATATATCAATGCTGTAATCTCTTGCTAGAACAAAATCAAAAGTAAAACAATCTCAGATATTCTAAAAATGACATAATTGACAAGTCAAGTGATGCTAATAGATCTAGACGAAAAAAAAAACGCCAATAATAAACAAATTATAGGACAATGAAACATCATGAAATGACTTCAAGTTAAGAAGGACGAATCTCAGTTGACAATTGATATAAACGGGTAAATGCTAAAAAGTTTGAGAAACAAACTCAGCAGTCAAGAAACTTAGAAACGAGTCAAAAGCTAGCTTGACACAGACTTCAAATGGTAAACTTTAATATGTTGATTCTTAATAAAATCAATGGTTAACTTTCAATGATATTCAGAAAGTTCAATTCTTAGACATAACCAATCTCTGGAAATGGAAAGACAGATAAAAAGACACGTAATAATGAGGATGAGGAGTTAAGGGAATGGATTACCCTTCCCATTGATGAAATAAGGATACTAACCTTCGGAAGGATGTTCGAAACCACAGTCAGCAATGGCTCTTAACAATTCAGGTTTCAATAAGAAGTCTCTGAAACCAGTAGTGTGAATACCAACGTAAGAACCCTTCTTTTCGGCTTCTTCTTTCTTTTCCTCACCGGAGGCTTCTGTGGTTGGTGCAACGTTGATTTCTTCTGAATCAGAGTAGTCTAATAGTTCTTCTTCACCTTCTGCTGACATGATGTGTAGTTCTGCGTAATTGAATGAATACTGAAGAATGGTTTGGACGTGTTTAGTTGTTGAGTTCTCATCTCTGTTTTGACAATTGCCGTCGTTGAAACTTTTGGAAATTCGCTGGTGAGTTTTTCGGGCGGGTAACACATAAAAGGTTCTATGAGCACGTGACTATGACATGTAAACTGTCGCGGTTTTGCCATTTCCACGACAATTTGAAGACACGAAAACTGGATGAACTGAAAGAACAATTCACTACAAACACGATAAACCTTGAATTTTTGCCCTTCTTGAACTCCTGTATCTCATCTCCGCTCTTAATACATCCTGAACATGTCATCTTTAGCATACGAGAGAATATACTTGAACCAGTCCAAGTTACCTGGTACAATGAAGATTGCGGAATCTGGTTTAGGTTGGAAGTCTCAACCAACACCAGGTTCCACTGTTAAGACACAACCCTTCTTATTACCAAGAGATGAATTACAAAGTGCTCACTGGTCCAGAGGCTCGAGAGGCTATGAGCTAAGAATTGACACCAAGAATAAAGGTGTTGTCATGTTGGATGGTTTTGATCAAGAAGATTTAACTGGGTTGAAAAGACAATTACAAGAGAATTTCAGTATTCAATTAGAAATCAGAGAACATTCGTTAAGAGGTTGGAATTGGGGTAAGACTCAATTAGCTAGAAATGAAATGGTTTTCAATGTTAACAACAGACCAGCTTTCGAATTACCTTATTCCGAAATCTCAAATACTAATTTATCTGGTAAAAATGAAGTTTCTATTGAATTCGATTTATTACATCAAGATGACCTATATGAGAAAGCAGGAGATCAGTTAGTTGAAGTCAAATTCTTAATTCCAGGTAACGCTGATAATGACGATGATGATGAATCTAATGGTGCTGTTAAGAAGGAAGAAAACGGTGAAGTTAAAGAAGGTGAAGAAGTTAAAGCTGTGGAGAAAAAATCCAACGCACAAGTGTTTTATGATGAATTGAAAGGAAAATCTGATATTGGGCAAACTACAGGTGAAGCAATTGTTTCATTTGGTGAAATACTGTTCTTAACTCCAAGAGGTCGTTATGATATTGATCTGTATGATAACTCTCTAAGATTGAGAGGTAAAACTTATGATTACAAAATTCAATATCAACAAGTCCAAAGAATATTTTCATTACCAAAGTCAGATGGTTTACATCATCTGATGATTTTACAAGTTGAACCACCATTAAGACAAGGTCAAACTAAATATTCTTTCTTAACATTACAATTCGATTCACAAGAAGAAATAGAAGTTGAATTAAATATTGATGACGAAGAATTCGATCAAAAATTCAAAGGTAAATTAAATAAGAAATATGCTTCATACACATACCTAGTTTTAGCTAACATTTTCAAAGGTTTCACTGAACGTAGAGTCATCTTACCGGGTTCTTACAAATCTAAAGATGACTTAGTTGCGATTTCATGTTCATTAAGGGCAAATGAAGGTCACTTATACCCATTAGACAAATGCGTTTTATTCGTCACTAAACCAACTGTTTTAATTCCATATTCAGAAGTTTCTGCAATCACTTTTTCAAGAACAGGTACTGGTGCAAGTGCTTCAAGAACATTTGATATGGAAATTGCTTTAAGATCTGGTGGTGGTTCACAGAAGTTTGGAAATATTGAGAGAACAGAGCAAAATGCATTAGAACTATTCTTCAAATCTAGAAATTTGAAGGTCAGAAACGATGAAAAGATTGCTCAAGAAAGATTAGCTGATGCATTAGCTGCCGCTTCGGATGATGATGGCGATCTCGATATGGGTTCTGCTGATGATGATGATGATTCACCAGATGAAGATTTCAAAGGTGCTGATTCCGACTCTGATGTTGCTGAAGAATTCGATTCTGATGCAAGCATGAGTGATAGTGATGGTGATTCTGGCTCAGATAAAGAATCCGGCGAGCCAGCAAAGAAGAAAACTAAGAAACATTAGTCTGTTTGTTTACTAGTTTTTTGTTGTTTTTGTATTTTCTATTAAATTTGTTTAATTACATTAGTTTTTAGTTTTAGTTTTCGATTCTTGTATTTTGTTTTTCTATAAACCCTCTTCCTGTTTTGGAAAAAATAATAATGTAAAATATGATTTGGTTACAAATAATATAGATTGGTATCAAAAAGTGGTATGCAAAAGAAAAGTCGGACGGATAAATAAAGCAAAAATACAAATAAATGTACAAAAACGCATAAAAGAACAAAGTAAAACAACTAAAGGAACAAAATAAACTAAACCAAAAAGAACAAATAAAACAAAAGAATTGAATCAACAAAAAGATATAAGAAGTTTTTAAAATAAAAGCCCATCAACAGAGCCAAAGGGCCAAAGGGCCAAACAAAAATATTAAACCAAATCAATCTAAACTCTGAAATTCAATTCAACCCTAATAGCACTCAACAAGTCCTCATTCATCAACTTGTTAACACTGAACAACTGGGGAAACGACTGTCTTTTCTTCTCGTCAAACTTCATAATCATCATAGGCACACTCTTCTTACGACTTGGGGTAACTAACAATTCATCGAAATCTTTCTCTTCTAGTTGATCTTCCATTAATTGTAACTCAGTGGTGCTTATTTCATTAATTAATCTGGAATCAACCTGTCTATCGTAATCTCTTTTAGCGATTAGGATCTGGACAACTTCATTGTTAAAATCATCATCATCAATAGTACCCAAAGTTGAATCATCATCACTTAACTCGATTTCAGTTATGATTTTTGATTGTTGTGGCTGTTGTTCATGTTGTTTTACTGGAGTCACTTGACTAATAATATCATCCGAGTCTTCGATTACTCTTGAATTGTTTGGGGTAGTGGAAACAGACCGGGACATCTCTTCATCAATCGTATCCATTCTCCGGTCTCTATTAAAATTCATAAAGACTTGTTCTTGAGTAGGTGGAATGTTATCATTCTTAATTGTTATCATTTTAACTTCTTCGGGTTTTTCAATTTTAACCTTATGATATTCACCAATTTTAATCGGATCGGTTGAACTTTTAACTTTTGAAATGATTTGTTCACTATTAACCAATTCACGTAACGATGTATAAGATGGTCTATCATTAATTAATTGATCAATGGTTTTCGAATCTGGTTGAGCGTATCTGGCTTTATGTAACTGAATCAGTTTCAAATACCTAGGACTTTCAGATAAGAGTTTCAACAGTTCTTCATATTCTAATTTCAATTGCAGCAATTCATTGATTTTCGGTTGTAATTCAATTTCCAATTCTTTTAAAACCGTCTCAATTATAATCTCATCTCTTTCAGTCAATTGATCCACCAAACTCTCGTATAACAAACGTAAATCTTCTTCACTCTCTCTCCTATATATAATTTCAGCAGTGTCGTTACCATAACCTTCCAAATCATCTAAATCTTCAAATCCACTAACTAAATCTAATTCATCATCTGTAAATCCCTCTTCTTCGTGAAAGACTGCATCAATTGACGAAAACCTACCTGATTGATCTGTATCCAAGAAAAGACTGTCTAAATATTCATCATCCAGTCCATCAACTTCAAGTTGAATGTCATTATCTCTAAGATTTGTTTTGGAAACAGGAGTATTAATCACGCCACCACCAGAGGAAACCTTAATGGGAGAGCCTAACTTGTTGTCACCGTTATCAACAATAATCTTCTTATGAGTCAAATCAGCAATATTTTCTCTATCATCACGAGCAACATCCGCACTGTTGTTTTCAGTGCAATAAAACCCATCTACATCAAAAAGTCTCATACTGGACATATCCAACCAATAATCAGCATTTCTTAAATGATCATTGTTTTGAGAATCAACAAAAATATCATCATCGTCCGCCTTTCTCTTTTCACTTTTCTTAACTTCAGTATCGGCCTCATTATCAGCCAACCCACCAGGAGTATCAAATTCAACGCCAGCAGATCTAATTGGTGTACTTGTGATTTTAAGTGGGGTGCTTTGCAATCCTAACCCAACAAGAGCCAATTCATTTTGTCTTGATGTTGGCGATAGGGTAGCTAATGAGGTGTATTCAACTTTACCATAATCAGTTTCTGGTTTGTTTAATAATTTATGGTTGGTGTTCAATTTGACCACTGATACTTTAGTTGATTTTGGAGAATTCCTGGACAAAGTTGGAGTTAAAGAGCCGATGGAGGTGTCGGTAGCAGAGACAGCAGGATAAGCACAGCAGTCTTTTGAACTTATTGATTTAACACTATTCATGGTTATAGCATCCACCTTATGATCAATATAGGTTTCTACAGTGGGAGTAGAGTTTTGGACAAGATCATTAAAAGTAAAAGAAAGAGGAGAATTAGCAGAAATAAGAGGTTGTAAATCATGTGAGTTGGTATTTGAGAGTGTTTTATGATGCATCATCTCTTTCAGGTTATGAATACTTTTTTTGTTATGTATCACCTTACCCTGTTCTGAAGGGGTAGTCAAAGGTAGTTGAGGACCATCTTCTGTTGTGATTCTAGTTTTAACTGGTTGTCTGGTTGTCACAATTGGTGATGGGGAAGATGATGAGGAGTGCTTGTTTTTGTGAGGATTAAGAAGATGTACCATATTATTTAAGGAAGACTTCAGTTTCTTGAAGATTTTTCTCATGAATGTTGGTATTGGTGTTGTTGTTGTTTAGGGTGTCAACCAAGGATATAGCTGTTAACAGTTAAGGAATCAAGTAATAAATCTAGTTATTAGGCAGTTGTTTGGCCTGATAAAGATATAACAGTCGTATCAAGGTTATTTACCAATATATTGAAGCTAGAGTATGTTTTTCAGACTAATGAATATTCAGTAATGGTAGCGAAGACAAAATTTGTGGTAATACAATAGGAATATCGAGTTCTTTCATGATGTTCGGTGGCGACGAAAGGCATAAACAGAAAAAGGGTTTCTAGAGTGATATATATACCAATCCATATATACAACTGCATTGTCATGAATATGTTTTAAAAATGGAAAGCAATTAGGTCATTTTGGTGAATGGTGAGGTGCATCAGCAAAGTTCAATTTCAAACAATTGTGATTCATCTAGGTACTCTAAATCAATCTAAAGAGGTTTATGTTTTGTTGATGTTTGAGAATTGTGTGAGTGGGCCTCTGAGCCGCTGAGCTTATGAGACGCTCCAGCTTTGGTATTTATGGATAATGCTGTTCCACTTAAACTTGATTGGTTTTATGTTGTATCCTCAAAAAAGTATAATGCTAGATACAGCATACCATTTTGTCTTCTGAATAAATATCCGAGTATATTATTTTCATTTATATGGGGTAACGTTTTTGGTGATCAGTGCACGGCTCATGTACACTCATGTATGGTGAATCAAATCTCTTGAACTGTTGCTGCAGTATCCTATAATTAAGTAAATGATTAGTACATGCCTAGGTTAAATCAAACAGATACCTATTAATGCAACTCTTTGCCCCGGAGACATCAAAACGCCATCTAGAAGCTCTTAATTAAGGTCACTATCCACTAATTGCTTTTCACAGATGAGATGCGATGTGTGCGATGAGATGAGTGTGCACAGCCCGGGTTCTTCAATTTTTCCATCAACTCGGGTGACTCACGATCCAATCCTATACATACAGGAAGACTACAATGCGTGCATAAGGCCAGATACCCTGAAAATTACCATTATTTAAAGTAATAGTTAACACTAGATGTAGCCTAAGTGTAGAAGATGTCTTGTTACTAATTCAAGGAATCACAATTTGTTATGTTTGAAAAAGTCGAAAAAAAAATTTAAAGCATCATCAATTACTCCTATTTACGGGAAGTCTTCAACTTAAAAGAACTTGGAGCCAGGACTATAAAATGGGGCCGTTATTCCAGGTTAACTGCCGCTACTACACTTCGTATAATAGTAAAGTCAACAGCTTGTTCGTTAAAACTTTAGGCGTTGTGCGTGTTGCAACAAGCTACGTAATACATCCACTATAGGTCGTGTGACCAAAAAGTAGATCTCATCAAAACTGGAGAAAAAAGATTGGTCCATTGGGTTGATTCAAGCCATATGACCGGCGAACAACTCTACAGAGACAAAAATCCTGCTAACTTTATTACTTAAAGATATATTTATAGCCATTGAGCTAGCTTTTAATATATAATTGCTAGAAAAAGAGTCAAGTTAATTAAAAAGGCTCTTCTTGAATCCCCTGAATAGTTGAGCTTCGGGTGGCCGCACCAATTAATTGTAAAGACCGAGATGGACGAAATAAGGGCCCACGTGCGTGCTTCCAGAGCTTCGATCATAGTGACTTTTCTTTCAAATATATGTAGCCAACCAGACCGAATAAATTTTAATTGCTTAATTAGAAACAAGCCCAGCATAATTCTTCGTTGATTAGGTTTCTCGATTTAGGAGTAGGAATACACTGTATTACTTGTGGGAAAGAAAGGATATCTATTGATAAGAATAGAGCGATAAGCCAAGAGTCAATACCCAGTCCAAATCGACCTGACAAGCCAAGGGACCTTCCTAAAGTGTCGACACATCGCCCATGTATTGGTCCATCAAGGGTTCGTGCAGGTGTTGAAGGGCCACGGTTTGCGCAATACTTATTTAGCCAAAGGAGAAAGGGGGATGCGGCTTCGAGACAATAGAGAGCTGAACTCGCAAGACATACTGCTTGTTTGGGACAAGTGCAAACATATGTGTCTGGCCCCTATAGGAATTTGACGACGTCCCGATCCACCAAAATAGGTAGGATCTGGTACACAGTTTTGGCCAAGCTTGTAAATTTGGATAGGATGATAAGTGGGACAAGAACAGGCTGCCACCACATGATCCAAGGGAAGAGTATGTAAGATATGAATGTAATGGTAACAGATTCCTACTTGCAGGCAAGTAACTACAAACAAGAATACATTAATATAGCCTATTACTATGTTTAACTTACATTTCGCTATTACGGTAATCCTGAAGCACACATAGCAGTTTCTCGTTCTAGATGATCTAGGATTATGTGCTGAGTTTGAACTGAACACCGACTTTACCACCTAGCAAATCCCGCTTGCATAGTTAGCAACAGAGTGGTCTAGTGACCAATGATGAGGTGACTCTGGTAAATATCCAGCAGATAGCAAGTGAAGATTAGGTTAAAGGACAGTACAGAAGTTAATTGGAACAACGTTGTTGAGCCTAATTAGTCCCCATAGTAATAGTAATGCGCATTAACAATTGCAGACAATACGGTACGGCCTCCCTTTAACTTGAGCATCGGCACTCCTTCCGTGTGAGTATATAGTTTTATCCCAGCCCAACTCAATCCTGGTATATATAAACCCCTGCTTCCTCAGTTCTGTCTGCTGCTCAGTCTTTCCTATAAGTTGTCTTTCTGTTCATCGTTCACCTTATCACTTGCTAACAAATTCGCTTCGCACCAACGAACAAAGAACAATAGAAGCAGCATATTCTGATTTCCTGCCTATATTTGAAATTGCGACTCATCTATTAATTTACTGCATAGCTGATTCCTATAACCACCTTATATATATATATATATATATCAGACAACATATCCCGTCACCCCTTGCAATTCACCACACTCCTCCTAACTCCCACCTAATTAGTCTCACTCTGGTGTACTTTAGTATAGCTCTAATTTCACCTGGTAATTTTAGTGCAATTTCATTCAGTTTATCTCATCTCATACAAGCCTAGCTCCAAACCTATTATTGCTCCAAAACCCAGCCTCTATATCCATTTTAAATGAAATTCGGTTCCGAATTCAACGATAGATCCATATCGAAATGGAAAAACTACAATATAGACTACAACGATCTGAAACAGAAAATCAAGTTAGCAACTTCTCCAATTGACCTATCTCGTCGGACAACTTCTTCATCTTCCTCTTCTGCTCCGGATTCTTCAGATCATCATCATTCAACCTCTAGTGCCATCCTTTCTCCAGATCAAACATCTGCTTTAATTGACAGAAAACAAAAAAGACTGTTGAAAGATTTATACAAGTCTTTCAAAGACCAGATTGAATTTGTCTCTTTATTCGTTAATTCAAAATATGGTGAGATATCAAGAAGAGTCTTGACTATTAAAAACTCACTTAATGATATGATCAATGACTCTCAAAATGAACAATCCCAAACTTATCACCGTTTAAAGAAGAGGAAGTTATTTTATATCAATAAAGAGTTAAATAATATTTCTACAGATTTACAAGAATTATCAAGATTTATCTTACTACAAAAAATTGCCATTAAAAAACTATTGAAAAAGTTCTTAAAGTATAGTGATTATCAATATAAACAAGAGTTGGTTAACAAGATTAATGAACAATTGATTAATAATGATGTTAACTCATTTGCTAATTTATCTTTAAATGATGCAGCTTTAGAATTAACTCTGATGTTTGATGTTTTAAATAATTACTATAATGATGGTACATTAACAATAACATCCCCAAATTCTGGTACATTTTATCAAGATAAAGCCAGACAGAACTCTGTGGTTACTTTAGATTCACTGCATTTGCCAACAACAATATCCGACTCTATTAAATCCTTATATTCAAAAGCAACTACTTTTGATTTGGTTAGTCGTAAAAAGGCTCCTGTTTCTCAATGCTTTTGGGTCCATAATGATAATTTAGATGAATTGAGATTCTTATTGTTACAGGAATTCAAATTGATTTCAGATGATACGGGGTTAGATGAACAAGAGATTGAAAGACCAGGTCTACACAAACATGTTTCAACTATTAAATTGAAGAAAACTAAGTCAAGTATAGACTTGACTAACACTACTGCCGAACCACATGATACTGTTCCTGAACCTGTCCAAGGCTCTAGCCATAATGATAATAATAATAATTCAATGTTCCATCCTCAAACAGGCGTTGTTTCGATCTGGTTAAACAACGTTGATAATCCGATGATGACTCAATCTAACAGAAGAGATTCATCAGGTTCCTCCACCAATGATACTACTATTGGTGAAATTAGAATCTCAAATGAACTGGATAAACACTCAAAACCTTTGTTGATTGCTCCGATAGGTGGATTAAGACAATTTTCACTTACCTCGATTCCAGATTTATTGATTGATGATTTATTCTACTCATCACCAAGCACTAATTCAGATGGTGATGCGATAACAGCATTGGATAATTTGTCTCAGAAGAAAGCTAAAGTTGTTGAAAAATGGAAATCTTCCGGTGTGGTTGGTAATCCCAAAATGGCTCAATTATCGTTGGATTGGTGTTTAGATAAGAAAATGAAACCATTAGCTAAGATCCATTATGATAGACTTAGATTTATTGAACTAAATAGTGGAGATTCAAAAATTGACTGTTACATTACTTTAGATTCTGAAATTTCAACTACACGAATTATAAATCCTCAGGAACAGTTGAAAACAGGTGAGTTTAATTGGACTCGATTCGATGAATCGCATCAAGATTCATTTAAACATAGCGTTTTAGAAATTAGGTACGAGTCTCCGAATAAACAATTGTCTGATAAAGTGAATCAATTGATTAATTCTCATTTGGTTTATAAAGTTGATAATTTGAATTTCTCAATTAGTAATTATCTATGGGCTAAATATTATCCTGAACATTTAAACGATTCAATATTATCAGAATGCATTATGCCTTGGTTTGAAGAATTGGAAAATAAAGATATTAGAAAATTACCTGAATTAAATAGACATGAATCCTCGCCACCACAGCCACAATCACAAGAACCCGGTGCCCCATTGAAAGGTATATTATTAAATAAAAATGAAGTTCCTCCATTACATCCTCAAGAACAACAGAATAAAGGGTATTGGAACGAATTTGATAACGGATCGGATTATGGTGATGATGGTGGATTTTATGTTGACTCTGATGAGTCAGATGAAGGGGGTATATTAGGTTATTTGTTCGGCGGTATGTTAACCAATGAACGTATTGATTCCATCTTGTCGTTATCCAATAAAATCAGCGATAAATTTTCTTATTTACTCCCATTTTTAAACAATTCGCCAACAATAGATCCAATAAATAATGATCTGGAACGTCAATCTTTACTTATAAACTACAAAAATCCATTTTATCACTCATTGCCAATTAATGAAAGCAATGGTGAATCTAACGGTAATCATCGTTTCCATGATAATCATACTAAACCTAATGGTAATATATCTGATTCAGACACTTCATTTAGTGATTTTTCACAAGTTAATGACCATAGAAGAAGATCAATTATTCAACCTAATGATCCAATTTATAATTCCCATAGAAACTCGGTGATTGGCCCAGATTCAAGATCTAACGAGATGTTAAAGCAAATTAATCATGATAAGATTTTAACTTTTGTTTACATGACTTTCATCTTATTGTGTTTTCTAATATCTGGGATTGGGATGGGTGTTATTATTTCCGTGTCCGACAATCCGTTAAGCAATGATCCGGATTTCGAAAGTCGGAAAAGTTATTTCATGATTTTGATCTTTGGTGCTGTATGCCTTTGTATAAGTTTTATTTTGTCTGTTGCTTCAATATCTGTTCTGATTTGCCGATACAGTTCTCCTCCTGTATGGCATAATTTAGTGGTTTGGTCCGGTATTTTTGTTAGTACGGTTTTGTTTGTTGTTTCAATTTGTGTTATCTTTTAGAACTTTTTGCATTTGAAAAAAAAAGTATTGCTGATGGTTAAAAATTACCTTCTATTCTCTTCTACTACTAGCTAGCTAGTTACATATATTCATTTAATTATACATTCTTACAGTTCATGTTTTTTGGCCTTTTTAGTTTTCTGCTTCTTTTTTTGTTTTTGCTTTTTGCAATTTTATTCTTTAGTTAAAGCGGTCTTTTATCACCTTTTTGCGGTATTATTTTGTTTTACTTGATTTAGCTGTTCTTTGTTGTTGTTTCTCTTTCCATCATTTATTCTTAGTGTACATTTTCTTCTTTTTCATTTTCTTATCTACTATATAGTTACTATACATGGTATAATTTAATACATATTTTCTTGCTTTTTGCTGTCAGTAACATTTAAATGGCAATTTTATACCCAAATTTCTCTTGAGTATATTCAGCACCGAATTCCATGTACTCGTCTCTCGAAACACAAGTTTTCTTAAACCCTTCCTGTTCATAGAATTTCTTGGCTGAATGAAAACCAATGTTAGAGTAATCCAAGTCGTCACCATATCCAGCCTTCTTAAAATCATATAGCTTGACTTCATTATTAATCGGAATGACTTGTTTTAATTCAGTAACCAACCGTTCTTTAAAACCAGGTAAATTGAAACCACCACCGATGGTAACTAAATTTGCTAATAGCAAAGGACGAATTAATTCAGGGACCAGCTTTAATGATTCTTGGATGGTTTGGATCAGGCCGGCTTTGTGTAATCCGGCTAGTTCCGGCTGAAATATTACTTCAGGAATGGTGAATCTTTCATCGTATAGTTTTAGAATCTGTAAGTTCGATTGTTGTTTATGATTCAGTAGTTCCTGTTCCGTTAACGTGTAACCTAGTGATTTGTCTTCTGGTAATATGTAATTCAATATGAGGTCGTTGCTTGCTGGGTGGAATTGTTGTTGTTTTAAAGGTAATTTACGTAAATTTTCTATGTGTTTTAACGATTCGTTGAAATCTTGGCTTATGTAACATGTTTTCTCTTTGATGTTGTTCACCAAGATAGTTTCGTCTGTCACATTGTAATGTCTGAATGATATGATTTCTCTTAAGTAGCCATTAAGTATTCTACCACCCAATGGTAATCTTTTGATTGCTTTCCAATACGGTAGGCCGTGAACAACAGGTATAATCCAAGTTGAATCGAATCCAGAATCAATAACTAATTGAAAATCACTGTATCTTGTACTACTATTTGGATCATCAGGGTACGTGAGCCATGGAGTTAAGGAACTTCCGGAACAACGATAATAATTTTTAACTTGGAATTCTTCAAATATAACCTGATCTGTATTATTTTGAAATTTTGTTAATGTAATTGGAGTTTCTAAATAAATTAAATTTGAATCTTTTAAAAATTCATCATCTTGTTTATCATTTAAGAAAGTATCATCCCATATCTGTCTTTCAACCATCCATTGAGTCAATTGCCCGTTGTTTTCTATGGGTCTTCGAATTTGAATGTTCGAAAAATCTGTCTGTTGTGATAGTAATTGTTCACCTAATACAAACCTTCTGTCTTGAGTTCTTATCATACAATTCGGCACGTGAATCGGGGTATCGTCTGTAGTCAACCCATACTTCATCTCATATGATCCATTGTCTATTATGACATTTTTCTCCATTTTTGGCGTGTCTTACGTATGAGATAAGAAATACCAACACGAAAAGTACACAAATGATCCAGAGCTTTATCATTTTTCATTTTCTCGCCAGATTATAGAACTGCGCCATTTCCGCAATTGCGCCTCTCTTGCGCCACGCTTTATCTTGGGCGTGTTCTTAACTTGTTTAATAATTTTCATCAGCAACCTACGTACCAAATATAAACTTAACCCGTACCTGCCATTCCGATTTTCAATACGCTAATCACTACCAGTTCGTTTATCTAGACCATTGTTTTCATTTGGAATCCATTTTTGTTAAAGGTTAACTATCTCTGAGGTTGAAATTCGAACATATTAAAACAAACACGAACTTGAAACTACAAATTCTATACTGAGCAAAACACCCCTGTCATACACCATGGTTAAGGACACTGAATACTACGACTTATTAGGAGTTGCCACAGATGCTGATGCAGTTCAAATTAAAAAGGCATATAGAAAGATGGCGTTAAAGTATCACCCTGATAAAAATCCTGGCAATAAAGAAGCTGAACTTAAATTTCAGGAAATTGCAGAAGCTTATCAAATTTTAAGTGATCCACAAAAAAGAGCTATTTATGATGAAGTTGGAAAAGAAGAATTAACTAATTCTGGTGCTGGGCCTCAAGAAGTTGATCCTAAAGAATTCTTCTCTGCTATGTTTGGTGGTGAAGGTTTTAACGATTATATTGGTGAATTGAATATGCTAGGTTCTTTGTTCGAAGCTGCCGAAAAACAGGCTGAATTTGATGAATCAATGGAAGGTAAATCAGAAGCCGAAAAGAAAGCTGCTGCTGAAAAGGCTAGCACTACTCATGTTATTCCACACGATGGTAAAACAGCACCAGCTACTGCCACAACTACTACGAATGCGGCACCATCGGACCCAAAGAAACAAAGCCAGTTGGATTATGAAATGATAGAGAAGCAAAGAGCAGAGCAGACAAAAAAAGTTGAAGAGTTGTCTCAAAAATTAGTTGAAAAAATGAATCCATTGGTTAATACTGCTCATAAAGGTTCCTTCAATAATAATGAAGTATTAGATTTCCAAAAGAAAGTGAGCTCTGAAATCGAGGACTTGAAATTAGAATCTTTTGGCTTGGATATTTGTCATCTTATTGGTAAGGTGTATTATTTCAAAGGTAATTCATTTTTAAAGTCACAAAAATTGCTTTTTGGTAAATTCCATAAGGTTGCATCTTCATTCAAGCAAGCTGGTAATACTACCAAGTCTGTTTGGGGTATGTTATCTTCTGCTTCTGAGGCTGAAAATACGATGAAAGCTTTGGCAGAACTGGATCTAGATGATTCTGAAATGGATGAATATGAAAAGGCTAGATATCAAGAGGCTATGACTGGTAAGTTTATTTCTGTTGCTTGGGCTTCTTCAAAGTTTGAAATTGAAAGGACTTTAAATGCTGTCTGTTCTAAGGTGTTAAATGATAAGAACATACCATTAGAGATTAGAAAATTAAGAGCTGCGGTTTTATTTTTAATGGGTACTCTGTTTAAAAACGCCAAGAGGGATGCTGATGATGAAAGCGATATACAAATGTTTGAAAAATTGATGAAAGATTCAAAAACCGTTAGATCTAGAGACATTAAGAAGGCAGCTGCGCTGAACTCGTTAAAGCAGCAACAACATCAAGCCGCCATAAACACGCCTTCTGGTTCAGACAATCCTAGTGTTAAGAAAACCACACCAGCGACTGCCTCTACGGCAAGCACAGAACAAACTAACGAAAAGGCAAGTAGTGATCCAGCCTCAGTTACCTTAGACCCAAAGGATAAACACAAGAAAAGTAACTTCAACATCAACAAATTTAATTTATGAGTCAGGCTGTCACTTACCAGAATCACCTTTATTTGTTCTCTCGTTTACTTTTTTTCGTTCATAAGTGTTATAACAATTTATCTTTAAATCGTTTTTCTTACTAATTAAATCTTATTTCAAGTTTAATTGTTTTGTCCTCCCAATAGTTTTTAATTCCCTGGCACCAAATTTTGTTAATTTTTTTTATACATCTTTTACTTTCTTTTTTTCATATTCTCCATCGGTGTATGATTCTCGTTATTTATATTTCTTTGTATTCGGATCTTTTATAGGAATGTATGCTCTCTACTCCTCCCCTCCTTAATCTGATATCTTCTCTTCAGTTATTTCCTTCGTAAGTACACGTACGTTGAATTTTTAGATCCGATCGGCTTGATTACCACCAATGGAATTAAGCCCATATCAGCTTGATTAATGGCTCGGTTAACGACCTAACTAACGACAAACAATGAGAATCTGGGAAGTTAGTTTCTATTTTTTGATTTGCGTAATCAACGTTTAATTATAGATCCCTGCCAGATCTTGATATCTGTTTATACAACACATATAGATTAGTTTTTAAAATTAGATATACGGAATTAGTTCCTGGCGTAACCGCATTCTTGACTTACGAGACAAGTCCGAAAGAATATCATAATCATATAAGATCTGGCTAGTAGGTTGGCCAATGATAGTTCAGTTAAACGTTAGCAGCCATCTGTATGTGTACAGCTGTTCAATTCATAATTTCTTATGACATATTTATAGAATTTACAGTTAAACTTATGGACCCACATGGGGCAAGGAAAAGGGCAGGTTTTAGGTGGATTTACTGCAACCGACATATGCACATCCTACATTGAATAAAGCCATCTTAAGTTAATACAACCGATATGTTTAAATGAAAATCGAAATGGATTTCCAGCTACACATAGACGAGGGGGCAATTCGATGCGTGATCAATATCATGATTACAAATTTCAATTACAATATAAATGCCTTATCAACTATATAGCTGAATTTAGGTATGGGCCGGCGAAGTTCCAAACGGTCAAACTGTGAGTTCTTTCTATTATACTAAAAGCAATACGTTACATAATATGGATCCGAAATAAGGCAGGCAGCTACATATAGAAACTATAGATAGTGAGATAATTTGTCCACCACGATTTGGATCAAAAGATGTAAGTATTGGCATACGTGTTACATATTGATCTTTCAATGTAAATATTAATGAGTAAACAAATTCTTTCGACAGGAATAATCTAGAGGCACATATATGTGCACTAAGTGAATATCTAATAGATTTGAAGGCCTAGATGTTGGATGTGTAAATTCATGATACATAATTCATAGTATTTAAGTTAACCGAGAGCCAATAACCGTTATGCAAGAAGAAGAAGGCAAGTTATGCAAAAGGCGACGTTTCTGGAAGGATTTTATTTATGGGCCCAGGGAAAACATTAATACGGGGTGCCTTTAGTTAGAAGATGACCTCAATTGTGAATTGGTTTCTACCAAAATATCGTATACATATAGTGGCTATGTGTTGGCAAGAAAAATCCAGACAAACTCTCTCGCAATTCCTAGGAGAATGACCGCTTGAAGGTTGCCTACGATATAATTCCACTTTGGCTGCTGCCACAATAATAATACATAGGACCCAGCGTGCCTGCCCCTGCGCCTGCTCCGGCTGCGCATCAACTCGCCACAAAAACCGTTGAGCAGCGGTTCGTGGGCCTGCGGCGCCGAAGCGGTCGAATGTCCGGCAGGCGGCTCAGCACGGTTTGCCCGCCTTGCTGGACGTGCGTTGCGCAGCTCAGCTTATAGCTGTCAAAATGGAATGCATGAGGGTTTTCATCTCATCTTGACGGACCTATTTTTGATTTTTGATCTCACTACTCTAGTAAACACGTCTGTCAGTCTATAAATACAACGTAGTTTCCCCCCGTTTGCTCCTGCCCTGCTCACACTTGCTCTGTACTCCAAATCTTTTATTGGTACTACGATACTCATTTTACTAAGCGTCTCCCTTCCCGGGTTATCCCATATAGCATTACCACTCTCGCATTAATACACACGCACACATATACAGATCAGATGATGGATATCAGAATAAGACTGAACGACAACAGAGGAATAACTGTGCAGCAAAGAAAGCAATTCATAAAGGAGCTTGAAGCTGCAATATCCAAACGCTACCCCGACTGGCATCAAACATACACTATAGGCATGGCATATGACTATGAAACTGGCTGTTATGATAGAGCCTTCACGCAGTTCGATTACGAAAGACAAGTTAGAGAATCCATTCGTATGATGCAGCAACGCTAACTAGATGGAATTGGTTGCATAGTTGGTGCTTTATAGGCAAAACGTTTGTTAGTTTGCCGTTAAACGTGTACTTTTAAATGAGCCAGTTGATTCGGAATTCCCCCCATATACTTTCATTCACTTACGAATTCCGAATAATCACAACTGTCTTCATGTATTTGCTGTTTTTTCACACATTCATATATACTCCACCTACTTCTATACTATAACTTTAATGATTTCCCTTAATGTAGTTATTAGAACGGTTTACGCTAGTTTAGTTCTCTTTATATATGAATTCTTTAAATTCAAACATATACTTTTTAATATAATTACTGCATTTTTTATTGTTCTTTGAAGCAACTGATCACGCTTCCTAACACTTCCATCGAACATGTACTTATATGTATTGGAGCGGTCAGCTTTTCGTCAATTATAGTCTCCTTTTTCGCAGCTTCGCTTTTTATATGCCTAGTCTTTGCCCCCTGGCCGTATGTTGTATTTGGACCATTCTAATTCGTATATAGCAAATTCCCGCTATTGCAGCATACTTCTTAATATAAGTATAGATGAATCGAATCACATAATTACAAGACTAGCACTCGGGGCTTATACAGTTTAATAATTTTCAGTATAGCAAAGCGTGTTTCTAGGGCAATATCGGCGTGGCAAATTTAGAGATTTCAGATTCGGCCAGCTAGATTTACAGATTACCTTTTGAAATTCTCTAACCTAACCGGCAACAATGTATAAGGTTTTTGACATCCTGTATATACTTATTAGGAAAGGTCCCGCCTGAGCCGTTACGACCGTTGGATACAGACCAGCATGAGATTGGTGCGGGTGCTGTTGCTAGATATGTAAGCCTACATATATACCACCATCGTACCTTCATCTCCTAAATATCTAGGGGTGTCTAACAATTATATAATTAGGCTAGGGATACAGCGATTTACATTATGATTATTAATTAGCTTAGCTGCACCCATAAATTGTGCGTACACATTTACTATTTTGTATGGCAAACGAAAATCAAATTCAATTAGTATGGTATGTAGATCAAGGTCCGTGGACACGATTATGATCAATCAAAAGAAATTTTAAATTGTCAAGTCAAACATCTCTTCAATCACGCTGAGAGATGTTCAGTCATGATGATCCACACCTTGCTCAATATACAAAGTTTGAATTGAACCAAACTCAAATAATTTTCGTAAAAGGATCTTCAAATTAATATGTCAAAAAACATTAAGCTTACGTAGAAATAATCTTAAAGGCTATTTTAGTTTACCGACTACCGAACATACATCTATCTCAAATGCAGTATATAATCACCCCTTCAGCATGACAAATGCTAGATAGTTATATGTATAGAATATAAATCATGAAATAGACTCAATTAACTTTACTAAAACTTTTACTCTATTTAAAGGTGTAGATATTACAATAAGTAGTGCAATGTACCTCCTTCATGATATGGCCAAATTGTCCTCTTACATTTGATTGCAGTGTACTATAGATCAACATCATTCGATGATCAATACATATCTGAAAAATATTGATGAAATTGGAAATTCTAAGGTCTAAGTGCATTGCCATCATACATATGCAATCAAAGGGGCGATGGCCCATAGGAGATGCTTATTTTATGTTGCGCTGCTACATACATAAATTCAACTAAAATTCCGAGGTACAGAGCGAGTACATATACATTTAAAAGGTTATTCTGAAGCTACTGCCATTCAATAAAAATGTAGTAACAATTATTTATATTACCACATTGCTATCTACAAAGAAAGAAAAAATAGAGAAAAATAAATGGAACCCCCGATGAAGTTAAAACACTTTAATGCAAACTTGTAACAGAGACCGAGTGGTGTCCCTAGATACCCCGAAAACGGGATAGAAGTAGGATCTTGTAATATAGCGACATGTATATATTTGATATCCACGTTAATGAATCATGATTTTTGCTTATACTTGAATCTATTACATACCCGAGTAATCCCACGGAAGTATAGTCTCCGGTATTTAATTAGTGTGGAGAACTTGGGGCTATTGTACTTGGTGTGATTTAAAATTCAGTGCTTATCAAATGATCATTACATATACTTCATGATCTTTGCATATTACTAATTGAATTTATTAAACTAGGGCAGAGTAGAGAAGAGGGTTAACACATTTATTTGTTACTAGACCCGGACTTAGTACGTAAAGGTTTCCGAATTTTACAATGGGGTAATGTATTCATATAAATACAATCACTTTATTGTTACTATGTAAACTATAACCGACAAAGTAAATGTGTGGTCTATGATTTGTGGTCGTTTACATTTGACTAAATTTGAACCAATAATTCTATATATTCTCCTTTATCTATATACTACACTTTAGCAGATCTTCCCTAATTGCATAAACTTATATATTCGATGATTAGATGCCGAATATGAAAAGAGCCCTCGGATCCCACTCGATTTATCCTATTGGTCCATTTACAAGTATTTCAAACTCAAATTAACGAGCATTATCTGAATGACTATAGGCAAATAGACTTTATCTGGATCACCCAAGAACCTGTAAGCATATCTAAGGTCGATTAACCACACGCATGGAAAATAAATGAGCAAGGCATTAGGAGATGAGCAAGAATAAATTAAAGTAGTCTATGAAACTTGTATATACCCACCCATCATGCAGCTTGACTATAGATATGATTGCTATGACCGATTAAAAAACATGCCATAATAATTAATCCTAAACCTGAACAGGGAAGTAAAAAGGGCAGATATAGGATCTAACAGACGTACGGTGAAAGACTACGATATTGATTTTCTATTATATATGATTATAACTAATTCTAATCCAAATAAACTCAGAGCAGTTTCATGTGAACTTGATATATTAATTAACAAATATTGCAATACCTTTAACTCCTCCTTCAAGTTATTACACCGGCCATACCATACTTGATTATTCTAGAATGTAAGTTGCCTCAGAATTTGGATTATTACTTATGTACAATCAAGTTGTAAACTTAACTGCATTAACTGCACTGATAAGGTCAGCTAGTAACACTTCAAGGAGAATAGGGCTCATTTTTTCTGAAGGATTCTTCTATATTGTCAAATGTCCGCTTTCTTTCATTTGCACTCGGTAGGCTTCGTTCACAAACACTTGCACGCACGCCATCACGCCAGAGTATATATTAAGGTGTTCCAGAATTTCATATTCTGGAATTTGATCTAGAAGTTTCATATTTAATAGCACATGTTACAATACGGGTTATTTATAAGCTTTAAAGGTCCTAGTAGTTTCTAAATTCACGGTAGTATTAATTGATAGTAGCGCTTACGTAACGTTATGGCGCTGCGGTTTGAATATTTTACCCGGCCTTAAAATTTTGAAGAATTAAGAAAACTTGATCGATTCATCTCAGAAAAGCATTGAAAGAGAACTACAATCATTCAATCGTACACACCTTAATCTATTCAACTTAATTTAAGATGGCTGATTACGGTGACGAACCTATGAAAACAGGTGACCAGTATGAAGATTTTGATGATGAACCACAAGACATGAGTGATTATGAAGGAGGATTCAATGACAAAGATGAAGTGACTCAAGATGGAAAACAGATTATCAAAGGTGGGTTTGGACCAGATGATAAAGATTTTGGGACTAATGGTACAGCAAATGGTAAAAGAGCTAAATCTTTAGCTATTCCAAAAGAGCAAAGAACAACGACCCCTTTCATGACTAAGTATGAAAGAGCCAGAATATTAGGTACTAGAGCATTACAAATTTCTATGAATGCACCTGCCTTGGTTGATATTGAAGGTGAAACTGATCCATTACAAATTGCTATGAAAGAATTAGCGCAAAAGAAGATTCCCTTGATTATTAGAAGATATTTGCCTGATGGTTCTTATGAGGATTGGAGTGTCGAAGAATTAATTATTGATCAATAAAGTTACCATAACAATTTTTCTTCCTATTTTCATTTTTCTCACAATTCATGCCTCATTGTTTTTTGCTTCTACGTTACTACCACATAAAACACACCACGTTACTACACCGTCTACTTTTTTTGTACATTATTTATCCCATTTTAATAAAAATAAAAATTTAATAAACGCATACTTAGAATTTAAAACCAAGATTAAATATAAAAAAGAAATCTAGTTATGTATGACATCAATAAATTTGTTAGCATCAAACAATTTTTCTCCTGTAAGTGCGTTGGAATGAGTAAATCCCTCCACAATGTTGCTTATATCATTTTTAGAGATATTTAAGTCAGTTGACTTTGCACTCGTTTCTTGTAGAGCTATTTTCAATTTATTTGAATTAATGTTTTCTAGATTTTTTGTAGTTTGTGGATCATTGAAAGCGGCAAAGGCTTGTGTCAATTCTGACTTGCTGCTAAAGTTTCCAAACTTTGAGTTCATGATCTTTAAAAATGAATTGAAGTTAAGTTTATCATCAGATGAAGCTGGAATCATTTTACTTATAGTGTCATCATCAATATTATCAATTCCAATTTTCACAATGGTAGTTTTCAAATCTTTTATCGCAATCATGCCATCCTGATCTTGATCAATTAGGTTGAATAAAGATTTAAACGTGCGAATTTGATCTTTTGATAGTTTTGTAAGTAAAGCGGAATCTTCTTTTGACTGGGATAAGTAGGCAATGCCAGAGAGTTAGTATAAACAGTATTAATGGCCTTGAATTGCTTTGAAAAAGTGACATACCATATCTAAATGTATGAAGGATATTGGATAGGATTATTAGTTCTTCTCAAAAAGCTATACGTGCTATAGAGTTTGAAATCACTGAATTCGAAATAGCCTGGCGAAACGTAAACAAAGCTGAGCCGCAAATTATGAGAGCAAACAAAAGTAACGTCTATCGACTTACTTAGTGCGTCGAATACTGTGCCAAAAAATGCTGTAATTACTGTGCCATAATATTAACGTGGCGCAGGACTGGTGCAGAGATGAAATGGTGCAGCCAATCAGAAGGGTCGAATTTCTAAATTCTGCTATCTCCTTTTCCACTTTCCACAACTCTAAATCAGCTCTACAAAGGCCAAATCAACTCGGAAAACTACAACACTAACCATATAATATCCCCTAATCTTATAAAAACTACAGTAACCTGTAAATTAAATTTGTAAACGTCCTGAAATACGTTCAAACCCCAAATTTTCACCATCTCCCACTCTCTCAAGTGCGCCGCAGATTGAATTTCTCTCTCTGTTTTTCCAACACAATTCAAACCAATAAGACTTAAACACAGTACTTGATCTCTTTTTCAGACAACTAACAGAGCAAACATCGCTTAATTGCTATCTACAACAAGATTCATAACAATGCTTTCAAAGGTTTCAACTAGATCTTTCGCCACCTCTTTACCAAGAGCTGTCAAGGTTTCATCCACCTCTTCAACTGCTTCTCCAGTCTCTACTTTAAAAGTTATTGTTAAGAACGCTGGTTCCAAGTCTGGTCCAGCTGGTTTACCACATTTATTAGCTGCTTCTAACTTCTTAAGTACCACTTCTAAGTCTGGTTTAAGATTAAAGAGAGAAGCTGAATTATTAGGTGGTGAATACACTTCAACTGTTACCAGAGATTCCATCGTTTTACAAGCTACTTTCTTAAAAGAAAACTTACCATACTTTGTCAATGCTCTAGGTAGCGTTTTAACTGAAAGTCCATACAAACCACACGAATTAACAGAAATTGCTTTACCACATGTTTTTTCAGTTTCTGCTGCTTCTCAGGCTGCACCAGTTAAAGCTTTAGAAGAGCTACATGCCATCTCTTTCAGAAAGGGTTTAGGTTACCCATTATACTACGATGGTAGTAAACCATACACATCTGCAGATATTGCAACTTTTGCTAAAGCCTCTTTTACCTCTGAAAATGTTGAAGTTGTTGGTGAAAATATCATTGAATCTGATTTACAAAATTTCGTTAAGCAATCTCCATTAGCTTCTTTACCAGAATCTGGTGCTTCCATCGCTGCTGAACAGAAGACTTATACCGGTGTTGAATCCAGAATCAGAAAGGCTGGTCCAACTACTGCTGTCATTGGTGTCCCAGTTTCTTCATCTGATGCTGCTTCATACTCTTTATTATCTGCTTACTTAAGCTCTGCCTTAGAAGTTCCATACACTTCTACTTTAGAAACCAAGGTTGCCAAATATGATGCTGCTTCATTATTCTACGTTTCAGTTACTTCCGAAAGTGCCTCCGAGGTTACTTCTTTGATCTCAGAAGCTTCTAAATTAATCAAGTCCGGTTCTGACTTGTCCTCTTACAAAGCTTTAGCTTCTTACCAATCTGGTGCTAACGTTGCTTCTGCTTCCACCACAGTCTCTGTTCCAGCTTTCAACTTAGTTGTCGTTGGTGATGTTGACGCTGTTCCATTCGCTGATGAATTATAAATATACACTCTTTCTTCATAATTTTTTAGCACTTCTTCAAAACCATTCATCTAACTTATTTAATTAAAAAAAAAGCAAAGAATATATTATATACATTAGAGAAGAAAAGAAAAAGTACCAAGGGCATGTAAGAATTGAAATGACTATAAATCAAATTGAAGACCTTTATTTCTCTCCCTTTGAATTCTTGTAATATATACTTGCGATATTGGCTTTACTCCGAGATAGAAACTTCAGTTTTTACCCCTTTTTGCTTTTTTTTCCTTTCATTTGTTTACATCCCTTATAAATAAATAGTTTTCTGTTTTTATAACGCCCCATGCCCTTCATCATTTTTAGTTTTTTTCTCATGTCTTAAATTTATCTTATAGTATTTATAAAAAGATTGATATAGTGTAGTTAGCTAAGAGAGACAGGAAAGTTTAGTGCAATGGTCATCTTTCATTTAGTTAGGTTAGAGTCCCTCGCAGCTTGGTGGGCCCAACTTGAGCTCAGCTCACAAACGAGTCCTAAAGGTGACCAGTCACTTTATAAACATGAGAATATCCGGCCAATTGCATGCGTTGTCTATTAAAAATTAGAGTTTTTGAAAAACATATCGTGATAAAATGGTGAACTTTTCCTTAAGAAGCTTCCAAGTTCCATCAAGAACCAGGAGTGAACGTCTCCTGACTGTTAAGGAACCGTATCAAAATCGTCTACAATTCAAATGAAGATACACTTCCTAGGTTTTCAAATTTTAGGCACAGAAGCAGAGATTCCTGTCAAGAAGATACCTTATCGATCCCCAAAATTTAATGACTTCATTTATGTCATGAAATCATTCCCAGCAAAAGTAAGGCAGAGAATCTTCAGTTACGTCTTACCTTCAAGTAAGGCAACAATCCTTGAAAATGGTGCTGTCTTTTCAGACGTGTTAGCATTCACTGATCACTCTGAATTAACCATTCGTGTTGATATTTTGGGAAATTTAGAAGTTGAATCTCTGTATACTGGTACTTTCACTTTAGATTGGGGAAAACATAATGATTTGATTACAAAAGTTCCTATTAAAGAAGTTATTTTCAACTCAGATTCATTATTACAATTTCCTCATCTTATTTCTCGTGCTAGAAATGTTATTCATGAATACGATTCTGAATTGTGCAGTCCTGATATTGATTATTATTATTTATCCAATATTACTGTTATTAACTGTGTTAAGACAAACGAATTACCCTATGATGGCTTTATTGACCATTGTAAGAACCTACACAAGATCATTGTCAATATTGGCAGCTCATTTAGAAATTTCCAAGAACTGAAGGCGTTGTGCCATACCGGGAAATTCATCGTAATCAAATTGCATCGTCCTACCAAAAAGTTATTAAATTGTGAAGAGCTCCAAGGTTTTGCTTTATTTCCAAACGTTTCATATCAAGTCAGTCAGTTGGTTTTAACTGAAGACAAAGAAGATTTGGAAATTCTGAAAAGATTCAGAATTGAGGAGCTGATTATTCATGAAGATTCTTTGATTATGAGATTGCTCCCTCAAGTTAATGTCTTAAAGCTAACAGCACCAATTACAGATCAATCTTTGTTTCAATCTAATTATATTAAATCTTTAATATGCCAATTTGAAGATAGAATCAGTTTCAGTTTTTCTGGTTTTACAAAATTGCGTTACTTAGTTATTTCGAATAATATTTCGAATGAAAGTTTTGAATCTATTCCAGATTCAGTTGTTCATTTGAATATTTTTTCCACTAAAAGAAAAAAGGAGGTAGTTTATTTTGATAAATTTCCTAAATCCATGTTTTCTTTAACTGCGGATTTTAATGCCTTCAATTTTGAAAGTTTAGAATCTTGTGGTAAAACTTTATCTCTAGTTAAATATAATCTTAACATAAACTCTCCTAAGCGAATCGCTACATTTCCACTATGGAAATATTTTCCACAATCTGTTAAAAGAGTTGATTTCAGATTAAATATGAAGAGTAAAAGTTTTGGAAAGGCGGCTGACTTGATCATTGATGAGCACGTTCAAAACTTATATTTGCAAATTTGCTGTGCTAGTCCAAAGACTTGTTTATTAGCTACTACTGGTTTAAGAAGCAATGCTATCGAGGTTCTAGAAAAAGCTTTAAATAAGATGGAGACACCTTATGTTTTAATTAAAGGATTTTGCTTTGATTTCAAATTGCATGATAAATCACTTATCAATAAGATCTATTTACCTATTGTTGAGCTTAACGAATTGACTGGTCATAGATCTACTGCGGAAGCGGACGAATTTCTTTTCTTGAAAGGATATAAATATGAAAGTACTGCTAGTTTAGATCCAAGATATCCTCCACGTTATGCTATTCTTGAATTGGTTTGACCTTGATTTAGTGATTAGTACATTAGTAATAAATCAATCCTTCTGTTTATAAATTTTACTTATTTCCATTCCTGTCCTTTCATTTTCAAGGATGGACTGTGTTTTTGAACTGAAAAAGTTATTTAATACATAGTTCTTTAATCTACAAACTTCTTTTATTATGATGTAAGTTCTTTAGTGAACATAAATTGATTAATCACCTTTTCTAAGGGAGAATTAGGTAATTTGTTACGTAAGAATTAACTCGCTTAATTTAAGAACTTTTCTTCTTCATCCCCTCCCTTTTTATAAGGTCCCTTTTGTACTGGTTCCCTCTACTTCAAGCCTTTAACGATCAAGGAACAAAACTTGGATATAGAGAAGGAATTTGAATTCAGAAACATACACAAAAAAAAGCGAAACGGTATTACAGCAAATAGTAAGATTGCACTACACTTACTAGTAATGAATGAGACAAAAATGGAAAACAATTAATTAAACACAAAGTAAAAAGAAGAAAAAGAGCCAGACTGATAGTGCCGTAAAGATGTAATCTAGAAATTAAATTAAAAGAGTGATAAAAAAGCATTATAATTAAAAGAAACACTTAAATTAAGTAACTCAGAAATGAATAATAAATAAACGCTTAAGCCCATTTACCCAACAAAGCCATCAAACCTGTACCAGTACACATAATAACATAAGCTAGAAGCATCTTCTTAACACCTTGGTGACCTTTAAATTCATCAGAGAATAAGAATTCATGAGCCATCAATTCAATCAAACCGGTATAAACTAAAATACCAGCAGAAATAGAATCAAAACAACCGTTGGTGATTAAAGCAGTTCTAGAACCTGGTAAGTAAGAAGTTCTGACACCAATACCAATAGCAATAGAGATAGGGGTGGTTAGCCCGTAAGCAGAAGCCAATAACCATGGTGTCCATCTCTTGCTCTTTGGCCAATCAACCAAAGCAATTCTTGTACCTAAACCTAAGCCTTCAAACATTTGATGGAAAACCAAGACAATATATAGCGTGACAAATTCATCGGTGGAACAAGCCAAAGTTAAACCAATAAAGACAGAGTGGAAGATAATACCAAATTCCAAGATGAAAACGGATAATAAGTTACCTAAATAACTTTCAGTTGCACTCTTTTCGGCAGCAGCAGCAGTTTCGGGGTCTTGATGACTTTTTTCATGTGCATAATGATTATCAACGGTCATGCCAGCTTTACCAGCAGCAGCAACAGATCCTGGAGCAACACCACCGTGTGAGCTATTAGTATCATCATCATAAACTTCTTTCTTAGCTAATAATTCCTCACCCATATGAGAGTGTGTGTGTTCATCAACTTTGACACCAGTAGCTTTAACAATCAGCGATTCGACATATTTGTAAGCAACTAATTCAATAAAGAACATAACCATAATCATGATTAAGCAAATAGCAAAAGCGATTGGATATTCCTCAAAAACACCACCCAAACATTCATCACTTAAATTTTCATTAGCTGGTTGTAGCAAATGGATGAAAGCAGTGGCGATAATGACACCGGAACCAAAATATTTAGCAATGAAGAAAGTCCATGAAGGAAGTCTGATAAAAGAGTATCTTGAGGCCATGATTGGAAAGAAAGCACCAATGGACGAAGTCACCATAATAACAAAAATCGAGGAGATTCTTGCACCCCAGTGAACATCTTCATATTCTGATTCAACTTGACATGTATCCTCTCTCTTCAATAAGAAGGAAGCTAGCATTTCAACGGGATGAGCCATTTTGAAAAGGGTATAGTCGATGTAGAAAAGATTTCAAAACGAGAGTGGAAAGACAGATCTGCGAAGAAACGGGGAAACCTCCTGCTTTATATATTGAAGTGATTTTGTCCTGGCTGATTCGAGTCCACTGTTGCTTAACGGAAACGTTGGATTCACTCAAAATAACTTCAACCCTTGAGGTTAGACGTCCTGGCACGCGCACGCCGCTGGCAGACTCTGTACTTGCATCCCCATAACCCCGTGCACCAGTTGAACTTGACAATGTTTCAAGACCAGACATCCAAATATCGCCAATAATATTCCTAGAATTTGAAGTAATATCACGTGAAAACTTGAGCCCTTGCCAAGAGATTCAGTCGACAATCCCAGGGTGGAAATTTTTGCGCGTGTCGACAGTGTTATTTTCCCGCGCAAGCCGCACAAGATCTGGCTGTAAATTAGACATTAAACTGCCGGCTGGCACTCCAGGAGGAAGCCGAATTGATTGAAGATTCATCAATTCAAAGTTTACCATTAGTCCCATGAAAATTTGGCATGCCGTTCGTTCGGCAATACTGAATTACATTTCAGTTAATAATCCTATATATGCGAAGTCCAGAGAGGTTGGGTGGATGTGTATTGAGGTCTTGGCTCATAAACTTGAGTGCTGCCAAAACACGTCATTAAAAAGAGGGATAAGGGAATTGTTTGAGGATCAGGAGGTATCGACTTATATGAACTGCAACTGTCATTTAAAATCAACTGACTTGGACGTGGTTGTATCTATATTACAAATATATAGAACTTGAAAGGTTACTAAAGCTTTAATTTCTAGTTAGAAGCCGGCGTACTAGCTCTTGAGGATAGGGCTTTTTAATTGCGGCCCCCCTCCGATATGGAAATAAAGGACTGAAAAGGTTATGGAAAAATTCAAAAAAATAAAAAGCTCATTATTGACAACTCTCTGTATAATTAACTTAGGCTGTAACTCAAACCTTGTAATTGGCAAAATATAAACTTATATTATCATGATCACAAACGAAGAATAAAATAGTGGTTGCAGGTTGATTTAGCAACCAACAATTTCTCTCAGATTATGTTCGAGTACCATACATACAAACTACATTAGTACGAAGATTTATTTGTCATGTACGATCTTTAATCTTAAAAAAGCCATCCTTGAAATTTAATTGAGACTTTACGAATATGCTTGAATATTAATAATGCCATTCAAATAAGGAATGTATGGAGAGAATTTCTTATATATACATGCGTGTGATCAAAATATTACCAGGAAGGTTAGTGCTTTGATAACAATAATTAGGTTTTACCTGAAGTTTATGCCTCTTACTTATAACCCAACAGAGTAACCAGTATAGTACAAACTTCTTTTTTTTGCACTTCATCTTATTTGACAAAATTTATATACATCTCATTCTGATGACCAGAGCCTTCATACGCTATGGTTATTGATTATTCACATCCAACATAGGAATCAAAATCAAACAGTAGCATGAGGACTGAAGCAAGGCTATCTTAAAACTTAACCTCAAACCAATAATACAGTGCTGAACAGCCCAGATCCTTTCTTTATTGAATCAATACTGTTAATCTTTCTGTTTTTTGGATTAAGATATTAAAGGATTTACATAAAGAAATACGTCGGTCACCCCTTACCAGAATCCAGTCCATCTTTAGAAAACCACTTAGATATCAAGCTGGTTGGTCATTTTTTAGACTAAATTCACTGTGATAACTTGAATTTTGACCTCATGAGAGTCCCATGTTTTCTCAACCGTGGATTCTTCTCCCTGTTACTTGAGAAGAAGCATACGAGGCAGGCTTTATTATTCAGCTATTACTTTTGATTTACATATTTATCAGCTAAAGCAAGCGAGTTAAAGAATTCTTAGCTTATATTGTGGTTCATAGAGGATGCACAATGAGAATGTCTTATGTGTTTACTACCCATTACTACTCTGGTTTGGTAACACGAAGTTCTAAGCTATATGGCTGGCTTCACTAAACTGCAATTCCAATACCTGAAAAGTTCCAATTAATTAGGCAAAAACCAAGGGTTTTCTATTCCGAATTATATAAGTTGATGGATGGATATGTACTATATACAGCATTCTCATGGCCCTTGCCACTAATTATCAAGTGTTTTGTGAACATTTTATTTTTTTTAGTGACGTACGCTCAGGAATTCCCTTTTAACTTTAATCATTTCACAAGATATAATATATGTTTGATATCAAAATTGAAAAATTATCGGATTATATAGTAAATATAAAATAAAAAAGTAAGTTAGAAACTTAATATAAGTAAATTAAACAAATGAGGAAGCAAAAAAACACAAATATAAAATAAATAATATGTAAAACTAAAAGGAAAGGGAAATTTGATTAATAAAACCAAACAAAGTATTAAAACTGAAACAAAATATAAATATCTAAAATAAAAAAAAAGTAATTTCAACAAAAATGTAAGCAACAATAATAGCAACAATCATAAGGACAATCAAGACAACGTAGTATGTGTGTGAATAAAAAATCGGCAAATATTAAGACATCAATTCTTTTTATGAAAAAAAAAATCGTAATTCTTGATAATATCCAAGTACATAATGACCCTTCTTTTTCTTAAGAAAACAAAATCCAATATGCAACGGTAACAATAATCAGCGATATGATGTGAAAATAACGGATGACTCGACCACACCCATATATGTATATTTATTTTAACAAAAAAGGTAAACAATAATATAAAAAACTGGATAATGTATGTGTATGTATATTTATTTTCTGGAAATTGACTATGGAATATAATGGAAATGGGTATAAAAGCAATGGTAAATAATATAGTAAATATACTTAAGTAATGGTAATAATCATGCAAATGAACACAGTCAAAAATCAAGAATTGGAAATAAAGACAGATGGACAGTAAACTAAGAAACAGAAACATGGTGAAGTCTAAATATGAAGTATAATTATTCATTAACGATCGAAAGAGATAAAGTCAATGCACTGTAATCCGATAACAATGAACATGGAAATAACTTGATTGGAAAACAAAAAAAACAAGATGAATTGGACGGTAATACCTGCGCCAATAAACAACAAATTGAATAGGGAGAAATGACATCAAAATGCAGGTAAAATAGTATGTCAGACTTGAAAAACAAAACCAGAGAAGCAATGGTTATGAAAAAACTCAAAACAATGAACGGACAAACAACGCATAGGGAACTAAATTGAAACAGAAAGCAAATGAAAGGAAATGAATTGGAAGCAAATAACACAACAAGACCTAATATTTAGTCTTTGGTTCTTCTTCTTCATCCTCACTATCTCTATCACCACTAGTATTCAAAGCGGCCAACTCACCTTCAATAAAATCTTTAGGATCATCCACCGATTCATCGGTCCCATCATCAAACTCTTCATCTTCGTCTTCATCGTCCTCGTCAGTTGAGAATTCCTCATCTGTATAAGATGGCTTTACTAAAGCCTTCTTTGGATCAGCTCTCAAGAACCCTTTTAATTTGGATTCTAGTCTCTTACTGCTTTGTGTACCCAATTCAGGCACAATTTCCTGTTTTTGATTCTGACCCATTTCTAAATCTTCATCAATTGGGCTAACTGAACGTTTTTGGGTTTGTGATTGTTGTTGCTTTTTCATACCTATCAAATTCAAAGCTTTAGATAACGTGTCATTTGATTCTTTGGACGATTTCTTCTTCTTCATGTTTAGTTTGTATCTACCAACAATCTCACCTTCCTCATTCTCAACAATAATATCATCATCAACTCTGTAACCATGGAATTTATGAGATTTCTGAGTTCCCTTTCTCTTACCATAACCAATTGTAGTTTTCCGTCTTGGGTTTGAATTATGAACGATTTCTTGGATCTTACTGTCAGCGTATTCACTTGGATTCATTTGGTTAGAATGACCTTCTAATTTAATGAATTCGTCATTAGTATGCTCCATCTTATTTGATTTCATAGCTGCTTTTGAAATGACTCGCTTTAATGAACCAACAGATTTAAATGACTGATCAGAGGAGCCCACTGAAGAGGTTTTACTATTACCGCTTAATAATCTTTGCAAACTATTTTGATGATTCATGTTGACATTGGTGTTGCCGCCGGCGGCTGTTTCTTCACTTGTTCTTGATTTAACAGTTTGTAAAATTTCTCCATTTTGATCTTCAATGATTAATTGAGATTTGTCGGCATATGCATGAGTTGGATATCTTAATTGTCCATCCTCATCCAGCTTTGGTTTCAATGTATCATCATTAATTGAATAAGTGTTTTGTAATCTTTCCATTGAATCAGTAGTGAAGTTCATATGAGGGATTTCAGACGCGAGTTTTTGTTTGGCTGCAAGTTGTTTAGCAGCTTCGGTTGATGTTGATGACGAACCAGTTGTATTAACATTTTGATCATCCATTTCGGCCTCCAATTTCTCAGAATCGATACTTTCATCAGGGTTCTGGCTTTGATCTTGATTAGGTTGTTGGGATGATGGGGTTTGGTTAGCTAAATCACCTTCTTCATCATAGGTTTCAGGATGGTTTCTATTATTACCAGATAAATCTAAAATAACGGGAGCAGGTCTGTCTCTTAAATCCAAAGTTTCAGAAACAGGAACTGTTTTTCTTTCTCTTCTTCTCTTTTTCTGCAATCTTCTCTTATGTCTTCTCTTCTTTAAACCTGGAGCTTTAACATGATGTTCTGGGAATTCAGTGGTATCAATAGTTGGAGCATTACTTAATGGACCACCATCAGTGTTATATCTATCACCTAATAATTTTTCGTCATCAGTGAATAATTCATTATCGGTATTGAATTGAGCCATTGTATCAACACGCTTGATTGAGAATGAAGTACCCGATTTTTCTAGTCTTGGTAATCTTGAAGTCCATCCAGCAGTACCATTAGTATCAGCTCTTGTGAAAGTCATCGTAAAAGTCATAGTTTGTAAATGACGACCTAAAGTCATAACAGCAACCGAAGAACCATGCACGACAATAGAAGTGAAAATCAAGAAACAAACAATTGGCCAAATGATTCTAATTAATTGATGATAATGTTCAGAATCAGGATAACTTGAAGTTGGCCCGTGATGAATACCTGCAACTTCAGCTTCCAGATCCCCTATTGCAATAATCGCAGCGAAAACAGCACCAACACCAATTGGACCAAAATGACCCACGAATAAAGCTTCTTTCCAATTTTTAATATCTGGAGATAACGTTTTTATTGCAAAAACAGCAGGAATTCTTCTTAAAGTTAGGACAACTAAAGCCAAACAAACTAACCTCCACCAATCTAAACCTAATTCCCCATTATTGAACTGGCCCCAAGGAATTTGGGTACCAAAAAACACAAAGTAAGCTAAATTTAACAATAAATCAATAACGGTGGTAACTTGAGATTCCTCAGTTTTTTCAGTAAACCAACCATCCCAAGCAAAGGCAGCACCGGCTGCAAAAGATGCTAGCAAATCATCAACACCTAAAAGAGAACCAAAACCAGCACATAAGAAAGCTAACATGATATAGAAAGCCAATAGGGATTCACGGTCAATTAAATCTTTATCTTCTGCAAATCTAATTAATTTACGACCTGCATAACCAATAAAAGCACCCATTATAGCACCAAATACACATTCATAAAGAACGGTGACACAGATGAAATCTTTAGCAATTTCAGCATGTTTACCTTCATGGAGGATAAGAGCCAATGATAGATAAACGAACGGAACAGAAACACCATCATTACAACCCGACTCACAAGATAATAAATTTCTTAAATGGGCAGGGACTCTTTTAGCAAATTTACCTTTACCAACAACGGCTTGAGCCAAAACCGGATCTGTAGCGGTGATACAAGCCGCAATTAATAAACCATAAGTGAATTTCAGATTGGGTATAATCAACCAAATGAACAATCCAATGATCAGAAACCCACAAGTCATAACAGGAATTAATAACAAGAAAACAGAAAAAAAATGTTTCCAGATATATTTTTGCGGTAATTCAACAGCAACAGCGATAATTTCGATACACAAGAGAATTCTTGATATTTCTAGAGTGATATAGAATTGATTGCCCCAAGATTCAGGGTTGACCCAGTCTAAACAGTGGGGCCCAACTATAAGACCGAAGATGGTGGCCACTGAAGCTTCACCAATGTATAATTTTTCTTTGACGAATAAGGAGAATAGAGAGAAGACGGTCGCAAAGACAGCTAAGACGGCGTACGTCACATGAGTCTTGTTGACGTTCAAGTGTTCCCAGACTGCCATAGTATTTTTAGTTTCTATTGAAGTTCAGCCGGTATGAAAGGAGTAAGGAGTAAGGAGTAAGCAGCCAAGGGATAATATGTATCTGGGAGGGATGAGGATGGGGATGCAGAATACAACAGGTATCGTATAAATATGAGAGGAGATAAGCTGAGTGATGTGATGCGATGTGACACGATAGGAAGTAGCAGTAGCTGTGTGTGTGACTGTAGTAGGTGTGTTCTGCTTGTAGTTCTAAGAAAAAGAAGCAACACCCAAAATGAAAAATGACTGAGACTGAGGCAGCTCAACATCGTAAATAAGGCCTTGGCTTGTCCAAGCTCCAACTCAAATCAAAATCTCACTCCTACAATTAAGACTCTTAACAGGCCTGGATCTGAACAGGCCAATATCCTGCCTGTACGCCAGGAGACCAAGAAACCGGGCTAGGCTATCTACGATCTCGTGCACCAGTCCCTCTTCTTAAACAAGGTACAAGTCAATTGGCATGCACCCAGCTATTACCTCTGATACCCTTACTCTTCGCAGAATTGTAGGTATAAGCACTGTGAAAAGATCAACTACCAGAACCATTTACCGCGCCTTCTCCCGGCCCTGGCTGAAGCTTTTATTAAGTTGAGCCGTGGCCCGTGATGCCGAGCCGTCAGTCACCAGAACACCCGTGCACACCGATGACAACCGCCTAAACTGATAATCTACTAGGAGAAGCGTTACAAAAGAATTATCACTAAAGAAATGTAGGGATAGTCTATTAAAAAAATTAAAGCTAAGAAGGACAAAACAATATCAAAGAGCTGATAAAAATAAATAAAATATTAAAAAATGAAAACAGAAAAACAAACAAATAGTAAATATAAAGAAAAAAAAAATACAAATAAATAAAATCAAAACTTTTGTTCAACTTCTAACAAGTTTCAACAGGTTTCTACATGCTTCTACCAAGTTTCTTGAACATATCTGAACTTATTCTCCAACTCATTCAATAAATACCTCTTCGCCATTTCCTCATCCCACCCATCATTGCACTCACTCAAAATACTCTCAATGGTAATTCTAACCTGGGTAGGCATTTTTCCAGAAGATCCACAAAGATAAATAATAGCACCTTCACGTATAATTAAATCATTAATCAATTGCTTATTCGAATACATCGTATCCTGAACATATCTACCACCAGACCAATTCTGCTCTCTTGAAAAAGATGGGAATAGATGTAACTTCCCTTGTCGAACCAATGAGATCCATAATTCTCCATATAAATACGATTTGGTCGAGTCTCTGTTCCCAGGGAATAAATACAATTTTCTATCGTTATCACCTAAAACAATATGTTCAATGATGGATTTGATTGGTGCTATACCTGTACCTGGACCAATCATAATAAGTGGAGGTGCCGGTGTCTGTGTAATGTTGATTTTTAAATTATTCTTCACTACTGACACCAATAATTCATCACCAGGTTGTAAACCTTTAATGTACCTAGTGCATAACCCTTGTCTAAGTTTTCTAATGATGGTTTGGTATTCAACTATAGCAATCGTCAGCTCAACCTCATTTGAACTTGGTCTCGAACTAATCGAAAACAATCTTGGTTTGATTAATGGGAACACATCGAATAAGTACTCAACTGGGATTTTCAAAGAGAAAAATTCCTGAATCACTTCAGTGATAGATCTTCTTGGTCGATTACAGTAATCATATAATGCTTGAGTTTCTTCTATTTTGGCAAATTCTTGTAGTTTTTCCTTCTCTCGTTCATCAGTTGCAAAATGCCAAACCAGCATGAAAAATGATCTTTTGGGAATCGATGCTATATCTAAATGGTGAGTTAATAAAGATCTTAAAGTTTTCTTCTTAATTAATCCACCATTTTCGATCCGTGGTAACACTTCTTTAGTCAAAATTTCAATTGGATAATCAGCTATGCTTTCCCAACCTTGGCTTTTAATTAAAAGATCAACTTGCTTAGGATCATTATATGGGTATACTGAGATAGAATCACCGGGTTTGTAATTCAATCCACCATTTGGATCTTGTAATACAAGTTTTCTAACATCTTGAAAATGGTCAAAGGCCGTAAGCCGTGTATTCTCCGCCACTTGGACTAAGGTAACGTTATCATGATTTTCTTTAGTTATTGAGATGTCTTTAATATTTGCCTCTGTATTAATTTTGAACTTGTTTTTATTCACTTGTAATTTAATCGATGGTAGTAATAATTGGGAGCTGTGTATGGCTGGCAGTTCAGGTGGTAAAGGGTATAGAGTATTTAAATTCTTCAATAGCTCGGATTCCCAAGCAGAATAAAATGATTCTGAACCTTCGGGAGACTGCTCATCAGACTCCGCTCTAGGGCTAACTTCTTTAGCTCCTAGTTGCAACAATCTAGCATGTATTTTCTTGATGGCGAAGTTGAACTTGGGATATGAAGAATCACCTAAACCAAAAGTTGTAAATTTGACATGGTTAAGTAAGTCATGTGGTAGTTTTTTCTTTAACATGAACTTCCAAAATTTATGGGAATTTTTAGGAAGTTCACCCTGACCAGTGGTCGAGCATATTATTATCAGATTCTTTATATCCAACAGCTTCTTCAAGTCTAAGTCATCTAGGGCTAAGACATGGGTTGTGAATCTAAGATATTTCAATTTGTAAGCTAGCGTGTATGCGAAGTCCTGAGAGTTACCAGTCTCCGACCCGTACAATATCCAGATATCTCGCTTACCCATGTTATGTGTCTCGACAAGATGTACTATGATATGTGCAAATGAATTAAGTGGACTATATAAGTAAAATGTAAAATGTAAAAAACTAGTAAAAAAAACTGACATAGAAAAACTCAAATAGATCCATCAAATAGATACCACAATTGGAACGAAAAACCGCGCCGGCCACCGCGCCGCAGAAAATACTTCACGTGACCCATCTGCCGGCAGACTCGGTGTGTTTCCAGATAAGTTAAACCGAGACAAGCTCACTAACTAATCCCCATCACTATCCGACGAAATAGTCGACGAAACACTTCCCTTTCTTTGGTTAGCAAACCCATCCTCAACATTAGGAATACCAGAGACAGCTTTGATTTCCTGCTTGTAATATGAATAAGGCACGTTCCTTAAGTTTGGCTCAGTAGTTTTGACCTCGTTTGAGAAGTCTGCAACAGAATGCTTTTCAGGAGCAGACATAGTTCTTGGGTTGGAGTAAGGAGTACCGGTGTTCATACCGGCAATGGAGGTGGATCCGTGTCTTTTGGAGGAGTGATATAACCAGCGATCTAAGAATGACATTATGTATTGATTTGTTTCCTAATAGTAATAATAGTGAAGAATGGGGATGGTAGCAAAGTACATGAACCAAGAAAAGGAGAAAGTTGCCCCCTTTTATAGTGTTGTCATTGGCCCAATTTACCAATGATCATCTTGTCTAGCCTTCGGACCACCACAGTTTTTCGGAGTAGGAGTCCTCTTCTCCACTATACTGTTATCTGTGGAGAAGAAGTCCTTGCGAGTCGAGCTGAGTCAGCTCACACATGATGAAGTCATTAGTGCGCTCTCCGCTTGCTGTTTATCAGCTAAAGTGTATTACGTAAGATATAAAGAAATGCTTGATTGGTCTATATACAGGATACTTATTTATATTCCATTATGATTATTCAGCTAGCTTGAGCTCCAGAACTTCCACCCAGATTTGCTCTTTGCTGCTTCTGCCTCAGCCAACTTTCTTTTCTCAGCTTCTTGCTTTTCCTGCTGGACCTTTTGAAACTCAATTTTCTTCTGAATGAACTTATCTCTTTCTTCGTCAACATACTTCTGATCTTGTCTAGCAGTGATGCAGTTTCTCATGGCCTTACCTTCTTTTCTGCACTTGATCCAAACTCCGAACCCAGCCACCTGTTCACAGTGGTGGAAGGCACTAACGTATTCATCACAGTATTTCCATGTATTGATTCTCCAGTTTTCAAACACTTCCTTTTCTTCTTTTGGTGTAAGCATCCAAACAGGGAGTCCCTCAATTCTTTGTCTGTCCATATTGGTTCTTGTATGTCGTGTAGTTCGTTCGACTGTAGCAAAGAGTCCGGCCTTTGATAAGAGAAAGATCGAAACACTTTTTAAACTACGTATAAAAACCACCAGTCTGAACTTTGGGTCGCGCACGCCTTGTTTCTACCTCTGGTTGATTTGTTTACATGATGTGTTTGAAGTTTGGAACTCGTGTTCTAGTTTGCTTCTCTTTTCTTAATTCCTACCACCATCACATACAGCAGTCAGCAATCATGGAATCTCTTAGTTCGACTATCAGTGAAACTAGATCGGGGTTCGATTTGAAGAACGACTTGGACTTGATCGATGGAATCAATAAGAAATTAAAAGCACTGGATTCGATTAGGCAATCTGATTTAGAAACTCATAGAAGAGCAAATACAGGTATGTGTTCTGTATCCTTTACCACATCATGGCAATACAGAATTGTTTCTCTTTCATTAGTTGTATATACTAACTTTTTATTTTTATTTTTAAAATTGAATTCTAGATCTAAGTAAGAAAATTGAATCACTTGAATCATTGATACAAGAATTAAAATCATCTGGTAAATTACAAGACATAATCAAGGAGTCAGTGCAGTTAGAGAATGAGTTGTTTGCTATTGCTAACAATTTATCAAGTTTGAACTTAGATTTAAATACTTTGAAATTAACATATAACCAAGACCTAAAGAAATTAGAAGAACTGGAATCTCAATTACATTCATTAAAAACAGATCATTCATCTAAAATTCCACAAAATAGTCAGTCCGATGATAGTTCTGTTAATCATGATACGGCAAAAATGCTTAAATTGAAGTTGTTTGAAAGCCTAGGGCTCAAGTTGGATTTCGATAAAAGACAAGTCTTTGTGTTGAATAAACTACAGAATAATTCGAATGTTTTGAATATGGATGATAACTACAGCGAGTATTTTGTTTCTAATTATATTTGGGATAACCTTTAGGCTCTCTAGAGCTCTTTATAACCCATTTAAACCTTTTCCATATTTATTGTGGGTGTGTATTTTTAATTTCTTATAGTGTAATTTTATTCATTAAACAACTATATATATGTACAAGTAGAAATGAATCTATAATATCGAATAGGCAACACGACCATCTAAAAATGTTCTGGATTGCTTCTAAGTGATAATTTAGTCCAATGAGGAACGAAATGAACACCTTTTCTATAACCTCTGGTATGCTTATTAAACACAGTATATTTGTCCTTTGGAGCCATATCAGCCTCTTTTGGAAATTCAAACATTAGTTTATCAGTTAGCTTTGTATTCATAGAGTTGGCTTTCAATCCTTCGTATAGTGCTTCTATGTTTGCATCAACTTGCTGCATTCTTTTTCTTTGTCTATACTTTTGACTTGGTGATAATCTCCATGGCTTTTTCCATAATAAACCACTGAGGTTCGTGAGTGTTGGTCTGAAAGGTCCTAACATTGTGACTTATATGTGTCTGAAGTGTATATATTTAGAAAGGTTTAATCTTGTATTGGAAGACTAATTTATTGAGAAGAAATCTTGTTCTCCATGTTGAACAAAAATTTCGAGGTTTATCACAGGGGCATCCGTGCACCATGTATTGTCAATCAAAAGATATCGTTCGAGATCATACTGAGTTTACTAGTGGTATTATCGGAAACGATGCCTTTCAATACTAATTAAATATTTGGCCCATTTTACATGCTTCATCAATATTCCAGCTTTCCTGAAAATTAAAGGCATGCTGAAAATCAACAATTGAAACTTGAATATGAATCGACTACAAAAGTACATAGATTTAGTTTCACCATTACCAACCGAACTTAAAAATCTGATAATCAGTTATAGCATGCATACATTTGACGTTTTAAAGCACAACCAACAATTTATAGAATACTTAAAATTGAATCATGAGTTTAAATTAGATGTTTGTCCTTATGACGATGCCGGATTTTTTAATATTCAATCAATCTATTCAAACGATGGTGCTGATGGCTATGGTGATGGTAAATCGTTCATAGTGAAAGACTTGGACGATTACATGACTCTTTTTGAAAATTTTAAAATAGAGAATATGGTGGTATCACAAGCTTATTCTAGTCCTGAGTGGAAAAAGTTGATACCATGGGCTAAAAATATTACTGTTAGGCAGTACGATCCCGACAAGTTAAAGGAATGGAAAATACCACTTGATAAAATCCAAACAATAATTTGTTTTGAACTCTCATTTATATCCCGTATTATTGATCAATTTCCCGTTTTGAAAGACATTAAACTAGTTAAAATTTTTGTTCTTGAGGCTTTGCTTAGTGAAGATATCAATAACATCATTAAGTTATGTGAATCTGTAAAACGAGTGGTGTTAGAACATCCCGCCATTCATCTCGGATTCTTTACACCTGAATCAATTTCCCGGTTATCCAAGTACTCTAATATCGAGTTAGAGATGCCTTATTTTATGCCTCCGTATACAAACGTTTCTTTTCTAGATGCTTTTCGTCATTATTCAACGGGCACTTACTTGTTAAACTCAATTGATGAATTGAGTAACATTGAAAAATTCAAAAGGATTGGAACTTTGGTGTTCAGAGAAATTAATGAACTTAAAGATTTGCAATTCATTGTTCAGAATGTAACAGAACTGAAATTGATCGATACTGAATTAATCCAGAATTGTGATTTCAGTGGTCTTAAAGGATTGAAAGAAGTTACTCTGGATGCTTACATTGACCCTAAAAGTTTATCCACTTTACCTAGTTCCATAAATAATTTATACTTGAGCTTGCATTTACCCGGAGATAATCAAACAGACCTCTATCGTCTTCCTAATGGAATTAGAGATTTAACGGTTGACGGAATACATACGTTTACACACATGGATCTCACTTCATGCTGTTGTCTTGAATCCATTTTCTTATGCGGGTCAGCATGTGAATCAGTTGCAGGGATCAATGAATCAGATAATGTTTGGGACACTATTTCTGAGTCTGTTGAAACTATATCTATAAGTATAGCACCAACCAAGGCTTTGGCTAATGGGAAAGTATTTGGAATGAAAGTCAGCACTGCTAGAGATGCTGACACCCCTTTGTTTTTAGAAATCAATTCTTCTCATGAGATTCTTGTTGTAGTCAACGTTGAAAAAGGTACTGATAAAGAATTCAGTGGAGTTATTAAAAAATTAGGAATACCATATTGTGTTGTTAATGGACTTGATGAGCATGTTACCCTAGCTTCTCCGACTGATAATGTTAGGCTATTGTATAGAATTAATAGTTCTGAGACTATGAAAACTCAGAATGGCATCATGTTACCTTTTGCTACGCTTTCTGGAACATTAATACCTGGATTCAAATTACTCACTAGTTCGACTACTGAATATTTGAACAAGAGAAAATTTGAAAATGTTGATGATGATTCGGTTGATGATGCCGTTACTAAGATAAGGAGAGTTGAGGAAGTGGATTAATAGCTTTCATATTGGACCTTAGCATTTATATGTTAGCCTAACATATAAATGCTGGTATAATAATAGTTTTTTTCTTTTAGCTGTCAACTTTTCTACTGTTTTCTTTTTAGTTTGGCGCACATTTATCTAGTTGTAGGCTATATTTTGAGGAAGATGCATCTATATAGAGTTGACTGGAGTTGACTCGAGTCTCCACCTCGACCCACGCACCGATCGACGTGCGAGGGCTCACAACGCCTCCCACGTACATCCGATTGGAATCACCCGAACCTATCCAAAAGCCTTGAACCAACTTGATCCACCTCAACATCCACAAAAGCTGTCATTGCCTATTATCTTTTACTTTTCGTTATCTCTCTCCATTGATACGACAATTTCACTGCAATGTCATCAAGTATGTTCTTTTTACGTTTATACTCTATTCTTTTCAGTGTTGTTTGTTTACTAACACATAATCACCAATTACAGGCGGAACATTAAACGAATCTCTGACTCAAGAGGAGAAGAGGTTCTACAGTCAAATATTTAGAACCTTAGACCCTCAAAAGTCTGGTTATATATCAGGCATTGCTGCTAAACCTCTTCTTGAAGCGTCCGGTCTCCCATTACCAGTTTTAGGGGAAATTTGGAATATTGCTGACCCTATTAATGTTGGCAAATTAGACCAATTGGGATTTTGTACAGCTATGAGATTAATTGGACATGCTCAATCTGGTTCCCAAATTGATCCTTCGTTAGCCCAAAAAGCTGGTACTCTAGCTAAATTTAGTACTATTCCTATGACTTCAGTGGGTACTGGTTCTTTACAAACTAACAACACAGGTTCAAGAGCTCCTTCTAATAGCTCATCCCTGTCTCCTGTTCCAAAGCAATCTACCCCTCAACTCGTTATTCCTGTTTTACCTTCTCAACAAGCTAAGAATTTTGCTGCTATGTTTGATAAAGAGGCACCAACTGGCTTTTTACCTGGTGATAAAGCCAGAGATATTTTCTTAAAGGCCAGACTACCTGTTCCAATTTTAGAAAAGATTTGGATGTTGGCTGATCAAAATCAAGCTGGTCAATTAACTAAACCTCAATTTATTGTTGCAATGCATCTAATCCAATCTTTTATGAATAAGTCAATGTCTATCCTACCAACTGTTATTCCAGAACCAATCTGGGCTACTGCCTCTCAGTCAAGTGCACCTGCCACACCTACTTCTCCAATTTCACACCAACATTCTGGCAATTCAGTCTCTTCCACAGGAGCAACAAACCTGAATACTTGGATTATGTCTTCACAACAAAAACAACAGTATAGTGCCCTTTTTGATAATTTGGATAAAACCAAAGTTGGTCGTATTTCTGGTGGCGATGTTGCAAACTTTTTAAGTACCTCCAAACTTCCAAATGATGTTTTGGCTACTATTTGGGAATTAGCAAATATTAATGACGATGAAAATTTCAATAAACAAGAATTTGCAATTGCTATGTATTTAGTGCAGAAGAAGTTGGCAGGTTTTGAGCTTCCAGAAGAAACACCTAGAGAGTTAATCCAAACTAGCTCTCCTACAATTGGTTCTCCACAACAAGTCAGACAAAGTTCAGTTCAATACACCCCTCAACAACCATCTTTACATACACCAACTAGTTCAACATCTTCAGTCCCACCTCCACTACCACCTGCTCCTGGTAGAGCTGCGCATGCCCCACAACAACCTCCACAACAATCTCAAAAAACCCAGACTCACATGGATGACTTGCTGGATGTGTTTGGTGCTTCACCATCTCCTTCTCCAGCTCCAGGACAAGGTGTGCCTTCTGTTCCAGCTGCACCAACTAACAGATCTGTTAATCCTGCTAACCCAGTTCTGACCTCTTCATTAACTGGTGGTCGTGCATTTGTTCCTTCATCTAACTTTGGTCAACATTTACAACAACAACAACAACAACCAAAGGAAGATGAGTCTTCAGATGATGATGAAGGTCCAGAAGATTTAGATCACAAGAGAATTGATCCTCCTGCAATTCCAGGTAGAGATCAAAAACCATCTTTTGGTTCATTTGAGAATACATCATCCCCCCAATCTATTCAAAGAGCACCGACTGGTCCAAATTATGAAGCATTAAGATTTAACAGCCAAACTACCGGCAGTACCTCCTCTCCTTCTCAAATAGCATCCACGCCTACCCAGCACCAGCAACAACAAACTTTGACAGCTGCAACGACAAGAGAATTTTCAAGTCAATCTGTTGCTTCTAATTTCAGTAATCAACCTGCTACTGGTGGTTTCACCAACCAACCAACTGGTTTCTCTAATCAACCTTTAGGATTCACTGACTCTGGATTTGAAGCTCCTACCGGATTTTCCAACCAACCTGCTTCAGGCTTCACTTCTCAACAAACCGCTTCTTCTCCAGTTCAATCCAACTTCACCGGTACCGCTGATAGAGACATTTCGAACAAACTGACTCAAACTTCAGTTGATATCGCCAATTTCTCTAATCAAATTAATTCTCTAACCAATCAAACTACCAGCACGAACTCGAAGAGAGATAGAGCTCAAAAGGAATTAGACAGAACTTTAAAGGTTAAAGAAAAGATTGAATCAAAATTGGTGCAATTAAGAAACTTATATGAAAGAGAAGTTCAACAAGTTAAAGAAGTAGAAGATGTACTGATCACTTCAAAACAAGAAACTGATACTCTAAATCAAGAATTATCAATCGCTGAAGCTAATTATCATGCCGAACAAACTAAATTACAGCAATTACAATCTGGATATGAAGAATCTCAAAAGAAGAATCAAGTGATTAAAGAAAAATTAGGTGTGTTAAATGCTGAATCTATTGATTTGAAGGAACAAGTTGAAGAATTAACTACAAAGACTAAGCAAATTCAAAATATGGTTATTGTTGCTGAACAACAAGTTGCGTCTCAGGAAGCTGAAAATAATCAACTGAAGTTAAAGGTTCAAGAAGTTACCAATGCTATTAGAGAAGTTGAAACTAAACATTCTAGTTTAGTTCGTAGGGCTGATCAATTAGAAGATGAACAATTAGATTTGCACGAGCAACATGGCCAGTTGAGTACTGATTATGCCGAAAAAAATTTGGATTACAGTACTGCTTTATCTTCAGGTGCTTATGTTGCTGGTGGGGCTGCTTTGGGTGCTGGTGCCGCTGCTTTAGGTGCCGCTGTTTTATCACGTTCTACTGATGAATCGGAAGAAATTCCAACTGCCACCTTAGATGATTTTGATGATGACGATTTTGATGCTACTCCTGCTGTTACTCAAAACAAAGAAGTTTTAATGTCACCTTCTGAATCTGCTAGTGCTTTTGATTCTTCGATCAAATCATCTGGCGAAACTGAACCAACTCAAACTACAGATTCCCCTTATATTCAACAACAAGAACAACAGGATCAACAGTTCCAGTTACCATTTGGTATTCCACATTCTGAAACCTCCTCTATTCAAAACAACCCATCCCAATCTGTTAGAGGTGATTTAGATGTTACTGAGTCCCCAACTTCTACCATTGAAGAAGAACGCCGTGCCCCTCCAACAATCTTGAGTTCTCAAATTCTGCCTGAAGGTGGTCAAGAATTTGCCCCAATGCCAACAGCAAGTCAACGCGGCAGTGTTGCTACTGCTGTTCCAGTTTATGATCGGGCTGAATCTTTTGAATTAGTTGACCACGAAGATGCTCAGGGTTCTTACACTTATCCTGCTGCAGAGGCCGCTTCTACAGTTACTGCTAATACTGCTTCCGCTTCCAGCGAATACACTGTTCCAGAAAAATTGGAGCAACCAGTAGAAGGTAGAAAAGTACATGATTGGAGATCTGTTGCTACTGCTGGAGCTTCTCCTGCCATTCCGCAACAGAATAGCAATGCATTTGAAGCTCCTTATAGATTTGAAGCTTCTGATGATGAGGAAGATGAAGTTGAAGATAAGTCTCCAGTCTCCAAACTCAGTGATGATACTGCTACTGCTGCTGCCACTGCTACAGGTCCATTAAGTTCGATTAAGCATGAACCATCTACTCATTTAACGGTTCCTGACACATTGGCCTCCGAGCCACCATCTGGCAATACCAACTCCTCTATTGTTTCAACCCCTGAAGAGTTCTTAGATAGAGGATTAGAAACTGCTGTCCCTGCTTCAACTGTAACTGAAAGAAAGATTGATTCTGGTTTAGAAGAAGAAGAAGAGTTTGTTCAACCTGAGACTTCTAAGACTGTTGGTGCTCAAAAGGAATTGTCTGAAGAATCTATTGCTGATAAAGTGGAAACACCAAAGGATATTGTCAATGATGATGAACTGATTGAAACCGAAACTATTGGCCCACCATCTCCAGTTCCAGAAAGTGCTTTAACAAAGGATCAATTTGCTTCTACTGCCGATAAACAAGAAACCAAATTCCCTTCAATTGATGAGCTAGAAATTGCTGCAGCTGAATCCGAAAAGAGAGTTTCCAAGACACCAGGTGCTTTCCCAGCCGATATTGATGAAGAGTTCCCACCTTTACAAGAACTGGAACCTGCTGACGAAGATGACTCAAGTGAAGATGAAGAGGTTTTCCACGATACAGTTCAAACTCCTGCAAAATCAGGTTCGTTTGATAAACAACTTTCAAATCCCCCTTCTGTTCCTCCATATCCATCTGAATATCAACAACAATTTACCTCTACACAAGCTCCAACACAAACACCTTCAAATAATCCATTCAGTGCTGCTGGCTTACAACCTGCTCAAATTGAAACTTCCAATTCAGCTAATTTATTTGATGATTTAGGATTAGAAGATGCTAAACCTGAAGATTCATTTGATAATGCATTTGATTTCAATAACAATGGTTTCTCTGATACTGGCTTTTCTTTTGCACAAACTGAAACCCAAACTAATGAAAAGACAACTGCTGCTACCGTTGGCGCTTCGGACGACTGGGAACAAGTTTTCGCTGGTTTTGGTAATGATCCAAACTTGAAGCCTGCTATGCAAGTTCGTGATGAAGACGGTTTGAATTTCGGTGGTGCTTCTCCAGCTCCTCCAGCTTACGACTTCACTAGTACTCCAACTACTCCTGCTGCTAATGTTCAAAGCTTCTCTGACGCTGCTGCTAATATTACAAAGAAAGACAGTACTAGTTCCGGTTCTGGATCAGGGTACACCCAAGGTCAGCAATTAGCCATCCAAGAATTAAAAGGTATGGGCTTTGAAGAAAATGATGTCTTGGATGCCTTAAAGAAAAATAACTGGCAACTGGACCTAGCTACTAACTATTTACTAGATTCAGCTTGATTCAGTTTTATTACTTCCGTTTTGTTATTTAGAGTTTCATTAAATTAATTAGTCAATAATAAATGTGTTTTTTTTTTTTGTCGTTAATAGTTTTGAGTTACCCATATTTCTAATGCTTTTGTATTTTTTTTGCGTCGTCCTATACATCTATATATATTTCAATTTTTGTCTCTCTTATACTTTATTTTATTCTTATTAGTTTTGCTTGACTCTGCAAAAGTTTACCATTCGTTTTCTTTTATGTTTTTTTTTCTTTTAGGTTTTTAAATTTTTTATCTTTTTATCTTTTTATCTTTTGCCGTTATTTATACTAGCCTATTGTATTCTTGAAGACAACTTATACATAATATACTAACTATAATTTATGCAATAAAATACTTAAGAAAAAACACTAGAAAAGAAAGATATAAATCCGCTGAATTAGAAAAGTATTACAAATTCACAAAGCAAAAGAATTAATCCAAACCACCAACACGTTCTTGTAAAACTCTAGCCAATTTTTCTTTCTTCAGATAATAATCTTGTCTTTGAACTTTATACTCTTCAATAAATTGATCCAATTCATTGGAATCAAGGCCACTGGATTTACCACGGGCATCTTTAACTAATTTCAAACATTCATCATCCGATTTCTTCATATTTTGTCGTAGTGTGTCAATAACAGCATTTTTGGAAACATTGTTCATCTTATCATACATTAAGACTTGCAAATGATTGAAATTCTCTAAATTAGCATTATGTCCAGCCAACTTCTCATTTAATTTATCAACTTCGGTGAAAACTCTAGTTTCATAATTCGTTATTAGTTCTTCAACGTAACTAATTTGTTTGTTCAATGTTTCTAAAATATCGTTGCCTAACGATTCATAGGCGTTGCTGTATTTGAATAAAACTAACCCTTTAAGAATTTGATAATCATTCAGTAGTTCACGTAATTTAGCAGATGATAGCTCATGGAAATATTGTGGCTGTTTTGGCTCAAATGATAATTGTTCTGCTGCTCTGTTTGGCGGTATAAGTGGATAGTCCAAGTTTTCATAACTTATCTCTTGCTTGTCTATTTTTGGCAGCACCTGCGTGATTGCTGTTGGCACTTGATTAGAGGTGGGTTTTTGGGGAATTGTAGGTTGCTGCATAGTAAGTGGTTTGTGCTGGTTTTAATCAGGAACTGATACTGAAAAAAGTGTTTGTCATCTTAGTCAGCGGAGGTTTGTGGTGTGCTGTAGTTCAGTGCGAGTAAATTAACTATAAAAGCGAGTGTTGATCCATTTTTGAGAGGTTCATTTTCAGGTAGCAGGCAGGGATCAATATTAAGGATGAAGATACTCGTTCGAATACTACTACCACTTCTAGTTACAGTCTCAGCCTATCTTTTATTCAGATTACAACAGGCCCCACAAATTGATAGAAATCAACCAGCTAAAAGCACCAAGACAAAGATAACGACAGACTCCCAAATTCCTGAAATGACTGTGGCGCTTCCTTCCTTGCTAAGAGTTCCTGCCAAAGCAAATCCATCGGCTACTATAATCATTGCTCACGGTTTAGGAGACCAAGGTCAGGGTTGGAAGTTCTTGGCAGACATTTTCCATCAGTTCCCTGACTTTCAACACATCAATTTTGTGTTTCCAAATGCTCCTAAACAGCCATTGACGATTCGAGGTGGCTATCCAGAATACAGATGGTTTGATATTTACGAAATGGGTAATCCTAATGCGAAACAAGATATTGACGGATATTTACATTCTGTTGATCAGATGAAAGCATTGATTAGAAAAGAGGTTGAGTTGGGTATTTCAGCAGATAGAATCATATTAGGTGGATTTTCACAAGGTGCTTCTATTTCATTAGCTACTTTGGCCACCTTTGAAACTAAAATAGCTGGGCTTTTAGTTATATCTGGTTTTGCCAATATTAGAAATGAAGTCAAAGCAAAATTAAGTGAATCTAATAAAGAAACTCCAATTTTCCATGGCCATGGTAATAAAGATCCCGTTATCAAAATTGATTATGCTCACAGGACCCAAGATTTTTATAAAACTTTAGGATTTAAGAATTACCAATTTCATGAATATCCTGGAATGGCACATTCAACTTGTGATGATGAATTACGTGATATTTTTCAATTCGTGAAGACTGTATTACCTGAAGAAAAGAAGAATTAAACTCTCCCTTTTCTCCTTAAGGGCTTTAGTTTTTGCATATCTTTTATATTATTATTTTTTGGGTTTTATATTTATTTATTTGTGAATTTTCGGTAACTGTAAATTTGTGTAAAGGTCAAAATGTGGTGGTTATCAAATAAGATTGTGGAGCCGCACATTCCGCAAACTCGGGCTTTACAAATTTTACCAATCTATTTCTTTGATTCATTGAATTGAAGTTTATATAGCTAATACACAGGTTTTATATCATCTCGAAAGAAAACTCAACAATAACAAGCAATGTCATCCCTTCCTTCTTTATTAAGAATACCGGCTAAATCGATTCCATCTGCTACTATGATAATCATTCATGGTTTAGGTGATCAAGGTGAAGGTTGGAGATTTTTAGCTGACACTTTCCATCAATTTCCAGATTTTCAGCACATCAACTTTATTTTTCCAAATGCCCCAGAGAAGCCATTAAGTCTTCAAGGTGGCATACCAGCTTTCTCTTGGTTTGATATGTTTGAATTTGGTGCACCAACCCCAGGACTAAAACAGGATGTTGAAGGGTACTTCAGTTCGGTGGATCAAATGAAATTATTAATTAACAAAGAGATTGAATCAGGCATACCTGCAGATAGAATAATGATCGGCGGTTTTAGTCAAGGTGCTGCTGTTAGTCTTGGTGTTATAGCTACTTTGGAGACCAAGCTTTCATCAGTTTTGTGCTTATCTGGTTTCATGCCTGTTCAAGAACAGGTTAAAGCCAAATTAAGAACTGCAAATTTTGAAACACCAATTTTCCATGGTCATGGTGACATGGATCCAGTTATTCCAATTGTCTATGCTAGCTCTACCTGTAATTTTTATAAATCATTAGGGTTCAAGAATTATGAATTTCATGAATATCTTGGATTGGAACATTCCACTTCCAATGAGGAATTGCGTGACATTCTTCAATTTGTGAAGAGGATGTTACCAGATGAAAATAGGGAATAAACACATTTGCTTTCTCCATCTTTAATTATACTCTAGCCGTAGATAATTTAATTCAATATTATCCTTCTACTATAATTTCTTGGTACTTTGAGTGCATTGTCATTAGTAATATAGAGTTCGACTGTTACAAAAGATCCAGAATCAGTTAATTATTATTGCTACTCCACTTATTAAAATAAATCCGGGACAGACAAAAAAAAACAAAAATGAGTAAAAAGAGTAAATCAAAATAAAAAACAATTATTAACTTAATTTCTTAAGCAATTATTTCAACAAATATTTAACTATGATCAGAACAAAACGATGAATCAAAACACAAACCCTATTTTTTCTACCAAAGAATATCAATTCAACTATAAAACCAAGGATTTAACTTAAATATATTCATCACAGACCTCTTTCTCTATATGGGCAGCCCATAATGCAGCTCCCGTAGTATCCGTAAAGAAGAATAAAACATTAAGGAATGGAATCATCTCCAAAATAACAACGACTAAACCAAAATAAAAATATTGATGCTTCCTAGTCTTCCAAATAAAATAAATCTGTGATCTGTTATAACCTTTTAATCTGAAGTATCTCTTATGTTTAGTAAATCCAACTCTTGAGGCCTTCAATAAAACAACTAAAACAAGTCCAATAAAGGGAATAAAACCAACACACAATAAAACAATTTCTCTTGCTAACCATAAGCATGGCGTCATACTAAACCTACATGTTCTGAACAATCTACCAAATTTCGTTTCTTTATAGTCAATAGCCACATCATTCACTAAACCACCTCTTCCGATATGATTAACTTCTAGACCTAACTCTTGAATGAGCACATGATCAAATGTTCTTCTCAAAGGTTTTGGCAACAATAAAAATTTTGAAACGAATTGTATGATTATATTTGCAGGTTGGAACGCAGCAATTGTGAAAAATGATAAGAATCCACCAGTGATTATAAGAGTAGCTAAATAGATTATGATGGTAATTGAGTACACTATTAGACATAAAATAAACAATGGACCTAGATGGAGTTTAAAATAGTACCAACATTCTGAATGAGTTATAAAGTAGTATATTCCCTAGATTAACAAAGTAGTTTAGGATATGGGTTAGAATCAAATGCTTTTGTGGGCCTAACAGTATTCTGAATGGAAACTGACGGGGGTCTCCTCATACAAGAAACGGGTAAACACTGACCTCTATGGGAAATAGAGTCATTATGCTGAATGTTTGTGAACCTGTAGGAGTGGTTGTGGTGCTTAGAGAAGTAGTAGGGGATACGGAAATACTAGTAATTCATCCCCATCACAAGACTTTATCATCTTACCGTGCCACGCAGTTTTCTCAAAATCCCGCGCCACATCTGAACGTTTGTTTAACAACACGTAGGACGAAAGAAGACCAATTAAAGGTGAAAACGGAGAGATGCAGTGATCACAGAGTCATCGGAGAAACACAACCATCCAGTGCAATCGACATCACCAGCTCTTAATTTGTTGCCATTTTCATAGAGACATGTCTTCTTCCAATTTCCTTAGAGCTATGTCACCCATGCCATTATTCTCAGGGAAATACTCCTCTCAACAGACCAAACAACTGACTTCAAAGGAAAAGAAATACGTCTCAAGCATAGAAAAGGCATTGACTGTCTTTGATTCAGTTGACGAATGGGCTGATTACATCTCTTATTTAGGAAAACTAGAAAAAGCGCTACAATCAAATCCAGAACCAGAATCAAATTCATGGATCCCTCAAGATTTCGCCATATCTAAAACTCTTTCCAAATGCCTATCATCCAAATTACCTTCTGGTGTTCATAGAAAAACAATTGAAGTTTATTCCCATGTTTTTGAAATTCTTGGGTCTGAAGCTTTAAGTGGACGTGTTAGTATATGGCTTCCTGGTTTACTGCCTTTAATGTCGTATGCTAGTATTAGCGTGAAGCCAGAATTGATTGATATGTTTAGCAAATATTTAATTAAACTGGATCCCCAGGTATTAAGAATTATTTTTAAATCTATATTGTTGAGTTTGTTACCAGCTTTAGATGATACTTCCTCTGAATCTTTCAATTCAGTTTTAGAATTAATCGAAGCATTCAAAAAACAATTGAATAATGACTCTCATTTTTGGCAATGCTTATTTTTATGTGTTCTCACTTCTCCAGACAAAAGGCTGGGAGCATTGGAATGGTGTACTAGGAAACTTCCAATTTTCAATTCTTCAGAAATATTACCAGCTGAAGGAAAATCAATTAGCGATTATAAAGAGGACATAGATTTGAAAGCTAAGAAAGAAGCGATTATCGCAGCGTTGCCAGAAGATGCCAGAGCTACAATTATCCCAGAATCTGGATTATTAATTAGAGCATTCTGTGAAGGATTGAAAGATCATAATGTGTTAGTTCAAAGAGGTTTCTTCGATCTCTTGCTTTCTAGAATCCCCTTACATTCAGATGTTTTACAAGTATTGGCCACTTCCAAGGATAGAGAGATGTTGATCTTAAATGCAGCTGGTACTGTACTTCTTAAAGATATGTCATTAAATAGAAGATTATGGAATTGGTTCTTGGGTCCCGAACAACAGCTGTCTGATGGTCAAGGTACTTTATCAACACATTCAACATCAGCTTCAATCTCCTCCATTGATTATCCGGTGAAATCTCCAATGGACAGACTGCAGTATTTTGAAACTTACGGTCTAGAAAGTTTAACTTCTGGATTATTTTTATTAATTGATGGAAGTGCTAAATCAGATACACCTACTGAACAAAGGATAGAAGCTTGTAAAATTTCGGTCGCAATTATGGATAAATGGGAAATTGGCCAACTAATAGTGCCGAAAATTTTAATTCCGATATTAAAAGTAACTAAAGAAACATATGATAACAACACCGAAGATGAGTTCAATAATCTTTTAAAGTATGCTAATGCCTTGTTTGATTCTATTGAAACTATGAACATTTGGTCTGATATTTATAAACTAGCTAAACAAAAAGATATAGAGTTAATTTCATTCATACTTAAAAATTACAACGTTGAAGATGAAGATATGATGGTGACGCATATTCCATTAAACTTATTAGCATTATTATTACTTTGCTGCGATGATATTAATGCATGGCTATCGTTAATGAAGACTCTGCTGGCATGTATTCCACAACGTGCCTTTCTGCCAATTGAACATGCTAATCCAAATTACACAAACGTCCAGGAGATTACTCTTAACTACGATTCCATGAAAACACAAATAATAGAAAGAATAGATGCATTCTATGATATGGAGTCAGTTGCGGCTAATGGTGAGGCCAGTGCTGTACCTACAACTTCTGATGGTAAACCATTTGCAGTTGCTGATTTGTCTGCATTATTATTAAGTTTGATTTCTTATACCATAATTCAAAGCTTACAAAGTGGAAATGCTGAAGCTTTTTATGGATTTTCTGAATTATTACATGACTTGGTTGAAGCTATTCCAGCTTCCGACAAGCCTTGGAACGATACTACTCTATTAGATGCAATTTATAAACATAATTCAATTAATGATCAATGTAATGTCTCCATAGCATTTGGCACTTCAATATTATTTAAAATTATTGCTAAGCAGATAAATAAGACAGAGGCGGTGAAATTATTAAAAATAACAATGAACCAACTATGGAATTGTCTTGTTCATAATAGTGGCAAGTATCAAGTGGAAGCGGTTACTAGAATTTGGCATTTAGAAATGGACATCGAATCACATTATATTGAAGCTGCGTTATGTGGATTATTTTTAGAGTCAGACATTGTTACCAAAATCAAAGCATTTAATGCCCTCTGGTCTCATTCCTCTCAAATCAATGAATCTGATTCTATTTTAGCTCGCCCTTTATTTTTGATTCTTGATGAAATTGCCACGCTAAGTGAGGTTGATTCCTTATTTGTTGTTGACTGGATTAAGAAAACTGTAAGTTCTGGATCGATTAATAGAATTTTCAAGCTTTGTTGCTCTTCATTACTGTTGAAAAACAAATATATTAAGACTGGGAAATTTGCTGGCTCAGAAGAAGATGATTTTGAACTATTTGCTTATCAAGTTAAAGCTCTTCAAAATCTCGCTAGAATTGATGATGGTGTGCTGAAAGCTTTAAGCACTGAATTATGTATTATTGATAACGACGCTGAAATTAAGATTATAAATGATAACCACTGGAATGTTGCTAATTATACTTCATTAATTATAACAATTCTATTAAGATTCCTTTCAAATGATGCTTCTGAAGTTCTGAAATCTGGAGCATCTAAGGACTATTCTAACTGTGCTAATACTTGTTTAGAGCTTCTTGAAGAATTATTCTCATACTCCCCTTCACATCATGAAGAGATCTCGAATCTATTAGTTACAGTTTGTGGTAGTGATGGAATTGATCCTAATAACATTCTTGTTTCCTGCTATTTACATGTTTTGACAAAAGTCATAGAAAAGTCAAATGATATGGGTGGTTCTTTAACATTATTGCAGCCCTCAGAATTTGAGGACAAAAATTCTAAATGGGCCCAATTTGTGGGTAAAGGTATTCAAGGTACTAATTCAACAGTTATAATTGGTTCATGGATTAAATTTATTAATAAAGTAGATAATAAACTATTTACTTTGAAATTAGATGCCACAACTTATGTTACAAATTGTATCTGCAATAAAATCAAAACATTATTTGAAATTAATAAAAGCTATATTAGTGATGGAACCGATCAAAATATTTCTAATGTTGATGATTCCATATGTGAACTAATTTCGGGTCTTCAAGAATGGCTAACGGCTAGACATGATGCAATTCAAGCTTCATTAGATCAAGCTGCTGCCTTTGGCAACAGTAAGAATGGTACAATTGGTACGAGTAGAGAGGCTGGCTTTTTTGGCTCTGTTATTCAAGGTGTTTTCCAAGTCGAATCGCCAAGTGAGAAAAATGAATTACTGGAAAAGAAGGAGATCATTATTAAAGCGCTGAAACAAGCTATCTTGACTTCCTATAGAATTTGGCTATGGGCTGATGAAAATTCTAAGGTGAGAAATGGTTTAAATGGTCGTGTTAGTAGAATGGGTTCTTTAGGTACAATAACGACGGTCTTACCTTCTCCAGCTATCCAAAGTTCACTTGATATTACTAGTGATGACAAGCCTCAATTTTTGAAATTTTCTAAATCCATTAATTATAATGCATCTAAATTGAAATTCAGATCTAAGAGAATTATGGAGGGTATATTCAGTCTAGAACCTTTAGAAACATTGGAAACCTTAATTGCTTATCAAAAGGAATCTGTTTTAGCTGGAAATCCATACTCTGTTTTCAAAGTTATTCATGTTCTAGATGGATCCAAATCTCAAGCTACGTTGCCTCACCTAATTAGATCTTTGATTTCGAGAGTTAATATCACAAGCTTGGAAGCTGAAAAGCGTTCATCTCTAATTACGGATTTACCAGATAAACAGGTCTCTTCATTTTTAGTGGACTATATGGAATCTTTAACAAGTGATACAATTGAAGATATTTGGACCACAGTTACACAGTTTTTGAAAGATATTTATACAATGTATACTGTTTATAAATTCGTTTATCCCGATTTGCTTAAGTTTGCTGCTATAGTGGGTGTCAAATTATCACAGACAAGTTTTGGAGATCAAAGAAAAGTGAGAAAAGAAATGACTGAATCGTTCACAAGAATTTTAAATATTGCAGTTACCATCAAATTTACGTCACAAGATGAAAATGCTTTAGCTTCTTTACTGAATCCATTGAACATGCTCCCTGGTCAGGAGCTGGAAATTGGTGACGCGGCATCATCGTTAAAATTAGAAGCGGGATCAACTAGAATTAGCAACTTGGATACTTCTACTCTAGTTTCAGCCAGAGAACCTTCACCAAATAAGGATGCTCCATCAGATAAGTATCTCATTAAGGAAGAACTGGCTAATGCTTTGGTTTCAGTTATTCCTAAAATTCAAACAATTTTACAGGATAGTGATAAAGTTTCTGCTGCTTTAACCAGTATAGTTTACAATGCTTGTACTCCATTTATTAAGTCCAGACTGTTTGTTAATACTCCTTCTTATATTTTAGATCTCTTTGTCTCAATTAGTTCACTACCACAAGCTTCTTCCTTGAAGGTCTGGAGAGCGTTATGTTCCGATATTATTTTAGATCCTAGATTTTTTTCCCTAAATGGTGGTGATGTTAGATGGAATCAAATTTTCAGTGCTTGGATTAAAGATGATAACGAAAAACTGAATGAATTTGTTGTTAAGATGTTACCATACTATGGGTCGAGCTCTACATTATTTGCTTGGAATGATACAGAGGCAACTACCAAAATACTAAATATTAAAAGAATAACTTATCTATTATTAATTTGTGAAAGGGATCATTTTTTAACTAATATTCAAGAAATTCAAAATAGAATAAATGACATCGTCAGCAATTCATCCAACTCCGCCTTAAAACCATATATTTTATTACTTTTCAGAACGTTAATTTTAAAATTTTTGGAACCTCATTTAGTCACATCATGGCCTATAATTTACACAGAACTGCAATCTACATTCCAAGAACTTTTTGAACTATTAATTGAATATAAGTTTGAAGAGGAGGCATCAAATATAGTTCCAACGGGTGATAGTCAATTAAAAGATTTAGATAAGAACTTAGTTTTACAAGGATGTAAATTATTAGATGTTATCCTAATATTGAAGCCTGAAGAATTTCAATTGTGTGAATGGTTGTTTATTTCAGATACTACAGATGCAGTTTATAGAGAGTCGACCTTTCCCGTGTTAGCATTAATTGATAAAATTGGAAGTTTGAAAACAATTAAAATTGCAGATGCTAAATCATCATTGAAGGTAAGTTGGACTAGTGGAGTTAATGACTGCATTAAGAAGCCTCTATTATTAGGAGTCAAAAAAGTTGAGGTTATTGAATTAAAAGAATTTTTTGATAAGTTATCCATATGTAATTATGAAAATGATTATAACATGAGAACTTATGATTTGAAGAGTATTGAAGATGATATTCTAAAGGATTTGTTTGATTGAATTTTTTTTAGGTTTTTTGTTTGGAGTTTTGTTCATTTTTTGTATTTTTTAAAAAGTCTTTATTATTATTTTGCTTTATTTTTCTTTGTTAATATTTTTTCTTTACTTTTGGACCTATTTTGGTTCTTTTTGATATTCCTTTTTACTTTCTTCTCGTTTTGCTTTTTTTTGCTTGCTGTTTATAATCTAATGCATAGAAATTATTAAAAAGAATATTTAGGATATATCTAGTAAAGAATTAGAAAAAGCAAAAAAAACATTAATTTAATTTTCTGAATTTATAAACAGATAATTCTTCCCATCCAGCTTTTCTATACATCACATTATCAACAGTGAAGTTATTGTTTTTTGTCAAAAAGTCAGCAACAACCTCATCAGGCTTATTTCTAGCACAAAACAAAATATATGCTTCACCAGAAACGCTTAAAGCATCATTCAATCTATCTAAAACTTTAATAGTGATATCCATACCTAATGCGCCACCATTTAATGCTATATCAACCCAATTATATTCATCTTTTTCTGCTTCTTCAATAGAAGGAATCCTTTCTACGGGAACATAGGGTGGATTGAACACCAATAAATCTATATCATTTAATTTAAAACAAGTAGTTAAATCGCATCGTATAGCATCTAAATTTCCTTTCTTTGGGACATTATGTTCATTTGTGAGTAACAAGGAACGACAACTGTGTGGATTCAAGTCTGTAGAAATAATTATTGAACTTGGGATGATGTATTTATTCATAAAGGTTGATATTATTCCTGAACCGGTTCCTATTTCTACTATGAGTGGTATTTTATGAGTGAATTGTTTTGTTGTAAAATATTGTTGGAGTTCCTCAAATAGATCCAGTAGCAAGAATGAATCTTCGGCAGGTTCATAGACTAAATCATAGTTTGGATTCACTACTTCAGGGGTCGGAAGCATGCTGTCAGGTAGAGCTTTTATATCTTATGTTCTAATGGCTGATGATTGGATCTTTGAAATTTGAATCGGATGTGTTGAAGTGCGCTCAACGATTTGGGCTTTGTTTGGTGTGGTGTTCTTCTTATTAAAAACACACCCTAGATCCCATCACGACAAATAACAAATAATTACAGAATAGCGCAATGACTGTTGAAATTAAAGTTAGAGTATGTGATTTTGCAGCCGATGAAGAGCTAGTCTAGGGATTTTTTGTCCTTGGTCGGGTGTGGTAACGCCATTACAGACTTCCAGCACTCAAAAGAAGATTATACTAACAAGACAGCTAATTTAATAATACAGAGTTTAACGGGTAGAATTGTGAGTCAACTTCTTTCTGCTGCTACAAATTGAAAGGTATTGAAGAAACAACTCTGATTAATAAGAATCATAATACTAACGAATATATGATCGGATTTGAATCTGAGTCGGAGTTTTATAATATAGATCCCAATTGATGTTGAGTTAGACGATAAGGTATGTGATTACTTTTGTTAATAATACAACGGATGAATTGAGTTGTTCGTTCTTTCCTTTGTTCTCCTCTTGATTCCTGATTACTAACTAGCACGTTTAATTTGATAAAAGGTTATTCAATTGAAAGAGATTATCGAAGTAAAGGAAGGTATTCCACCTTTCCAGCAAAAGTTCTTATTTGCTGGTAGACAATTGTAAGTATTATTTCTTGGTTATTTTATATCAAGCTTCATTCTAATGAATACTAACAGCCTTGAATAAATTAAATCTAGAGACGACGATAAAACTCTAGGAGAATATGGTATTGTGGCTGGTTCCGACCTCCACTTGGTTTTATCTTTAAGAGGTGGTCACTAGATATTATCTCTTTTTGCTTGTTTATTCTTTTAAATCATATATCTTTCACACTTTATCCTTAGTTATTGTATTGTAGTTAGCTGTACACCCCTGCACCATTATATACGCCACTCCACTCACTTTCTTAGCCACGCCGTTTTCCAATCGAAAAGCTCCTGTAAACACTGCGAAGTGCAAAAAAACTACTTGAAACCTTCGAATTCTTGGGTGTAAACATCCCCTATTCTGCTATCCCCAATTGACACTTACAAATCGCAACATGTTTGGCTCTTCTGGAGGTAATTCAGGCTTCAGCTTTGGTGGAAGTGCTTCCAAACCAGCATCTTCCTCTTTCTCCTTTGGTTCTTCAAATAACAACTCTTCAAACCCTTCTTCAGGTTTCTCTTTTGGTGGCTCCAACACTAACAATGCCACCTCAACCACAGGAACCCCATCGTCTACCTTCTCATTTGGTGCTAAGCCAGCTGCTCCATCTGCCCCAGCTACAACTACTGGGGGTGGGTTCTCATTTGGGGCTGGTAATAACAACACTGCAAACACTGGATCAACAGGTCTGTTTGGAAATAATAATCCTAATACAAATGCTAACCCATCTTCTGGCCTTTCATTTGGATCAAACAATAATACAAGTAATAGCACTTCAGTGGGAGGTGGCCTGTTTGGGGCAAAACCTGCTGCAACTACAAATACAGGCAACACCGGTTTTTCATTTGGTAACGCTGCAACTAGTAATAATACAACTTCAGCTGCACCAGGATCAACAGGGTTCAGTTTTGGTGCCAAACCGACTGGGCCAGCAGCAACTACCGGTTCGACTGGATTTTCATTTGGATCGACTCCGTCTGCTACTACCAATACTACACCAGCAGCTTCAACTGGCTTTTCATTTGGTACAAAGCCTGCAACTAGTACAGGATCAGGTTTATTTGGTAATGCTGGTTCTACTGGAACATCCAACTTGTTTGTAGACCAACAACAGAAACAACAACAACCACTGCAACAACTGCAACTGCAACCCACTCAAGGAGCCACTTCTTCCCAGCCACTATTTGCTTGGTCCTCATCGTCCACCCAACCTCCGCAAAATCAAGTTCACCCTTCTATATTACAAGCTCAGCAGTTAAACCAACAACAAACCTCGTCCTCTAATAATAACAGTTATACGCCTACAGTAAATGATCAGTTAATGAAAGTCATAAATTCCTGGGATGCCAACTCAGATCAATGTTTAATGAAAACATTTTTCTACAATAAACTGCCGCAAGAATTCAACAATTTTGAAAGACCCGCCGATGTGACTCCAGAAGATTGGGAGAATGCAATGAAAGCAAGACCTAAGAATTATAATACTATGCCTGTCAAAGCCAAAGGATTCGAAGAATTATTCACTAGATCCAATCTGCAAATTGAACACGTGAAACAATCCCGACTATTATTAAATCAAATCAACGACAACTTGATCAAATTGGGTGATAAGCATGATTTAGATTCAACTAATAGGTTAATTCAATGCAGACTAAGACAAAAACAATTGAACTTGAAGTTATTAAAAATCGCAATTAATTTATCGATTTTAAAATACAAAGGATATCAATTAAGCAACGATGAAGAAAAACTAGTTGCGAAGTTCCATGAACTATTAAACAAGATAGACGATCCAATAGGATTAAACAGAGCTAATGAATTATGGGCTAGATTGTCCAATTTGAAACAAAGATTAGGTAATCTGAACATAACTCTAGATCAAATGCAAGAATCATCAGGTGCTGGTGCCACAGGTGGTGGTAATACAGGCAATAACAAGAACGAAGCTGTGATTAATAAGTTGATTACTATTTTGGCTAAGCAACAACAAGGTATTCAGTATTTGTATGAGATGATGGAAAATGATAAGGAAATCTTGGATAAGCTGGAAAAACAAATGAATTAATAGATAGAAGTTGCTATGTGTTTTTCTCTAGACCTTTTATCTTAAATTATCAATCCTTTTTTGTTTATTTGTTTTATTTCTTGTGTAGACTTGTGTATTTTTCATAGTGTAATGACAGTTTTAGACTTATGTTTTGTACTTACTCTTAATCTCGCGGCTTGCTCAAAACAAAACAACGCACACAAAGTTTCAGTTTGTACGAACAACAAGTGTAATACTGTTTCTGTCTAATTCGTTGACGTACTAGACACCAACAATGGAATCCACCTTAATCTACAGACTCTCTGATGGCCTCCCACTATACGGGTCCATGGATGACACCAAAAAGCCCGCTTTGACTGACTTGAAAAACAAAACGAAAGTGATAATATCCAAAATTGATCCACAAACATCTGAGCCAATGGCATCCATCAGTTCTTCGTCCGAATTTACTATGCATTATCTAATTTTAAACCAAATTATATACATCGTGATCACATCATCCAAATTTCCGAAGAAGTTGGCGTTTTCATATTTGAATGAGATTTCCAATGAGTTCGATCATGTGTATTCTTCTGAATTGGTTAAACCAACCCTACAGCCTTATCAATTCATCCAGTTCGAGTCGTTTATTGGCAAGACTAAGAGAATATACAGTGATTCTAGAGCACAATCCAATTTAGACAAGATGAATGATGATTTGGCTGATGTGAAGACTATAATGAATAAAAACATTGAGGATTTGTTGTACAGAGGGGATTCATTGGATAAGTTACAGGATTTATCTCATAATTTGAAAAGAGAAAGTGCTAAGTATAAGAAATATGCTGAGAAGATGAATTTTGAAATGTTGTTAAGAAAGTATGCTCCTGTTGCTTTGCTTGGTCTTTTGGTTTCTTTTATCCTCTACAGGAGTATTTTCTAGTATTGAAGTTTTGGATTCACCTCGTACTATGGTTTTTTTTCTCACTACTTATTACATTTCCTTTTCTCTTTCTCTTTTTAGTTCATTACCATTTAATAATAGCTTTTTTTTGAGTTCAGTTTTAGTATACTTTAAAAAACGTCAAAGTTACTTAAAATCAAACGTAGAATTAAAGAAGTAACATACTTTAGGAAAACGCAAAAACAAAGAAGTTTACAGGAAGAAAGTAAATAAATAAATACAAAATGTCCTTTTTCGAAAAAGAGTAAATAAAATAAATGAATGCAAAAACAACTTTTAAAAAAACTAAACCGTCTCCTTGAGTTTTTTAGTTTCCTCTTTAACGGCATCACCAGCTTTCTCCTCTGGGATGTCATCTTGAAACTTGTGCTTATTTTCCTTGGCAGCTAAGACCAAATTGTAAAATGTCGAATTCAACATCTTGGATTTTTTCTCTTCATCAGATAACTGTGAATCCTGTGAAGGTTTGATTGTAATTGAACTAGCGCTGGATCTTCTTCTTTCAACGCCATTCAAACTTGAAATAGTATCGGAATCAACTCCATACGTTTCTCTTTCATCATCACTTAATCCTTCTTCATTTAGAAGATCTCGTAATTCATTCAATTTTTGCTTTAATAAAATCAATTTGACAGCTTGTCTAAGTTTAGCCTCAGCATTTATATGAAGTTTAATATTATTTATCAAATTAACTTCTTCTTTCGCAGTTGTTTTGGCGATGCTTTTTGGTTTGGGTTCGTCATCCTTGGCCAGCCAGGGATGACAAATCAATTGTTCTGTATCTGGTCTAGTATTCTTATTCAAATCCATACAAGTCTTAATAAAATCTTTGGCTTCATCACTGACATTACACCAGTACTCGTCATAGAAAACAACTGGTTTCTGGGCCTCTACCAAAAACGAATCGACATCTTTAGATCTGAAAGGATGAAACCCACACAACAACATGTAGCAAACCACACCGACTGACCAAACATCAGCCTTATGGTCGTATGAGTCTTGGTAAGTTTCTGGAGCTGAGTAAAGAAAAGTGCCAGCGTACCCTGAGCAATTGGGATTCTTTGAGTCCAATCGCTTGGCAATGCCAAAATCAACTAGTTTAATTTTACTGTTATCATCGTCATTTTCAAACACGATGTTTTCGGGCTTGATATCTCGATGGACAATGTTGTTAGCATGCAAATAGTTCAATGCTGAAAGCAACTGGCTGATGACTGTCTTAGCATCTTCTTCAGTGAACGACTGCTGCTCAATGATTCTGTGGAACAACTCACCTCCAGTGGCCAACTCGGTGACAATGTAGAACGAGTTCTCCGACTCATAGCACTCGTGGAAACGGACAATGTAGGGGTCATTGCACTGTTGGAGAAGTTTGACCTCATTTCTGATGGTAATGCATTTTTTCTTGCCCAACTTCTTCTTGTTGACGATCTTGATGGCCACATCTTTCTTACAGGCCTTATCCGTGGCCTGACGGACTGTGCCATAAGTCCCCACACCCAGAATTTCACCAAAGTTGTACTTCTTCTTGAACTGGTACACCTCTTTGAGGTTGTTCACAATCCCCATGTTGGCAAAGGTGAACTAGATTAGGTATTGCTACACAGAAAAACAGGTAGTACACAAAAAGATAAAGGCCTCTTCGAACAAAATTAATTCCTAGGCCATACTCTGCCCATGTAATAAAAGAACAAATAGAAGATACGCCACAGCGCCTCTCTCACACATACGCCAACATCGAATTCACCACGTCCCGGACCTGGTAGAACAACGCACCAGCATTACCGTCCACAATTAGGTGTCCATCAGAAACCTTTCTAACCACGACGTGACCATTCACCACTAGGGCACCGTCTCCTTTGAACTCAACTCGGTGGTTCAAGCGACTCAATTGGGCTCTTAAGTCGTTCAATTTGATATCACCAATACTTAACTTCTTAGATGCTGTGTTGGCTATTTCCATCAGTCCAGCAGCTTTATTCTTGGCAACACCATGTAACTTGAACATATTCCTACTACCTCTATCTGCCTCTTGAGTCTTATTAACTTCTCCAACAACATGAGCTATAGAATAACCACCCGTAATCTCCTGCCATTTTAATTCTCTATCTAATTCTTCTTCTATTTGTAAATCATATGACGTTATAACATTTCCTAAGTCTATCACTTCATTAGGTTGCGATCCTATGTAGTCTGTTCCTAAAACTCCATTACTATGTTGTTCATGGAACGTATTGCCAATTAATTTTTCACGTTGTTGTTTAGCTAATGATTCCATAATTGAGTTTGAATCGCCTAAATATTTAGAATACGATGTGTTAGGCAATAGAATTACTTTTCTTGGTTTTAAATTATTAAAGGTGATTTTCATTGATCTTAAATCCGCTAATCCTGATAAATCAACAAAAGTTATACCACACTTGGCAGTGAAAATTGATGTGGTTTTCTTAACCGAAACAGGATCAACAGTTGGATCCATATTGAATAAAGTAGGTAAACTTTTTCTTTCATCTTGCAAGCTTAATTCACCTTGTAGCTTCCTATCTCTTCTTTTCCTTCTTTTTCTACCACCTCTTTTACCTCTTCTTTTTCTTTTGCCACCAGCTTGGGCAGATTCATGATCATCCGATTCATCACCATCTTCGGAGTCTTCTCCTGCCCCGTTACCATCACCAGCTTCAGTTCCTGTTTTGAGCATAAATCTTTCTTCTTCTCTCATAAAATCATCATGTTTAATAACAGTACCATAATCATCAACTGCAACTTTCTTAACAATGAATGGAAACATTCTATTTTTACCTTTAGCGTCACGAACGTCGTAATCCATGGGCATCTTTAAAATATCAGCCATTGTAACAGTAGCTTCATCATTATCTTTAGCTGAATCATGACGTGTAGGTAGTATTATTGTACTTTTACCATTTTCACCTGTCTGTAAAATTTTCTCTTCATCAACCAGGCCTAAATTTAATCCATCTTCATCTTCATCATTTTCATCTTCATCAATAATTTCATCCAGTAAATGATCATTTCTTTGCTGTTCCAATTCAATTTCCTTTTGTTCAGCTCTTCTTTCTTCCACTCTTTTTAAATATGAATTAAGATCTTTCCCATGTAATGCATTTTCAGCATGAGCAGTGATAGTCAAATGTTTATTCAATAAGACTAATGAACCTTCATGTAGTCTATTATCACCAGATGCCAAATCCTCCCAACTTTCATACAACTCATAAAACGTGGAATTCAAATGAGGTCTCTCAGTCATCATAACAGCTGTATGATGTCTTGTACATAAACTAGCTAATGCAGTTCTTCCTAATGATCCTTCACACATATCCAAATTCTCAGCAAGCACAACTTTGGGGCCTTGATCCAGTAAATCTAGTTCATCTATAGTTATTAATTGTAGTCTGGTTGATTCAAATGGAGACTGATTTTGGGTCTCCCAATTCTTCGTTATGTCTGGTGACATCCATTCAAGCATATTTGATGAATATTGTAATGGTTTAACACCTGTGAATGAAATCATATAAAATGGAATATTTCTATCAATGGATCTTTCTAACAATAATACCAATTCAAATAATCTACCTGTTACAGAAGTAGGCAAAAATAAAGTTGTATTGTTATTTAAAGTCAACTGAGCCAGGTTTAAAAACTGTTCAACTCGTTTTTTATGGGCCATACTAGAACCTAGATCAGACCCACTGATTAACGTAGTTGGTCTTAATAAATTATGTAGACTCAATTTACTATTCTGTAAAAAGGAATCTTTGGAATGATTCCAAGTTGGAGCATAAACGATTTTTTCACCTTCTCTATTCAACAACCAAATTGCACCACCTAATGTATGACCAGAATTATAAGCAGTGATGGTGATTCCTGATAAATTGCCTTGTAAAGGAACAGACTGTGCATAATTTAGAGGTATAATACTATTAAAAAACTTTTCTATATCATCAGATTCCATAACTGCATTTTCCAAAGGGCCGATCAATCCTCTAGCTCTATATAATTCAATTGTAGAAAGACGGCCTAATTTAGCTATGGGTAATGTTGAATAGATCTTGACTCTTCTTAAAATTGGATATTTGTATAATAACAGGGCGAACGCACCTAGATAATCAACTGTTGTTTGTGATAAGATGATAAGGTCAACTTTGGGTATGATTGTCTCTAAAAAGGACAAGTCTGAAATCCCATCCCAACCAGGATCCGCCAGTATGTTTATTTGTTTATCAAAAGTAAGGATTCTTGCTTGATTCAATTGTGCTGAAGATGCTGTCGAATTGGGCAAGATAGTTATATCATCTTCTGGTTGTTCTTCTTTCTTCACTTCGCTGTCTTCCAAAGCTAGTGGATCATACTCATCGTCCTCATCCTGCTTCTTGTCATGAGTTGGAGACAAGGTAACAAACTCAAACATTGAGAATGGCAGTACTCTACTATATGTTTATCGGTTCTTGTTCTTGTTCTTGTAGGGGTATAGAGTAACCATCGTATCGCCTTTAAACTTCTCTGTTAAAACACCGAAATCGAATTCAAATTAAATATCAATACACCCGTACACCACTAGTCCGCTGACGTAAGCTTAACATGGGGATCTGAAAAGAGGGGAGAGTGCTAGAGGTCTTTCAGAGAGTCCTTACAATTCAACAACCTACGCTAACTTGATCACAACAGAACCAGCCCAAGTCTTTAACCAGCCATGTCCACATCTAACGGTTACGACGCAATTTCCACTTCCCATGCCACTGATAAGAGAAGGGATACCCACTATGTCTTCGAAAATGGTAAATTACCAGAGGAGATTCCCCATGTTAAGGAGATCGGTGCTACAACTGGTCCTTTAATGAGTGCCTCTTTTTTCATTGGTTCTAGATGCCGTGATTTTAATGATAACTTCATGTTATGTCAATCTGAAAATGGCGCCAACGGTCCAATGAATTGTTTAAAAGAAGGACGTCAAGTTACAAGATGCGCAGCTAGTGTCATTAGTGATTTAAACGCAAGTTGCAAAAAAGAATTCGAATTGCATTTCAAATGCTTAAACTATTCAAACATGGAATTCAAGAATTGTAGAAAAGCTGAAAACTTGTTAAATGAATGTGTCTTTAAGAACTTACAACTGGTGAAACAAATACCTGATGATGGTGGTAGAGAGATTTTCAAAACAGGTAACCAAATATTCAAGCCTGTCCACCCTCATCGTCCAAGCGATGATGCTTATGCTTTAAAGCAAAAGGAAACTGCCTAGAGTTTTGGTCATCTTAAAATGTATTTCTGTTAGAGACTTAGACGAACTGGATTTATGGAGTTACTTCTATTTTCAAACTACTTACTAGGTTTCTGGGATGTTAGGCCTATTAAATCTTTTATATACAACTTACACTTTCCCCATCTTTTGTTTCCTTATTCTTTCTACTTATTTATTTATTTATTCAATCTATTTTATTCAGTACGTTAATTCAACTTATAGAATTGATGTCGGAATCTCCACCTTCCGGGTGGTGAAAGGCGTGCGCTACCCAACCCAAACCTGGCGACACTTGTTCCGTTGTGGCCTAGTGGAAATGGTATCGATTCATAATGTCAAACAACATAACATGATTTTAAAAAAGTATCACATAAAAGCAAGTAACAAAAGAAACATTTATCATATTAACTATACAAAAACCCTTGGATTTTAATTCCAGTTAATCTTTCAGCATCGAGATGATAAACCTCGTCGGCAGTTTGAAAAATCTCAACAATAAGGATGAAAAAATTATTTCTAAGTTCTGTTAACATCGGATATGATTTGGAGTATTCTTCTTCATTTAACCAACTAATATATCTTAAAACTTTTGGAATATACCAGTCTAGAGGCGTGCAGAAAAATGTATCGATGGTTATATCTGCAAATTTTTGATAATACCTTTGTAAAGTAGTAGCTAAAATACCAGAACATCTCTCCAATAATTCTTCATCTTCGAATTCGGATAGCATGCAGATATCCCAATCAGACTCTGATAATATATAATACATGTCTTCATCAACAGCGACTGAATAATATAGCATCACGATGGTTCTATATAATTGTCTGTTTAAGCTTTCTAGAGCTGGATCACAGTCATCAAGTAATCTAGGCCATGTTCTTTGACCTATATCGGTGGCACTTGAACATGACATTTTAATCAAACCTTCTAAACTAGTCCAATTTTCGGGTATGCGTGGAAAACATGGATAACTATTTATTTGTTCTGGTTCTTTTCTTGAGAAGATTGATAAGCAATAAGATCTATAATAACCATACTTAATTTCTAATAAATCATCCCTCTCTAATATTCTGGATTCTGGTGGTATATTATTCAAAGTTGTTGTATCATGAACTTTATCAATCGAAAAATAATCTAAGTCAAGGTCCATTTCACTATCTTCGGAAGGCATAAGAGCTGGAGTGTTCAGAGGAACTTTGTTACCACTGTCCCTTGTTTCATCTGAAACACTTAATTCTGAGAGAAGATCAGTCAACGATGTCATTGTAAATTTGTTGATTGAGAAACGGTCCTTCTAAATCAAAGAAAAGGGTATAGGCTTTCATCAACTAAAAGCAAGAAGCGTTTATATATTGGCGAGTGCTACCAAACAGAGCAGAATAATCACGCGTCCGACAAAATCTTTGTTTTCCTTGATTAAAGTATATTCTTAATCTACATAAAAACTTTTAAAATCCGGTTTTCTGTATAGTTGTATCTTCAGATAGTTCCACCTATTTGGCTAAAATGAACTTCTAGATTTATCTAGGAAACTCGATATCGCCTGCTTGAAAACTTTCAATTTCCCGTTTTGTCTTCTCAAGACTATGGAGAGAAACTAAAAGTATTTGATAAAGTAATTACCTAAACTTTTATCAGTATTAGTAATGTATTCATTAATTTAATTACTACGAACTATTCATATGTATTTAGGCATAGAAATAAAAGAACTGAAACATTATATTAACGAGCGTGATATTCGAATAGGAAAAGAAAACATGTGAACTCTCAACACCAGAATTTATAAATTCTGTAATAGAACGGTTTAGTAGCAAGTATAGCTTTTTCTTCAGCAATTTCTTGTTTTAATGAATCCAAATCAACTTCTCTTCTACCGGTATCAATATCAATATCAATTGCTTTTCTGAATGGTCTGTAATCTCTTTTCCAAACTGCCCAGAAAATATAGCAAGCCAGAACTAAGGGAAAACATAGCCAGGTTTCAAAGAATGCTTCAGCATTTGGTGATTCTCCAAGTGGCCACAAAGCAACCCAGAATTGACTTGCTAGTATAACGCAGATGAGGCCAAATCCGAAAATACTACCATAGATCCCTGTCTGAGCTGTGAAGGACAATTCGCTTGTATCTCTACCTTGAGCTTTCAAGGCGGCTCTAAATCTAATGTGACAAAGGTTTATACCAGCGAATGTGAATAAAGCTGATAAACCAGATAATGACAATAGCCAAGTGAAAACAGTTTCCTGATCATCATAACAAGATAAATATGAAAGAAGACCGAAAATTAAAGTCATCACAAGACCAACTAGTGGTCTACCTTCTCTATCGATATAACCAAACCATTTTGGACCAAAACCTTGTTCAGCCAAACTCAAGAAACATCTCGAGGTTGCATACGTACCTGTTTTTGTAGATGTTAGTATTTTAATCCGAGTCAAGACAGTAAAAATAAACCCCTAATTTACATACCTGTATTAGCAACTGATAACACAGAAACTAGAATAACAGCATTGAAGACAGATGGAAGACCTTTAATACCCCCGTTTTGGATTGCAATGACAAAAGGACTAGCTGCAGAATATGAAGAGGCCCCTAAAAGTCTTGGTTCATTGTATGGAACTAATAGACCCACCAGAGTTAAAGAAACAATGTAGAATAATGTAATTCTCCAGAAAACTTGTTTAGTAGCCTTTGGAAATGTATCTCGACATGCTTTGTTAGTATCAAGTTTCTAAGAAAAAAAGAAAAAAAAAACAAATAAACATACCCGTGGAAGTGTCTTACGAGGATTTTCGGTCTCAGCAGCTGTTAAACCAACCAATTCGGTACCAGAGAAAGAAAATGCAGCGGTAACAAACACGGTGAAGACACCTTTAGCACCGTTTGAAAATGCACCTGGATCCTGCCAGTAAAGACCGCCCAAATATTCTCCTTCTGGACCACCACCACAATTTAATATGATACCTAAAATGATAAAACCAACAATAGCGATAACTTTAATACCGGATAATATAAATTCCGTTTCACCATAACCCCTAACACCAAAGAAATTGATAACAAGGATAAAGAAATAAATCGGTGAAACCCATGCAGCAGGACTTGTGGTTGTATCCCAGAACTGAATAACAATAGTAGCAGCAACAACTTCGTAAGGTAAAATAACTAACCAGCCAAGAGTATAATTCCAAGTTAAAGTGAATCCGAGAGGTGCAGAAATAAAACGAGTGTTATAGATATTGAATCCACCAGAAACTGGGAATGCAATAGCCAATTCTCCTAGGGCTTGAATGGTACAATACATCATAAGACCCGTTAAAATATAACCAATTAAAAGACCAGCTGGACCGGCAGTGTTCAAGTTGCCACCACTACCAACAAAAAGACCAGTACCTAGATATAACAAGTTAGTAAAGGATTGAAATAAGGAAAAGAGAATGTGTCTCACATACCAATTGAACCACCAATTGAAATCATTTGTAAATGTCTTGATTTCAACTTTCTCTTTAAAGGAGATTTGGAAGATATAAAGTTTGCTTTTTCAACATCTGACATATCTGGACCCAATTCATAGTTATATTCAGCGGGTTTGAAACCATCAACAATATTCTGGTACCATGTTAATTTTGATTCTGGCTCGGGTCCTTCTGAAGAGAAGCCCGAGTCTGTATGAACTTTAAGGGATTCAACTTTGGTTTCTGACATTTTATATGAGAATATTTGACGAGATAAAACAGAAGAAAGTATTACCACGTCACATCACGTAGTCTACAGTCAAGAAAGTATGTGTGCATATGGTGAAGTATTTATACTTGAAGATTTCGACTCCCCGAAAAGGAAGAAGAACTTCAACTTCGGAATGGATTGAATTAGATTAATTGAGATTTAAAGCTGTTTACCGTTGCGTATCCATATGGCTTTACGTATAGGCTATAGCAGACCCCAATGTGCACCGCCTTTCCAAGTTAAGTCCCGGCTTTCTTTCTGCCTTACACTCACCCCAGTTTGGTATACATTTTATGTCATATCCAATTACGTTCAGTCTCTCTACTTAAATAATCAAGTATGGAATTACTGCTGATGTATATTCGAACGCGTCTAAGTCTTTGACAGGATCTATAGCACTTAGAACCTCAGGCTTTTGAGCAGAACACTTTTTGATTAATTGTACACTATTTCCGAACCATATAATTAATTAATCAGGATGAATGCAGGTTCGAACTATATATACTCACAGGATTCATATATATTACCAGGGACAAATTTCTTTTGCGTTTACATCTGAAATCCTCTGATTTCCAGAATTGGGAGAAATCCTGGGAGAGATCATATACTTAATTTCAACAAATATGTTTGACCCCTTTGGCTCTAAGCATCGAGCACTGGGCAGATCTCTATAGAACATACTCAGATAAGTTATCTCGAGATCGAACGTATGTCAATTATTAACGTTTATAAATTCTTCCACATTTTTCTCTCTAACCGCTTACGGTTCAAGATTCTAGATATAGATCGATAGCAATTGATTCTTAATTCAATTCGGTTGTATTATATTCTCATTTACGGGGTTATACATAATTCAAGAATCAGATCCATCTGAAAAAGTGAAAGTGGAAACACAGTGTTACATTATTAGTAAGTCATTGTATATGTGGATTTCTTTTCATTTGTGTCTAGTAGACTCATATATATACAATGCAAGCCATAGAAGTAAGCCGAAACGAATTGCATATAATTACGATCAACCCATTTTAATTCGAAAGTCCACACCCTATATGCCTCCCTAATATGTGTAAATATGGATCAGATCAACCATTTTTCAGAATCGATGTAACATATATAACTTATGATACTTCAATCCATTTCAAATTTTGAAATCTTGAATTAGGCCGAATATATGCTGAAGTATTGCGGCATTGAGCAAACGGTAGCAGCAACAATTAATTTAGGTAAAAACTATTCAATCGATCCTCCAAGTTGACTTGTAAGGTTTACAATCTTAAAGTTTAAACAGATATGTATAATTTGTTGATATATATACTAGGTGTACTTCCGTGTTGTTCTCCCTATCTCAATGGAGATTAACCTCTTATCGAAAGGAATAAGTACATGTATAGGCTATTAACCAAGGCCATAGCCTGAATACGCTGATAGAGCTTCTCCGAGACTCAGTTTATTGGAACATCTAAGTATATCATTTCCGCTCAACTTTGGTATACGTGTACGTACTTCAAAGCACATTAAGCAAATCCACAAAGTTGACACAAAATGCCATATACATATGCATATACAACTGTGAATTAATATAGTGATTGAATTTGGGTTAATATAATATTTAGTTAAAACTTTAAGGATATAGAAGATGGTCAGTGGTGTGGTGTGGTGTGGTGTTGTTCGAGAAACGAATAGTTATAAATCCTGCCTCAATTAAACGTTTTTTTATTCAATTAGAAGTATATATATGGACTAAAAATCGCATTTTGGCGGGGCTTGGTGTACCTGCATTTTTAACACGGTAAGTACGCCACCGACTACCTATTGAAGGTGTATATAAAGTCCTAATTGCACAGACCAGATCCCCCTCCTCTAGCTATATAATTTCGTCTATTCGTCTTTTTGAGAGAATAATTTGGGCAAAGATGTAAATTTTTTTATAACGGGGAGTATTCACTCAAGACCCACTAGTTGAAAGCAGAAAACAGAATCGAACAATATCTCATCTGTGTGCTTGTTTACCTGAAATCTTGTTTTGCTTGTTAAAATCAACAATATCACATCAATATACTTAGTACAAAAATATATAGAGACATTTATAAACCAGTCTTCTCTGTATCACTTTTATCTTTAGATAATTCAGTAACCTCAACAATTTCTTGATTAATGACTTCAGCTTCCATAGCTAGTATAGCATCGGGAGATAAATTGGATTTTGGCCCATGATAGAATTTACGTTTGTACACCCAGTAATATAAGGCAGAGAACATCCAAACACTGCAGGTAATAACAACAGTATAATTCATACTTGTTTTATCAACAGCTTTATAACTTGGGAACATACAAATCACTAGAACAAAAGCACCCCAAATCACACTAATCCATCCAACAACAGGAGACCAAAAATCTCCTAAATAAAACTTACCTGGCGTGAATCTTTTTCTGCCTGATGTTAATCTTAAGAAGATTGGAGATATCCAAGAAATATAATTACCACTAACTGATAAAGAAAATAAAGCAGTTGATGCAGCTGGACCCGCCAAACAGAGACACCCAATCAATAATCCAACACTAGCAGCAAATACAATTGCTCTAATTGGAACCTTCAATTTCGGATTAACCACTTTAACGATTGAACTAAAGGGTAATCCATCATCTCTAGCAAATGCCCATATTTGTCTAGATAAAGCAGCTAAAATTGAAGTACAGCCAATCCATTGTGAGGTTGCAATTAAAACCATCATGGCAACAGCCCAGTCCTTACCCAATGATTCATAAATAACCTGAGCAAATGGAAATCCAGTTTCACTTCCTAAAACACCTTCAACATCGTTGCTCATACAGGCAATAAGGCAAATAACACAAAACCAGCACACATATCCAACCACAGTAGTTGAACTGATAATTCCAACTGGAACACCATAACTTGCATTTTGGGCTTCTTCAGACATATGAACACAAGAATCAAACGCACCAATAGACCAAACACAAGCCATCATACATAGGCAAAAATTCCAACCAGTTGGCCAATCGGACCAGTTTTGAATGGTACCAAAAATGAATTCTCTATCGTTAAAAGGGATATTGTTAACTTTATTACCAGTCGGTAAAGCAATCAAAAATAGAATAACCATAAAAGTACTGAAACAGCCTGAGATATTTTGCAAAGTAGCTAAACTACCAGAACTCAAACAAGTACAAGTAGCAGCAGAAATAAGTAATGCAGCAAATATGCCATAAGTTTTCCCATTGGTTATAACAAAATTTCCGTTGGTATGAATAAAAATAGCGGCTTCAATTTGTTGCGAAACAGTATAGGTAGCACTAACACAAGTAGAACACAATGCCATTGAATTACTTAACCCAATTATATAACTAATAAAGACCCTGTATTTTTCAGGGGCGTAGTAATGAGTCCAAAAATAAAGACCACCACTTGTAGGAATAGCAGAAGCTAATTCAGACATTGAAATACCTATGGTATAAATGAAATGCATTGCTATAAACCAACTCCATATATAGCCAGAAGGGCCAGCTCCTAGTCCGATACCAGTCATTGACGCAACACCAGATAAAATAATCATAACACTATATGAGATCCCAAAGATTTGATAAGTTTTAAAAGAACGACGAAGTTCTTGCTTGTAACCTATCTCAGCTAATAATGAAGTATCATTTGTAGCTTGTTTAGCATCGATTTCATGTTTCTCTGCTTTAGATTGGGCAGTTCTAGTTGTGTAAGGAATTGAAGACGAAATTTGATTGATAGAAGACATCTTTACCCAGTTCTAATTATTTAGGAAGAAATTGTGAATAAAAAGTTACAACATTCAAAAAATCGTTCTTCTTTTATGGCAAGAATAATTTGTATATATTCTGACATAAGGCTAGATTACCTGAATCTAACTTTTTTTTTTTTTCAAGTTGTAAGTGCATGCAACTGATAAGAAGATCAGGCATAGCCCTGTATTCTAAATGCTCTTCTCCAGAAATTAAAAGGTTAGCGGTGAGCATACCCGCTAAGGAAAGGTCATATGTAGTGTTGATAAGGTTGATCGATGAGATTTACTGGATAGAAATTGAGAGGAATCTGAAACTGTCTTGGTCTAGTAATTTAATCTTTTGCATTAATTAATAATAGCAAAAACATTACGTTGTTCAACTTGTTATCGGACGGAACCTGTACATGCGCAATCAAAATTGCGCTCCCCAAAACCCGCCACGGCCATCATCTCGGGCCGCACTCGCCTTCTCTTTCTTCTGGCTAGTCTTAAATGGCTGGTGAAGTGGTTGGTGACATGGCTGAGTAATGTGCCACGAACAGTTTGTTCAACGAATTCGGTTGAGATCAAATCGGTCCACGTACGTATTTAACGTAAGTTTAGTCAAGTTGCCTTGGTTCATTACGCCGAACTATCAGATATCACCAAAATGACTTCTCCAGAACTAGATGTGTACATAGACCAACTGAAGTCATTACCTTTAGTTCCTGTGACTATTGCCTTACTTGCCATTATAGTTACAATCTTGCTCTTGACACAAAAATCATCTCTATTCACAAAATCACAACATCAATTTCTTATACTTGGTCCAAAGGGAAGTGGGAAAACTAATTTATTTTCATTATTGACCAAAGGAGACTTACCAAAATTAACAGTCAGTTCAATTGAGCCAAACCATGCCGATTTGAAATTAGACTTTGATGGACAACATTTAGTCGGTGATTATGGTATTTATGATTTCCCAAGTAGTTCAAAATTGAAAAGTTTACATTTATTCCCTTATTTGAAAAACAATCTCAATTCTACTAAAGGTATACTTTACATTGTTGATTCTTCAAATTTTAATGCTAAGTATTGTCATGATGTTGCCACTGACTTGATTGATATTTTAGAAATCACCGAAGCCATTCCAAACGGTATTGATTTAGGAATATTTTGTAATAAATGTGATTTATTTACAAGTAAGAAGGTTACCAAGATCAGAGCCATGCTAGAGGATGAAATTTCAACCTTATATTCTTTAAGACTGAGAAGTTTGAGTAAAGTTTCAAAAGAAGGTGATGAAGATTCTGAATCCGCAGCAACTGGTTTGGTTGATGATGAAAGTTTGTCTTCTTCTTTTAAAAATGGTAAGTTTGAATTTGCTTTGCTAGAAGGTAACATTGATTTCGTTGATGGCAATCTGTTTAAAGGAAAGTATGAAAGTGCCGTCAACTGGATTCATGAAAAGGCTGTTAATTAGTCGATCCTTTTCTATTTAGCTTTTTTTTGCATACGTCTTTTTCTACAGGCCTACAATCTTATAACTTGTTAATAACTTTTAATATAAACTTTTTTTGTATCCAAATTAGATAAGTGAACCTACGAATTACTGGTTGGCGCACGCTCCAATTAATTCGTGATGATGAAATTCTAGGCTTATATAGTAGACCAACACGTTTTTTAATCCTAGTATTAGGCCCAAATTCATACCCAAGGGCCAAAAAGCATATAAACTCATCAGAAGACCACGAATGATTTCGGTATCAACAACGCTAGGGTTTATTCCGCTTATAGTATCGAACCTTATCAACTATCAAATATCTCATCGGGTAATCCATCCATTATTACAAAAGTATCTCTTATCCACAAACAGCAGCAGCGTAACAAGAAACTTGAACAAAAATCTCAAAAAGTTAAGCATAGAGTATCAAGTCAAACAAACGGGAATATCTCCGTCATTGCAATTATTGAAGCCTTCAGCTAATACACCTGTCAATGGCGACAAGAATCAAAGACTGGTTGACTTATCCGTGCGGTTGTTATTTGATCTGTCGATGTCTTTTTCATTACAAATTGTCAGCTTAGTTTTATTTGAGATTATTGGATTTGGGAATGAAGTTTCAATAAGTCTTTATTGGTCATTCACCTTGTTCGTGTTAATCATTCTATTATCTTACTTGATTCCATCGCTGTTAGTTTTTGATTTCATTGTTTTAAATATTCCAATTTTAAAGAATAGAACAGTTTCTAGTTACAGGGCTTATTTCTCTACATTTGCTGTTGTTTTGATTTGCTGGATTATCTTTTCGCAACTGATGGATATTAGACTAGAAGAAAAAATCGGCTTGACTAACTCTACTCCTACTGATGGAACAACAACAGGCTTATCGTTTGTTCAAGGTTCTTTAATCGAGCTATCGATGATCGGTATTTCATGTCTTGCGTTCTTGAATGGTTTGGGGTGTGTGACTCAGCTCTTCAACACCTATTTCAAGAAACCAAAAACGGTGAAATTGCAAGACATCAAGAAGATCACAGATAGTTTAAAAACAACGGAGAACTTAATCGACCTAAGACAACAAGAAGCAACACAAACGGCAACGAAACAGCACACAAGATCCAAAAGCGACTTCAGCTTACAAGATGAAATTAAAGCTTTAATTCAAATGAAAAATGATTTAATCGATGAATTAACAAATCTAGTTTCAAATTATAGATTACAGCAAGGTTCAAAATCTGTAAATGGGTTATTCAAGAAAATCTATGATTACTCATTTGGTTTATTCTGTCTTTACAAAATTATCAGCATTGGTATAATTAAATTACCTTACATTTTATATAAAGGCTATAATGATGACGCAACAACGACATCAACATCATCCTCAACCACAACACACAGTGATCCATTAGCTACAACCATAGCCAACCTAGCGGTGAAAGTATTCGGTGACGATTACTACGACGTTGATAAACTATCAATCAATATTACTCTAGCCCTATCACTATGTTTATTCTTACTTTCCTTCAACAGTGTGAGAATGACGATGGACAAATTCAGCAAAGTCACCAAACACTCCACGTCTCACGATGCTTCCACTACCAGCAAACCCATTACTACCAGCTCTAACACCACCGCTAGCAAAGCACATAAAAGTTATTTAATCGAACTCCTCATCTCGGAACTGTCTGGGATATACATCATCTCCACCACACTAATGCTTAATTCGAACACATTGCCTCATCATTTAGCCAAATTTGATGAGGTTGGAATAGACAAGATTGCAAATGAGATTGTTGAGAACTGGTATACGAAGTGGTTTGCGTTGAGTTGTTTGGTGTCTATGGTTGGATTGCTGATTATTGAGCATGTTGAGAAAATGTATGGGGAGTTTGAGTTTGATGATGAGGAGAATATTTATGATGAGGAGATGATGGTTGGTGGTGGGAAGCTTGCTTGATTGTGAGCTGGTCTGGTTTTGTTGTGTTTTCGTGTTTGTTTTATGGGTTTTATGGCTGTTGTTAATTGTAGTTCTTTGTCTTTCTCTTATTAATTATACTTATACACACTTTTTTCTTTCGTTTTGTATATATATGCATATCTTTTTCATCTTATCTTGAAGTTCTATTTTATTTATTAAAAATGTTAATATTTTTCCAAGTCCATAGTTTCTCATCAATTACACTGAACAGGGAATACGGAAACTACCAAATCAGTGAATCACTGATCACTGATCACTACAAATTATAATACAATAAACGTTTTAACACAATAATATATTAAAAAAGGGAAAGATCCATACACACAAAACAGGAAAATTCACAGTAAAAAAAAAAAAATAATAAAACATAAAAAAATATCACACATAAGCAGGGGGGTAACAAAAAAGACGAGGGGAAAGAGGTCTATAAACTATAGTATGGTATAAGATAAAAAGGAATGGGTAGAGGAAATTTGGGAAATTAATCATTTGAGAGTTTCAATTTGGGAGAGAGAAGCAAACAAATAGCAAGGCGGAGGGAAACCGGGAAAGACAAAAAAAATAGGATAAACCAGTAATTCAGTTAAGAACACCAGTTTTGTTTGTATAGCTAGGAGGTTAATTCACAACATGATTGAAGAGTTTTCTGTTCTTTTATTCTTTTCATCACTTTGCTTCATTTTTTGAGGAGGGTTGGGAGGGGCGAATTGGGAATATTCTTGTGGAAAAAAATAAGAAAAAGGTAAGGTTTGGGGGACCTAGAAAGCAAAAAAGCAAAAAAAAAAGGGAATAATAAAGATTAGTTTCAATTGGACTTAAATATTTGGTTTTTCATGGGGAAGGGTAATAATTAATTAAAGAAAGTCAAACTGAGTTGTTAGGAAAAACAAAAAAGAGAACTGACTTATTTAGATGAACCAGAGGAGGTGTTTTCTCTAGCACCTGTTTCATTCTTTGAACCGGCAGCAGAATCATCTTCAGCTAATTCATCATCAGCCAATAAATCTTTAGATTGATCAATGTCCAGATCTTGCATAACCTTTTGTTCAATGTTTGGAATATCAGCCATACCGTAAACACCGATCATAACACAACCTAAGACACCAGCAACACAGGAGAAGACTAAGGCAACAATACCTCTAGCAGTGAAGCCAGATGGTAAAGCAGACTCTTGAACATTTTCACCATCCAGGTCTAAGTAGTTTGCAGTATTACCGGCAGCATTACCTTCGGTTTGAATACCAGCAGCATCACAGTTAGAGTACCATTCATCACCAACGTCAACGAATTCTTGAATTGAAGTTGGGTCTTCAACAAGAACTAAGGCTAAACCTTGTAATAAATGCCATTCAATGTGACAATGGAAGTACCAAATACCTGGGTTATCAGCCTTGAATCTAATTCTGAAGTAGGATTGAGGTCTAACGTACAAAACATCTCTTCTAGCTGGGTAATCTGGAGCATCGTATTCGACAGAGGAATTATATGGAACAGGGCTTAAAGATTCATCAATACCAGGAGCTCTTTCAATAACTTGGAAAACGTGACCGTGTAAATGGAAAGGATGTTTACCAGTATCTTGGTTATTCAAAACAATTTCAACGACATCATCTTTATCTAAAACAAAAGCGTTAATGTTAGAACCATAAACTAAAGGATTAGTAGCATCGTCACCTGAAGATAAGACAGAACCTAAGACTGGAACTTTTGGAGCAGTGAAAGTAATGTTGTTGAAGAAAGCATAGTTAATACCGTCACCCAAATTATCCATAACAACGTCAATAGTAATAGTGTAATCTGGTTCAGGTAAGATTTCTTCGGCTTCTAAAGGAACCAAGTAGAAATCATCCAAGAAAGCAGTTATATCTTCAACGAAATATTCAGTAGGTAAGTCAGCATCGGAGTCATAAACGATATAATTGGTAGCGTTATAAATTAAATCTGTTGGCAAAACATCTAACATATCAGTATCAAAACCTTGCATGAAAGCATAATTGGTATCAGTTTCATTCTTAGTATGGATCAAAACGTCATATCTTTGAGCAACTGTAATATATAATATATCAGTAGTATTCTTTTCAACGTAAATACCATCAACAGCAATAACAGTAAACTCATGACCTTCCATATATAAATACTGGGAAACGAAACCACCAATGTTAATAATTCTTAATAAATAAGTAGTATCAGGTTGAACATTCCAAGTACCGTTCATCGTATCGTTGAATAACAAATTTTGAGGAATTGGTTCAGCACCGGTTGGATTATATCTATTCAGGAAATCGCTGGTTAATTCAGGAACCAGGTCGTGGTACCATTCAGAAATGGTTAAAACAACTTCTTCATCATAATCATAAGGGAAGTCATCATCTTCAATGATGAAAGCACCTCTCATACCATCCATGTATTGACCCTTGGAGTGGGAGTGATACCAGTAAGAACCAACTTGATCAGGAACAGAGAAGTTATAAGTATAAGAGTAACCAGGAGGAGTTTCACATTGATTAAGCATTGGAGGACCATCCATATGGGTAGTGTTGTGTTGGAATAAACCGTGGAAATGTAAAGAAGTGTTTTCATCAGTCAAGTTGTTAGTTAACTTGATAACAACGGTATCACCTTTCTTAACTCTCAAGTTTGGCCATGGGAATTCACCATTACAAGTGATCACTTGTCTGGATTGAACACCATCTGGGTTCAATTCAGCCCAACTGGCAGTCCAGTCCAAGGTGTGGGTTTCGGCAAAAGCAGTGGCAGCCAGTAAAGCACTGCTGAGAATTGAAGTGAGTTTCATGATAGCAGCAAGTGAAGGAAGTAAGAACAGAAGAACCTTGAACGGTGGTTGTGAATTGCCTAGTGCTATGTATGAAGTTAACTATTAGAAAAGAAAAGAGGGGGAGAACGCAAATGAAAAAGCAGGCATGCAGTCTCTCTTTATATACTCTGGTCAATTGGCTTACTGATGGGGGAGATAAAAAAATAAAAAAATAAAAAATCCGTCCAAACACACCAAGAGCACCAAGAACCAGGACTCTCGGCCAGACTAGGCGCCTGGGCGAGATGCAGATCTCCACCGGGAAGGGGCCCTAGGCCTGCTGGGGGAGAGAGAGGCCTTACATTTGTCGGATGCCTATTGGCTCTACGGCCCAGTGCTTCCACTTTGTCTTTGACTTGGCAAAGTGAGTAGGAGAGCTCAGATCAATCCTGTTATTTCCGGCCTTTTTCAAGATATCTTTACTAATAGCGGAATCTCGTGTATCTTACTATGTGCGAAAAATGATGAGATACCAGATACACTTTTCGCCTAATTGAACAGCAAAGACCCTGTTAGGGTCTGTTAGGGTCTGTAGGGTCTGTAGGGTCTGTAGGGTCTATCCCTTCTTTTCTCAACAGGTGAGTTATTTGACTCTGTCAGCTCATTTTCTTCTACAGCCATACATAATTAGTGTAATCAATAGAGTCGATTGTTTGAGACTGCAGCTGGGACTACTTAGCAAGCATTTGGGCGGATTTACCGGGTGCGTCATTAAAGCGTACAGTAAAATTAGGCCGGCAGCCAGCCAATCAGAGTGCGCTTGTAATTTAAGCTTATTTAAGGTTGTAGCCAGTTGCCATGTCGAGTCCGATGGCTCTCTAAAGACATGTTTAAGCCGATCTTCGTACACAGCTTACTTCGACAAATTCTCTTACATCTCATGTTGTATTTGCTCCAAGTCACTTGACACTGAACCTTCGAATTGGCCTGCTTCAACACTTTTAGTTGGCTACAAAAAGAGATTTTTGGAAGTTATTATATATATGTACTGTACTACGTATGTAGTGGGAGCTTAATAGTAGCGAGAAAATATATTTGAAATTAAAGGAAATCTAAAGAACAAAAATAAATTTGTACACACAAAAAAAAAACACACTGGGATATATAAAATTGGGAATAATATATACATATATCTATAAGAACGTTCTTCAGAGGGAAAATTTAAAGAAGTTTCAAAAAAGGAGAGAGTTCAATATTAGTCGATTCAACTAAGAAGACCAATAAAGAAATTTATTCACATTCACACACTGACTGAAGGGGGAGGGTTGTTCTTCTACCTTTTAGAACTCTTGCTTCTTGGAATAAAAAATGAGACGGGAAAAAGGGAAATAAAGAAGGAAATAAAGAAAGAAAGAAAAAAAAATTAAGTGGGAAGCGCCAAAAAGAAAATGGGGGAGTTGGGAATATTTTCTTTTGGGTTAAGCAATTTGTTAAAAAAAACATGATAAAGAAACAAGAACTGTAATATTAAACTTGCAACTTGCATTAAAACTAATTAGAATCTCTTGAATTGGAATCTTTGTAAGATCCATCAACTGGTTCTTCATCAGCTAACAATTCTTTAGATTGATCAATATCCAAATCATCCATAACTTTCTGCTCAATGTTTGGAATATCAGACATACCATAAATACAAATCATAACAACACCAGTAATACCGGCGATACAGGAGAAAACAAAGGCAACAATACCTCTAGCAGTCATACCAGAAGGTAAAGGATCTGGTTGAACAGCCTCACCAGTTAAATCCAAGAAATTCTGGGTATTACCTGCGGCATTACCAGTATAGGAAATATTAGAACTATCACAAACTTGTTTCCAGTTATCGGTCAACTCTTCATTCTCTTGGATACTTAATGGATCTTCAATGAACACCATTGATAAACCCTGTAATAAATGCCATTCTAAATGACAATGGAAGAACCAAATACCAGGGTTATCTGCCTTGAATCTAATTCTGAAATATGAGTTTGGTCTAACAAATAAAACGTCTCTAACAGAAGGATAATCAGGTGGAGTATATTCAGCTGTCTCATTCCATGGAATAGGGACTGGTTCATCTGTATAATCAGGACCTCTTTCAATGATTTGGAACGCATGACCGTGTAAATGGAAAGGATGCTTACCTGGATCATTATTATTCAAAACAATTTCAACAATTTCATCTTTTTGTAAAACAAAGGAGTTGGTGTTGGAACCGTAAATCAAAGGATTGGCTGCATCTTCACCCGAAGAGAGAACTGTACCTAGAACTGGGATTTTTGGTGCCACATGAGTAATGTTATTGAAGAAAGCATAGTTAACACCATTACCTAAATTGTCCATTGCAACAGTAACTTCAACTCTGTAATCTGGAGAAGGCAATAATTCATATTCCTCTAATGGCTTCAAATAGAAATCATCCATAAAGTCATATTCATCTATGAAATATTCACCAGGTAATTCAGCATCGGAATCATAAACAATATGGTTTGTTCTGTTATAAACTAAATCTTCTGGCAAAACATCTAACATATCAGTATCAAAACCTTGCATGAAAGCATAATTGGCACCAGTTTCATTCTTGGTATGGATTAAAACGTCATATCTCTGAGCAACTGTAACATATAATATATCAGTAACGTTCTTCTCAACGTAAATACCATCGACAGCAACAACTTCAAAATCGTGATCCTCCATGTATAAGTATTGTGTGTTGAACCCTCCAATATTAACAATTCTCATTAAGTAAGTGGTATCTGGTTTCACATTCCAAGTACCGTTCATACTATCGTTGAATAACAAATTTTGAGGAATTGGTTCAGCACCAGTTGGATTATATCTATTCAAAAACCTAGCATGTAAATCATCCACTAATTCGTGATACCATTCAGAAACAGTTAAAATGACTTCTTCATCATAGTCGTAAGGATATCCATCTGGATCATCAATAATGAAGACACCTCTCATACCATCCATGTATTGACCTTCTTGATGGGAATGATACCAGTAAGTACCGACTTGATCAGTAACAGTGAAGTTGTAAAGCATGGTTTCACCAACTGCAATAGGACATTGGTTTAGCATTGGAGGGCCATCCATTTGAGTTGAGTTGTGCTGGAATAAACCATGGAAATGCAAAGAAGTTAAAGCATCTTCAAAACCATTGGTCAAGTATAATTCAACTCTATCACCTTTATTAACTCTAATATTTGGCCATGGAAATTCTCCGTTACAAGTGATAACCGGTCTTTCTTGAACACCGTCAACGTTTATGTCTGCCCAACCGGTGGTCCAATTGAAGACATGGGTTTCAGCTAAGGCTGCTGTAGCCATTAAAGTACCTCTAAGAATTGATGTGAACTTCATAATTCTTCAGGATATTGATTTTTTTTTTGTTTTAGTTGTTTATTAATATATCAAGTAAACTAAGTGGGAAAGGAAAGGGGAATGAGTTTAAAGAAGAAGAGCACCTTTTCCTGTCAAATGATTATGTGTGTGAATGTGAATATGATAGGGAATACTTACAGAAAGAAAAATTCTAAGGTAGGAGGAACTACTTTTTACAATAAAAAGGGGATCTCACAGGCTATTTAAATTAAAAAATTATATAGTGAGAGAAGCAACACCCCCTAAACATTTTCTGCATGTATACACGAGTAGGATGATCCATCCAATGAAATGTTTTTTGCAGCCTGTTAATTGGCTAACCCCAATATAATTAATAGCACTCTCTTAGAAAAGAGTGCTCTGGTGGCCTATTTTGCTAAATTTGTTAGTACACTAGGTATTAGTATTAGTCCTTGGCGAATTAAGCTCATGTCTTCAGGTTCTTGGCCAAGTATATGAGAACCACTAGACGGAGATTTCGCTTTGTTTATAAGGATTCTCTGGTGTGATTCAAAGTTGGGCCGGTAAAAGTGTGCTGGAATAGGAGCAGTTGAATATTGAATCTGTCTGTATATATGATATGTGTAAAGCTAAACCAAAATTCAGGGTCCTGCTTTGTGCCTGAAATCTAAGGGTCCTGGAGCCGCTGCGGCCGGCTGCAAAACCCTGAAGAACTTTGAGGGTTTTTTGATGACCCAACAAACGAAAAGTTATCGGTTTGATCAACTGCATCTTACTACTTAAACCCGATTAATTTCGAGTAAATTAAGTTGGAGGTGTGAGGGACTTATATTTTTAAGACAAACGATAGACTGGACGAGAGTATCTTGAGAGTTGGCAGTGGCTGCTTGCATTCAGGTACACCAAATCCTCAGATCATCATGACTCTTAGCTTTCATATTCATTCCATGCTTATTCTTGATATATGGTAGTAATCCAATCTATTTGTTTCAATTTATAAATACATAGAAGAAGATTATGGATAACCAGGACCCGAACCAGCGGTTGTACATACGTAACTATCAAATGGCAATTTTAGATCACAATGGTGGTTTTTTTTTTTTGAAAGAAAGGTCTTGGCTGTAAATCCTAAAAGCATGTATACAGTATTGGTTAATTTGTTATTTAGAAGCATTCAAGACACAAAATATATATCCAGTCCACAAATAGGGCCCTACGGGTATATTGAGGCAAGATTTACAGATCCAAAAAACTTTAAGCATACCGGATTGGCGAGATATGATAGGCGAAGGATGAGATTTAAAATATCGTACCATTTTAGTGAATTTAGCAATATTTACATATTTAACTAATTTGCAACTTCAGGGTACTATCTGAATATGTCTGAGCTGTTTCAGGACAGATTCGATAACAATTTGGTCAGATTTATAAACCTATGCTAGAAAGACTAGACACAAGGGCAAAAATAGGAATCTGCCTTCCCTATATACTAAAGGAGGAATATAGTCATTGGTCCCAAACCCGAGATTCTGAATGTTGATGGAGTGACTATTATTCAATTAAATGGAATTTGAGTCGAGATTGTACATAATCTCTGTATCGTAATAACGTGATGGATAATAATAACTGTCGCCCAAAAATTATTAAACTTTTGAAACAACGAAAGATTGGAATTATTAGGTCAACTATCTGTATGCGGGATATCATGACCTGATGACCTGGGGAAAAAGCAATGATGTCAACATGTTCTTGATCACGTGCCTACAATACCTCTTGAAGGCTTACGTAATAAAAATAATATTATTATTAGTCAAATTATTAATAAGCACTCTTATTAACGTCTTCAAACCTCACAATCAATCCCTCTCCCAATATATAAAATCACAAATTCTAGGAAATGAAACAAGTAATGGAGAAAACGCTATTGAAAGCCAAAAGAAAAAAACACTAAAAGAACCAAATAGGCAAGCACCTGAATGAAGGTGAGGAGCATACTTATCTGGTAGCAGTGATCGAGGTATGCTACTAATCTTGAAATTCATAGAGAAACCTAGTTTTAAAATTGAATTATATAATATATCTTAATTCAAGACACAAGAAGCTGTCTCTCGAACATATTTGTATGAGAAAAACACTACATGGAAAGCAGACGCAATACAATGAAGAAGAAATATAAGGCCATGTTTTCCCTATACAGCAAGGGATGTTTTGATAATATTCTTTATTTTTCACTTATATCCAAAACTTGGCCCTGATTATTGGAGCCAGAACCTAAATCTCGTAGATGGAATTTGTAAACTTCCCTGAGATGGAATATATTCAACCCCGTAATAAGAGTTGAAGTTCTTCCTTAGAAAACTTTAACACCAAGCGATGGAACCTCCTGGGAATAATAGTGGTAGAGGCTAAGACTTATTCCCAAGATTCTTTTTCATTTAATACTTTAACTAGCAATGTCTTTATCTTTGTTATCTAATCAAAGTATGTGCAATCCTTTTACTTTAGCACAGTAGCGGAAACCAAATTGATCAATAGGAATGGAGTGAAAACCGTTCCTCTTAAGTCAAATTAACAAAATCTAGTGGGTTGAAGGATCATTACACCCGAAAATATAGCTGTTCATGAGTGAATTCTAGGCTGAATGATTTCTGCCTTACTTTTCTGGGATCATAATATTGCAAAGACAAAACACTTTTAGCTATTGGGTGTTATATATGTTTTTAAGGTTGAACTATCAATCCACCGATAAACGGATGCATGTGGTTCACTATCAATCAGGCCCTGCGAGTCGCTTAGCAGATGTAGAATGGTAGCTAGATATTCCAGATGTGGTTTCCGTGTATTCCTAAGTCACTTAGTAATCATATTTTACCAAAGTTGAGTTGTTAGTAATCACTGGCCTCAAGATATAACTTGATTAACAACTATATATTCTATGTTCATGCTGCATTTTATTACGTTGTTAAACTTTAAGAAGGGTTATCTCAAAGAGATTGTGCTTCTTATTCTGTGTCAAGTCCTTAAAAATGTCTTCTCAACTAACTGCATTGAATGCTACAAAGCTTAATGTATCTAAAACTAGCGATTCAAAAACAAAAGTTCTCAATAATCAGTTTGGGTTTGATAAAACTTTCACCCACAATATGTTACAAATCGAATGGACTTCTGAAAAAGGTGGGAGTACCCGAGAAATAATACCTTATGGTAATATATATAGACAAGATTTGACCAACACTACTCAGTTCAACACATATCAATCAATCAAGAATTACATAAACATAGCTTCATTCCTTCCAAAAGAAATTCAGTTGCTGCTCTTTGCCTACAGTTTTGAAGAAATATCACTAAGTGATTCCACAGTTTATCAGTTTGTGGATGTTTTCAAATTGTTTAACTCTCGTCCAATCATGACTATTACGTTCTCCATGTCTGGAGTGGTTTTATTTTGTTTATCATTAACCAACAAGTCTAAAGTTTATTTCAATTTAAGTTTATCAACTATCAGATCGGATTCAGGCTTGTTACAAGAACTCTTGAGTTTGAAAATTAAGAAAGTGGTTATAGAAAGTAGAGTGCTATCCGGGGTCATAGCTAAAGAACATGATTTGATTGAATTCATTAACCATTTGTTGTATATTGTTGATACTCCAATCATACAATTGAATTATCCTGTGTTCCCATCCTTTGATGCTCAACCATGGTTCAACAAGGTCACCCATATTAAGTACAATGATTTCTTCTCTGATTTTGCTTGTATCAAAAATGAATTTCCAAGTTTAATCAATCTAACGGTTCAACTTAGAGAATCCAAAATTTCAGATGATTGGTACAGTTTAATTTCCGATCCTAAACCTAATAAGAAATTAACCTTAGAGTTTATGTATTTGAACCCTATTAACTCAGAACTTTCTGAATATCTTGAACGCTCCGGTAGAGAACAGGTTGAAATCAAGATGACTGATGCTGCTGTTCAATTAAATAAAGAAACTCTAAATTTCTACTCTAGTTTGAAAGGTATGCATAGTTTACATTTACATCATTGCTTACCTCCCTATCACTATGGATTTGGTATGTACACGTCTCCTTTAAATTTTGATTTGCTTCCTGAAATTCCAAACGTCAGAAGTCTTAACATAGAAGCAGAAGATCTGAGTGATATCATTCTAGAAAACAAATCAATTGTTGATTTAACTTTATTCACTTCAGATTGTGTGAATGTGGACTTGAGTGGTTTGAAAAGATTAACCACATTAAAGCTTGCTGTTACGCATAATGAGCCTGATGGAAAACACATCAGTTTCAACATTAAAACTTTCACATCGATTCCAAATTACGTTACTAAAATATCCATTAATTCTCCAATATCCATTAAAGCCGGCACTGAAGATGATGAAAATTATCAACTGTTCCTATTAACATTACCTAAATACTTACAAGTTTTTGAATGTTCAATAAGTGATTTAAACAAATTTGACTTTTCCAAATGCGAACACTTAAGAACATTATCAGTGATCGAAATGAACGTTGGGGGTACTTGTTAAGGGTTAGTTGTTACTTTTCTTTAAGTAGTACTCTTATTTTAGTACCCAATTTTCCTTAAGTATTAATGATGTTACAACGCCGCTGCAGTTAGCCTCTTGTTTTCTGTTTTCATATAAATGATTTATAGAATTAGGTGAATGTAATGAGCAATATGAGCTACATTACTGCTACCGTTTTTACCGTTAAGATGAAAGTCTGAATCATTTTTAGTTTCAATTAAAAACTTTAATTTCTCTTTCTATAGACTATATTAAGTTCTGTATAACCAACTGTCTATATTTATCACTATTCACTCGAAAATATACTAGATTCATTCATTTTAAATCTAAATGAGAATATCTTTACATATTATATATAAGTTCATCTAGCACTGGTACTCTAACTTAAAACCGTCGGCAGGGTAAGGTCTCTTCTCTGGTAAAATGATCTTGCCCTTCTTTTCCATGGTTCTCAGTTGCACAACGTGTAAGAGGTTATACAAAACCGTCAAAATTGGGACTTCAACTTTATTTTCCTTAGCAATTTCTAAAACATTACCAACGAGAACCTGGTATTCGGTGTAATTACCTTTTTTGATGTCAAGCAGCATGGATGGAGGGTACCAGTCACCATCATTAGATCTAATCATATATTCCATTATCGATTCAGACAATTCGATCCCGTCAGATTTAGCAATGGCTATAACTTCCTTCATAGCAGGTTGAACAATTGAATCAACACCACCAAATAATTCCAGTCTACCAATATCAACGCCAGTCAAAGCGCAAGCAGTGTTAATAGTAGCATTATAAATCAATTTACTCATTCTAGTGTATTTCACGTTTTCATCGTAAATGATATCATTTTTATCCGTAGTGTAAACTTCTATAAACTTCTCACAAGAAGCAATTTGTTCTTCCTTTGGAGTAACCTTATTGTAGCAAACACCACATTTAATAGAATCATGTAAAACGTGGTCAACCTTACCATCCAGTATAAATGACGAAATCATAGTGACAGCCGAAAGAATGGTAGCTTCTGGAAATGATTTTAAAATGCTCCTCTCAATACCAAAGCCATTTTGTAATAAAACAATAGCAGTGCCTTTCTTGTAGCACTTTTCAATGATTGGTTCTAATGGTTGAACATCTGGTGTATTCTTCATTGTAAAAACTACAAATTCAAAAGGACCATGCTTTTCCATTGCTGATGCAACAGAGTTTTCAACATGAGAAGGTTTGAACCCCTTGATGCTACCATAGTCACAAGATTCAATGTCAAATCCATATTCTGATAAACGCTTGTAATCAGACCTGACAACTGCAGTAACTTCTGCTTTTCCACCGTATTCCAAGCCATATGCTCCAATGGTACCAACACCACCCATACCCACTAACAGAACCTTTGCTTTTGAGGACATATTTCTACGATTGGTTTGTAATATAGTGAACTGAGTAGGAGAAACTGGATTAAACTGAGTACAATTTGCCGATGATTTTCTTGAGATGACCTCAATAAACTCAAAAACGCTGGTTCAGCACTGGAATGACCTAAAGAAGAAATCCCGGTGTCGGGGCAAAAATAACTGTGGCACTAAGAGTCTAGAGACTGCAAGTTTCAAAGCCCATATTGAGAAATCATGTTTCATAATTAAAATTACAAATGAAATTAAGAGCCTATGCCCAGTAACATTTAGGTTTCCCTCTCCCTTTTTTCCTTTGATCAGAGCAAGTGCAAAGTCCCAATTAGGAAATAGCGGGCGGTCTATTGTCTGCCCCCGGTTCAGGACATAAGGCCCGCGAATAGCCGAGCAGAGCGCAAACAGACCGCGTGGTAGCCACCTATAAGGATTTCGGTGTGCTCCTGTGTCAGAGCTGAGTCACTTAGCTGAGTCACTTAGTGGTCACCCTCCTAAATCTATCACTTGATTAGCTATATATATATTCTTTACTTACTCCAGTTTTTGTCATCAAACACAGCATTCTAAAAAGTTCTCCACGAGCAATTGTGATTCTTCTGTTTTACATCCATTAGCTTTCTCAGAAATGTCTGCCCAGGTAGCCGCATTGGACTCTTCAAAACTTACTGTCTCTAAGACCACATCTCCAAAGTCAAAGGTGCCAAATGATCAGCTTAAATTTGGTGAAACTTTCACCGACCATATGCTACAAATTGAATGGTCCACTGAAAAAGGTTGGGGTACCCCTGAGATTAAGCCTTATGGTAATATATCGTTAGACCCTTCATCTTGTGTTTTCCATTATGGCTTTGAATTATTCGAAGGTATGAAAGCCTACAAAGATTCCAACGGTCAAGTTAGATTATTCAGACCAGAAAAGAATATGGCTAGAATGAACAAATCAGCTAATAGGGTCTGTTTGCCAGCATTTGATCCAGAAGAATTAATTAAATTAATTAGTGAATTCTTAAAAGTGGATAAGGCTTTTGTTCCGGATGAAAGAGGTTACTGTTTATATCTTAGACCAACCATGATTGGTACTACCGCTAAATTGGGTGTTGGATCTCCAGATAGAGCCCTTTTATTTGTCATTGGTTCTCCAGTTGGTCCTTACTATAAAACTGGGCTCAAAGCAATTAGATTAGAAGCTACCGATTATGCTACCAGGGCTTGGCCAGGTGGTGTTGGCGACAAGAAGTTAGGTGGAAACTATGCTCCATGTATTAGACCTCAATTAGAAGCTGCCTCAAGAGGCTACCAACAAAACTTATGGTTATTCGGTCCTGAAAAGAATGTTACTGAAGTTGGTAGTATGAATTTTTTTATTGTCTTCAAAGATCTAGCGACTGGTAAAAAAGAATTAGTTACTGCCCCATTAGACGGCACCATCTTGGAAGGGGTTACTAGAGATTCAATCTTATCCTTAGCTAGAGAAAGATTAGATGAGAATGAATGGGATGTTAATGAAAGATACTGCACTATCACTGAAATTGCTGAAAAAGCTGAAAAAGGTTTATTAGTGGAATCTTTCGGTTGTGGTACTGCTGTTGTTATTTCTCCAATTAAAGGTATTGGTTATGATGGTAAAGAAATAGAAGTTCCATTATTGCCAGGTAAAGAATTTGGCTCATTAACTAAAACAGTTTCCAATTGGATCACTGAGATACAATATGGTATTGTTGAAAGTGAATGGTCAAAAGTAGTTGGATATTGATATTTACTATTAAATATATATTTGTAAAACAATGTCTATCAACTAATAGATGTGAACCTTTATTTTATAGCAGATGTATATATTTATGCTTTGTTTGTTTTTCTAGTTATTAATTCTTAGAAAAATAGATCTACCCACTTTATCTTTTGAGTTGCATTCTACCGGTATAAAGTGTTACATAAGTAAATTTCCTAGAATTACCCTTATTGGCTTCCCTTCAGTTGTTCGGAGCTAAGAGCAAATGAGGAATCCGATTTATTACAATCAACATTCTTAGTGCATCCACTAACGAACAATCGGGTTCTTTGAATGATTGGAGATAATCTATCAAGGGTAATTAGTCATATCCTTAATGGCTGTATGACTATATAGATATATCGGTAAAAACTTAGTAAATTAGAAAGGCCGGTATTTGCATAATATACAATAAGAACAAAAATTTAACTTTATAAAAGACAAACAATTTAAATCGGGATAAACGGATCCATTTTCAGATTATTTAATATAGTATCAGGTTAATATAAGGTAATATAAGTAGGAAATGGTGATTTAATGTTGAAGCTTCAAAAACTAGAGAATGACAAATCTTTTTTAAAAACCAATTGTGTTATGAATAGTATATCTAATATTGTAACGTAATGCTAATTGTTTATAATTCAGGAGCTTTCAATTCAACTTTTGTAACAATAGTAGTTTCTTGGGAGCTAGAGTTAGAACTTTGGTTCGGATTCGGAGATATTACCGCCCGTTCATTTTTCCAATTCTGAACTAGCTTCAGGGATTTGTTCAGTTGATGCGTCAGCTTCCGTCGAAGGCTCAAATGTAGAATTTATTGTTTCTTCGGAAACTTCTTTAACCGCGTCTGTCGATGATTCTATCATAGTTTCGGTAACCAGGGTTAGTTCAGATTCGGTAGACAAATAGGTGGTAGAAGAGATCATAGTCTCACTTTCAGCAAAGTATTCTGAAACTGGACTAGAATTATTCAAATCAGTATTGGAATTATAAAACTCGACTGATTTTTCTTGTAATGCTTTAATCTGACCATTATTATGGGCATATTGCAAACCAACGGATAGTAAAGCAATAAAGACAATAGATATTAATATCAGTAAAGGAGATGATGACCTAGCTGTTGCATAATTTTCAGGAATTTCAATAACGTTAATCGTACTATCAGCAGAGACACTAACTAAATAACTACCTTTTTCATTGGATGTAATTTTAGTAATTGCAAATTTATGAGCATTTTTCACTTTTTTAATTAATGCTAAGTCAGAATATCTAATTAGAACAATTGAGCAATCTGAACATGCCAACGAAATTATACCATTAGTTGTATTTACATCCATTGAAGTAACACCCTTTGATGATTTGTCAACGACAGCCTGTTGAACAACGGCCGATTTAGGAATGGAAAAGTTAGAGACTATCACCGTATTCTGTTTTGATGAACCTGAAACAACTAAGGTATTGTCGTTGTAAAATTCAACTTTAGACAAAGTGAAACCTAATGCTTTTGATAAAATTTCTTTACCGGTACCCATAGAAACAATATGCAGATCCTTCTTCGTAACATAGGATAGAACTGTGCCATCAGGAGAAATGGCGATATCCTTTACTTCACCAGATGTTTTAACTGGAACACTCTTAGATAAATTGAGAGTACTGTTGATAATATATAACGATGATTTTAGATCACTCATAACAATTGCAGCTTGTGTTCCATCTTTACTCAATACAGTTAATTTCTGATAAATCAAATGATCATGACCTTGATGGACATCAACTGAATCAAGAAATTCGATTTTATTACTCTTTTCATCAATTTGAAATTTTCTTAAATGTGTATTTGGAAAAGTTTTATCTGATTTTGAATTAATGTTAACACCAGTCAAAATGATACCATTTTGAACATCCAATGACATCGGACAATCTTCATCATCTTTTAGCGAGTACTCCGTAAACACTGATATTCTCTCTTTTTTGGATGGATTAATCTTTAAAACGGTTAGTTTATTCGGAACACCATTTTTACCTTCACCTCCACCACCTGCAGTGATAATTGTATCGCTGTTAACAAACTTGGCTCCATATGGAGGGCATTCTAAACCTATTTGAGTTGTCTTTAATCCCATGGCTATAATTGGAATAATGTTATATGGGGACATGAGGAGATGAGGGAAGAAGATAGCTTCAAATTAAATCGATCAGTTGAAACAGTTAAAATGGAGTGACAGCGAATTCGATCAACATAACAATCACACCTCGGACAGTCTCGGCTCGACCCATACCTATGGCGTCGATTGGGATTTATAGATAAAGAGCCGCACACTACAGAATTAGGAATCAAATTTATCAATGTTCAGTGAAATATAATTAGAAGGGAAACTAAACAAAAACCAATCAATGGCACCGTGGTATTAATGCAAGAACTATAAAGATAACTAAATAAAAGAAATAAAAAACAGTATAAAGCAGAAGGACAATCAAACTATTTATTTAGAAGACTCACCAGAGTCTTCTCTATCTTTAGCAACTGAGACCCTACTTAAATTAGCAACCAGATGACTATTACCTGTTCTTCTTGGAGAAATGGCTTCAATAACATCGTGATATTCGTCATCAACATTTGTAACAGGACCAGCATACCAGTTTTTGGCATCTAGAGCATACCAACCACCAGCACCAATGAAAACAAAACCTAAAATAACAACAGTATAGTTCATGTCTTCTTTTGTAACTGGCATATAATTAGGGAAGATGAAAACGACAGAAACAAAAACTGTCCATAAACAAGCGTAATACATAATTGGTTGAGAAAGTTTACCTAAATGGAAAGGTCCCCTTTGGACACCCATCTTCTTAGCATTCATGGCAAAGAAGAAGATAACAATAATATAAGACCAATCAGTACAAATAGCACAAGCTGAAAAAATAGCATTCATTGCAACTGTTGAACCTAAATTAATTAAAGTCAATAATGAATTAATCAGAACAATTAACCAAACACATCTTGTTGGTGCACCGGTTCTCTTAGTTAAATGATGCCAAAACTCAGGACGTGGAATACCCTTATCTCTAGCAAAGGACCATAATGATCTGGAAGTATAACAGACTGCGACTGCACCACACATCCATAAGATCAAAAAGCAAAGAGCCAAATAAGCAGTAGCGGCATTACGACCCATAGCATAATCAAAGATATCCACAATTGGTTGACCTGAAGAAGATGCTAAGATTCCTTCAATATCTGTACCCATACAAAGTGTAATAACGATAACTAAAACCCAACCTAACACGGCAGTGGTGGTTAATGCTGATGCAATAGCTAATGGAGTCTTATACGCAGCATCATGAACTTCTTCTGCCATACGAGAAGTAGCATCATAACAAGTCATGACCCAGGAAACATTTAAGAAACCAAATAGAAAAGCCCACCCATCAGCACTCCAACCAGTACTATTGATAACTGTACTAAAAGTGAAATTACGGGTGTTATAGTCTGGACATTTGACAAGTAATGTAATAATAAGGGCAATTGTAGAACAGATGTTAATGACACAATAATATTTGGTAACACTGGATAAAACAGAACCTGGTAAGGAATTAATAATACCATGAGTGATGATAATCAAAATTGCGACTGCGGTTATATGACCTCTAGTTGGGACGTAGGCATAATCTTGATACATTGAAACGGTTTGAAGTAACAATGTAGCAGCACCAAAATCAGTAGAACAAGCACCTGTCAGCGCACCTGTAATATAAAGCCATGAGTCGATCCAACAAACAATTGGGACGTGCTTCTTAGGAACAACATGGGTAATGACATAATACATACCACCAGATGTTGGGAAACAGGAGGTGATTTCTGCGACGGACCAAGCAATACATAAACAACCAATAGCACCAACAAACCAACACCAAACACAAGCTGCAGGTCCACCACTCCATAGTGGATACAAGTATGTAATTGAAATGGTACCCATTAAACCAGAAATAGATAGGGCAAAGGAAAATGTGGATAGTAAGTTATAATTTCTTGAGAACTCTTGCTTGTAACCTAAAGCAGCCAATTCGGCACCATCAGCATCGATAGTGACTCCAGTAGGAGACATAACAGGAGATATAACTTGGGCTTCTGTATCAGTATTTTTCTCTGACATGATTGAAACGTGTGTATGTGCTGAGAATTAGTCGATGATTAAAGAGCATACAAGCTAGTTAGTGAGACGAGAAAGGTGGATAAGCACTTAGATTTATATAAATTGAAATTTTTTCAAAGATATCATGTGCATATATACTACTCGTATCACTAACTGTCAATTCTTGCATGCCGCATATTCCAAAACGAAGCTACTTAGATTAACGTCATCCTGATCGGAGGGTGTGTGATAGGTTGAGGCTTGTTAATTTGTTCGATCATACACAATAAAGAGGAACGGAACGCCAGCCGGCGACGGTGATTTGCCAATACATATAATATGGGATTATAATACCAACGAATTTTAGTTCAAAATTCACTTCCATAGAATCTATACGACTTGTGTTGTCCTCATTTTAAGATGTACTCGTTGAATGAAGTCGGTCCTTATGCATCCATTTGTTCATGGCCAGAACTCTATAAACAGGTACTGCACAAAGGGTTTTGGGCAGATGAACTTAAAATTTAACCCAAAAGAGTTAAAATGAAGAAAAAAGTACACTCCACTCTCTTATCTTTGAGCACACTCAGAGATCTCTAGCTGCTTATAGTTCAACGCCAGTTCTATATGCATCGAAGTGCAACAGTTTTCTATCATCATAGATTTTTCATATGTCTCAATGTAATAATCCTGTATCTATTTGAGATACTGTAAAGACAGCCTATATTCCGTGTCCAACGCTGTCTGGGGGGTTGATAGCACTTATGAATCATGTTGAGAATGCCCAGACAATGAGGTGCGATCTCTTATCAGATTCTCTTATCTTCTTGGGTACTGAGCCGCACGTTGGGTAGATTAGTAGGTGGGCGGTCATGGCCTACTGAGAAAACGTTGCCAACCTCCGGTGTATAACGAGAACAGAAATGGCCAAGCTACTCATACTTGGCTCAAGTAGTCAGTAGTTGTACATATATCATTGGAAAGTATATTAGGTAAGCACATACAAAGGGGATAAGGTCTCGGTGGAATAATCTGCTCGCGTTCACGTGTTGTTTGTTATATGGGCCAGTGATATGATTGGAGGAGCGTCTGGAGATCTAGCGGTAACTAGTTCTGGATTAGGTAATTTTCTTTGTAAGAGTAAATGCACTTTTCTCATTTGATATAGCTATAAACCTCCAGATGTGTACACTTCAACACCAAGTTCTACCTCGATTAATATGCGATGGGCATTGGGCATTGATGGATCTGGCGGCTCTATCACATCGATCTAGCTGACAACTTTTAAAGTCCTCGAGAAAGAAGATTATAAGCACGCACATGGACGTTAGTACCCTAGATATGGAAAATGCGATTGCTGATTAATAATTACACAACAATCAAGAAGCAAGAGTAAGGGTCCCCTCTTTATAGCAATCACTGGTTGTGTTTACTTTTGCTTTAATTAAGTATGACTATTACCAAAGTCAAGAGTGGGCTGTTATACGTCGCCGTTTCTGAACAGTTTAACAACCATAGACATCTGTTGTATTCGTTGAAAGTTAGAATTATAGCTTTATTAACAACTCTATATTTCCAGATTTAAACGCCATTTAATTATACTTGCTTGGCCTGCCAAGGTAAGAGAGATAGCTTGATCACATCGAAGTTTAGAAAAACCTCCTGTGTAGTACTGAGGGCCCGACCCTCAAGCCGGCCCTGCTTCATTCGGAAAGCAACTCACGATAAGCCAACATCGCAGGTATGAATTCTTGAATTGAAACATCTAGAAATTCATGTTTATTATTTGCGCCTTATTCAAAACTGAATGTGAATATACGCATGGAAAAAGTATATGTATATGTATCGGAAAATTTGAAGGAGATAGGTGCAGTCCGAGCAAGTCTATAAAATGTCTTAAGGAAAAGATTCGGACGAGCAAAACTACTTATTTATATGTAGATAAGTCACTAATAGGTCCCATATCATTTTAGGAAATTTAATTCATTTGAGACTAAACTAAGAAATTAATTACCTAAAGTGTCCCTGTATTTCCGTTGCATTGTTAATCTCGAGGAAATTAGTACGCTTTCAATTTAATAATCGAGGCTCGGGAGCTGGGGGAACAAAGATAGAGAGTTATTAGTTCTAGGTAATTTTTTCCTCTTCCTCAAATAACCAGAGGCTTATACATGGGATGTTCGGCTAGTATATGTTAATCTTTGTTGATTGCTTGTGTATATATTTAAAAAGAGAACTAAGTGAAGACTAATCAATGCCATATTGTGGTATTAATGTAAGAGCTTACAAACAGGACTATGTAGTTAACTAAAAATGAAAATGAAATAGAAAACACTATATAAAGTAAAGGGCCAATTTAATAATCAAGAAGAGGAACCAGATTCTTCTTGATCTTTCTCATGAGAGACAGAAATCCTTGAAACCCTACTTAAATTAGCAATTAGATGGCTATTACCTGTTCTTCTTGGAGAAATGGCTTCAATAACATCGTGATATTCGTCATCAACATTTGTAACAGGACCAGCATACCAGTTTTTGGCATCTAGAGCATACCAACCACCAGCACCAATGAAAACAAAACCTAAAATAACAACAGTATAGTTCATGTCTTCTTTTGTAACTGGCATATAATTAGGGAAGATGAAAACGACAGAAACAAAAACTGTCCATAAACAAGCGTAATACATAATTGGTTGAGAAAGTTTACCTAAATGGAAAGGTCCCCTTTGGACACCCATCTTCTTAGCATTCATGGCAAAGAAGAAGATAACAATAATATAAGACCAATCAGTACAAATAGCACAAGCTGAAAAAATAGCATTCATTGCAACTGTTGAACCTAAATTAATTAAAGTCAATAATGAATTAATCAGAACAATTAACCAAACACATCTTGTTGGTGCACCGGTTTTCTTAGTTAAATGATGCCAAAACTCAGGACGTGGAATACCCTTATCCCTAGCAAAGGACCATAATGATCTGGAAGTATAACAGACTGCGACTGCACCACACATCCATAAGATCAAAAAGCAAAGAGCCAAATAAGCAGTAGCACCATTACGACCCATAGCATAATCAAAGATATCCACAATTGGTTGACCTGAAGAAGATGCTAAGATTCCTTCAATATCTGAACCCATACAAAGTGTAATAACAACAACTAAAACCCAACCTAACACAGCAGTAGTGGTAAGAGCACTAGAAATAGCTAATGGAGTTTGCATAGCAGCATCTTGAACTTCTTCTGCCATACGAGAAGTAGCATCATAACAAGTCATGACCCAGGAAACATTTAAGAAACCAAATAGAAAAGCCCACCCATCAGCACTCCAACCAGTACTATTGATAACTGTACCAAAAGTGAAATTACGGGTGTTATAGTCTGGACATTTGGCAAGTAATGTAATAATAAGGGCAATTGTAGAACAGATGTTGATGATACAATAATATTTGGTAACACTGGATAAAACAGAACCTGGTAAGGAATTAATAATGCCATGAGTAATTAGAATCAAAATTGCGACTGCGGTTATATGACCTCTAGTTGGGACGTAGGCATAATCTTGATACATTGAAACGGTTTGAAGTAACAATGTAGCAGCACCAAAATCAGTAGAACAAGCACCTGTAAGAGCACCTGTAAGATAAAGCCATGAGTCGATCCAACAAACAATTGGGACGTGCTTCCTAGGAACAACATGGGTAATGACATAATACATACCTAAATATCCAAAACACATAAAATAGTTAGTAAATTAATTTATCTTGGAACTATAAACCATGATATCAGCAAAACATTTATACGTACCACCAGAGGTTGGAAAACAAGAGGTGATTTCTGCAACAGACCAAGCAATACATAAACAACCAACACTACCGACGAACCAACACCACACACAGGCTGCTGGGCCACCCGCCCATAGAGGATAGGAATAAGTAATTGAAATGGTACCCATTAAACCAGAAATAGATAGGGCAAAGGAAAATGTGGATAGCAAGGTGTAATTTCTTTTGAATTCTTGCTTATAACCTAGGGCAGCCAATTCAGCTCCATCGGCATCGATTGGAACTCCAGTAGGAGACATAACAGGAGAAATAACTTGGGCTTCTGTATCAGTGTTTTTCTCTGACATAATTAATAAGCGTCTATGTGGTAAGAGGGGGCAGTTTATACATAGAGAGCTCTCAACATATTAGGTTTGGGTGTACTGAGAAAAGAAGATAACCACTTAGATTTATATTAATTGAAATAGTCAGAGTCTCAAAAACATAAGGTACACACTGAGCATACTATAAATCTTTCTTTTCCTGGATTTATGTCCAATCCCAAAAGAACCTAATGGAATTATATTCCTGGAAGCTAGAAACTTCCCCTTGATATGCCGGCTAAGTCCTGTTGACTTATTCACATAAGTAAAGGGGAACGAACTCCAACCGGAGACGGTCAGCTATTTGCCAACATAAACAATTCCTAATTATGTGATTTCTAGAACACATGCTCTTAAGACTTCTCAAAAGACGAACACAAAAACTAATTGTACATTTAATTTTCTTATCTCTGATCACCCCCTAGAGATCTCTAGCTGTTAATGCTCCGAACTGTAACAGATTTTTTCTATCGTTCTCGATATTTCATTTGTCCCAATGCCATGCTTCTATGTATATTTGAGATACTATAAAGACAGTCTATATTCCGTGTTGAGAACCGTTGGAAGATTAATATGTTTATATGTGGATCATGAAAATTTCCATGCTGAGAATGCCCAGACTATCAGGTGCACCCCTATCTCTTATCACTTACATATTATCATTTTTTAGCTTTATAGTTCCTTGGAAGATCTTAAGCTTCAACTAGTCGTTTGGAGCATCTATTTAAATAATTAATTGCGTATTGATGACCACCCTGAAGAACCGTTGTTAAAGACCTCATATATTTGCGTGGTTTTGGTAAATGTCACTCTTACTTAGCACAAGTAGTTATATTAAACACTTATCTATGAGGGAAACATAAAGGGTTGGATTTGCTTTTATTCGGGAAATATATTAGTTATCCAAAAGAAATAATATCTATGATTATGGGTGATTCTACAAAAGCTAGGCTAGCTAGCGCCTAGCCAGTCGGAAGAAGTTCACGTGATTTTTCTAGTAGATGATCGTATCGAGCGGTAAGTAGATCTTGATTAAGCATTCTTCTTTTTAGGCACTAATTGCTCTTTTGTCATTTGATAATTCGAAAACTTCAGACGTATTCAGTTCCACTTCCAATTTTACCCCATGATAGGGGCCTTGATTAATAATCATGTGATGGGCATTGGTAGCGGCTCTACAAAGTGAACTAGCTGATATCTTTTAAAGTCCTCGAGAAAGAAGACTATTACACATACATATGCACGTTTTATAGTTAATCATGTAGTACGTAATTACACAACAATTAAAAACCAAGAGTAAGGGTCCTTTCTCTTATTTAGATTCAATTTATGTGCTTCCCCTGCAATGGTACTAGATCGCATCCCAATCTAAAGTCAGCCAAGCATGATAAACAAGTGTGGTATGTATTGAGTTAAATTGAGACATCTTCAAGCATGCTTGCAATTTTTGTTATCTCTACCTATTCAAAATTGAATATACATGTGTATGGAATAGGCATAAACCTATAGAAGGATACACCCCGTGTCTTTACAATTGTTTTAAGAAAAAAGAATTCGACGAGCAAAACTACTTATTTATATATAGATAAGTAACTAATACGTCTCAATTACATTTCAGGAAACTTAATTCATTTGAAATGAAAGATAGTGCCTAAAGTGTCTCCTTATTTCCGTTGCTTATTGTTAATCTCAAGGAAGTTAGTGCTTCGAGTTTATAAACGACTCGAAGGGGAAGAAGGAACAAAGAAATTAGGCTGATAAAACTTATAGGAAACTTTATCCGTTGCCTTAAGTAATCAGAGCTTTCTATGTAGCAAATTAACATTCATAAATTCTAGTGGAGGCTATTCTTTCAAAAGAATCCACTAACTTTTTTTCACAATTGAAACAAGATACATTCACTAAAGTATTTAAATGATCACTGCAATAACATAACCTCAAACTGAACCAAAATTGAATAAATAATATCCTTGAATGAATTAGAAAATGAAATAAGATCCTTGAATGAATTAGCAAATGAATGAAAGGTCAGCTTTAAAGTACTAAACATAAAGTGTCCAACCACCAAGCCTATCTGAACCAATTTGTCTTACAGCATTTGCCAGCTCATATGAGAAGTTTCTATTCTGACTTATTTAGTAGTTCCAAGGACAATCATCATCGATGACCACTGAACTATAACTTCTATTAGAAAATTTGATATATCTGCGAGTTCTAACGTGCTATCTTTTGTGTTAACTGAAGTTTTATTGTATCGGGTTTTCATTTCCTACATCCCATTGCTCGCTCCCTGCTGCCTTTAATCTCAATTTCAATTTTGGGAAGATCATAAAGGAGAAACGAGAAACGAGAAACGAGAAAAGATACCCAAAATCAAGCAACCCTTACCTCCGTTTTCCCATACTTTCAACTCCTAATAATTATCAACTCAACCAGTTTATTAATCAAAAAATAGAAGAAGTGTTTATGTGGCCGGTCATGCTCTAATTCTAATTATTTTGTAGGACCATACACAAGAATCAGTGGAGCAATATTCGGTCTTTTACACCGACATTATTATTTCGTAAACTAAAGATAATATATCCATTTTTTGAATTTCAAGAAAAGGGATCATGGGTATTTGTGTCGGAATATAATTGCGGTTGGATTCCTTATTTTTAAGTTGGGATTTATAAAAGGGCTTCATATGGCGTCACAAGATATATTAACGTAAAAGTAAAGTGAACTGTGCATAATAGTACTGTGCTTAACCGTCAATATCCATTGATCATCTTTCTTGGGTCATAGGCTCATAGGCTATCCTTATTAATTAATTACCCCACACCCAAGATTCTAAAGAGTTGATTATACTAACTAATGATTCGATCATGTTTTCAGAATCCAGTATATATGTATGTGCAGGATTGGCAAAATTAAGTATGTTACATGTACGTCCAATTGTTCAATTGGCCCTGCGATACATCTCCTTACATTTCCAGCGCAGTCCACCGCCTCGCTAAAAGGTTTAATTATCTTATATGTAACGCCAAGGACTATTTATATACATAAATCATATTATCAAATCAACAATTAACCAATTATTGAGTCCACCATATTTACTTTAGATTGCATATGCATTCAAGTCAATTGAATAAAGGGTTGTTAGACATGTCTTGATTTCAATCAGTACCAAAGTCATGATCAATTGGACAACAAATAAATTTAACCGAAATTAATTTTCGAGGGCGGTTCAAAAACTTGCCGCACAAGTCCCAGAGGCATAGTGGTTGAGCAGCGCTGCGGCTAGAGCTGCAAGATGGGGTTACCCGGATTTCCCCTGTATTGATGTAGGGTATGATAAGGGCTTTCGGCCAATGAGGAGTAAGCAGGCAGTGTAAGAGATGCCCTGGCTGTGCTGCATACACATCTCGTTATATGGTCCCTAATTCGATCAAACTTCGATGTTAGGCCTCCTAACTTCGACTTGTGTGTGTGTGTAGATTTAGGATACTCTCAGCAAGTTTGACAGTAGTGCAAAGGGGGGTCAAAGAAACGGCCAAGTAGCTATTTTAGTTGGTCTGAAGGGATGATGCAACGTTCAGTCGCTAATCGAAAAAGAGGGAAAGCAATAATTTGCAGGTGATTAATTATTTTCAAGTAAGTCTGTAACAACTAACTTCAGATCGAATTATAGTTACAGCTATGTTCCGACGACCGCCGGAACAATTATAGCTAATCGATCATAGAATAATTGGGTTGAGATTAAAGTTAAGTTTTATTGCAATCAATGTTTTATCACGGTTAGAGTTGTACTTCACCTATGCCTGTAAGTTGAAACTACTTATATAGATTCGATATAGGTATATATCGTAAGTTGGCATATTGTAGATGGTACTTGTATCATGGAAAACAAGGGAATACGCTGCGATGATTGGTGCAAATAGAACACTCGCAGCCAAGGAGATGAATAAGTGTACGAGAAAGCGGGCCAACAATAGGACTGTTATCACACATCCAAATGGCCAAATCTGTACTGATTGCACGAAAGAACGTAAGCAATACATGGGATATAGGAGATTAGATTAGGTAGATCAACAAATCACCGAATCCAGCCTCCAGCTCTGTCCTCTTCTTCTTCTTCTTCCCACATCAGACCCGTCCCCGACCAGCTTCTCAAGGTTTAGCACCTCTTTCCATTTTGCATCCCTATAACCAATTGTAACTGGGCTTATCTACTCATAGTGCTACTTCTTCCCTGATCTTCATTATCTACCCTTGCCATATCAATATCCACATCGTTGCTACTTATATATATAACTCTGTTTTCCCGTTACTCTCTTGCTCTTGGACTTTGCTTTACTTTACTTTGCCCCTACTTCTTATGCTTTAAACACTTTGAATCATGATACATTCTCAAGTCATCCCTACTCCAACGACCAATGGAGAACCCAACGACAGAGCAGACGACTTTGTTCAAGAAGACGAACATCTGACAACTCCTATCTTAGAACCTTCGAAGTTCTCCTTCTCTAAAAAGCCAATATTAACTAAAAGGTCCTCCCACTCGTCTCAAATCTCTGTCATAAATAACTACCCTCCTCAGCAATGTGATCAGGTCGACCACGACCCCGACCATCGTAAATTTTACACCCATTTCAGAGGGGTGCTGAAAGACAAACAAGAACCCCCAGAAGAACTACTGGATGATCCATCGTTTGCAGTTGACTCATACTATTCTGAAAAAATTAGAGCTCCTAGAATGTCTCTGGCTAGTCTGCTGAGCAGTAACGGCGGCCAGAAGTCCAGGCAACTCTCTAAGACGTCTACCCACACCACAAGATCAAAACACTCCTCAACTAATACCTTGGATAGTTTAGAGGAAGATACAACTAAAAATTCGGCCACGACCGCCAATAAAACTGATTATAGGCCTGCTTCCTACGATCTTAATAAGGCGTTTGATAGCAACAGCAACAGCAACAATAACAACCACAACAGTAAGACTCATTTTAAATCAACTTCGAGAGACTTCACAAATGGTGGTACCCTGAGAAGAGCTGCCACTAATGGCAGTACCACTTCTTCAAATGTTTCTCCTACTAGAAATTATAAGGGACGTGGCGAGTTGAGAAAGACTCACTCCCAGACCCTCATTAAAACCGTCAGACAGATTAAAGGTCCTCATAAATTAGATGACTACATCCCAACCGTTTTAAGACCTTTTGACGAATCAACTTTTCCCAAACAGTTGGCTTCTTCCCCAAGCTCAAATGATTCAACGGAGGAAAATACAAAGGGTTCTGCATCAACTAACAGAACTACTCCTCCCAGATCCACTCCTTCAAACTCGCCTTCTGATTCGTTGAAAACTTCACCCACATTATCAAAACTTGCCCGAGTTTCATCTGGCGTTGATCCTCTGTCTAAAAGTGAACCAGCAGTCTCTAGCAAAAAGCATACTTCACCAGCTCCTCCTAAGTCTCCTATTTTTCATGGTCTATCTCCAATTAATTCCAATAACACACTCGAAGCAGTTATATCAAATTCTTCTTCGTTGACTCCAACCGCTTCTATTATTTCAACTTCAAAACTTTTATCGAAAGACTCAAGTAGGAGTAATATTGAACCAACTCATGCTCACTGGCGTCCAAATAACTCGACTAGTCAATGCTCAAATTGTAAGCAAAGATTCAGTTTAATTAGAAGAAAGCATCATTGTAGACATTGTGGTTCAATATTCTGTTACGATTGTTTATCAAACAAGGCTAATTTAAACTTATTAGCAAAATTTGAAAAGCCAATAAATTATTCAACTTACTTACAACACAGACAAAAGCAAACGAAACACTATGAACAACAGCAAGGAATAGATTCAATGATTGCAATCTCAGCAGTTAGGTCAAATGACTCTTCATTGTTTAATAATACTATTAGAAATTCGCCAACTGATTCATCTAATTCAATGAATTCATCAATGAAATCAAAATCTACATCAAAAACTACAGCAGGCGCTATGTCTACTTCAGCTTATTCAAAATATTGTAAGGTTTGCGATGACTGTAATTCACAATGGCTCAAGTTTTTGGAAACTGGTGTTGATTATGAAGTTGATTATTCTGAGATAAAACAACAAGTTGGTGGTTTGAATTCGCCGGCTTCTGGAGACCTCCAAAATAATGATGATTTTTTAAAAGGTGATAAGAGAAGAGAGAGCTGGGGTGACTGGAATTGGAGTACTTTTTAAAGTAGTCTTATTGAAAATGAATGGAGCTTGTGTCGCCTCTTGCTTTTGGTGTTCTAGTGTGTATTATTTTTATTTTTTGTTTGTCTGGGTTGTGTTATCATTAGTTTAAAACTATTGTTGTTATATATTAGTTGCTTTGAGGTGGTTATTTTAGTGAAGTTATGTATTTATCATTCATTTTCTGCAATTCTCAATGTGTTTGTTCCCATTGTTGCTCCTTTATCATTTTATTCTCCATATATTACTCTTTATTATTATCAATTCCTATTGGATCTTTCTCTCATATCTGCTGAACTTTCAATTGCTTTTTTAGTTGGGTTTTCTTAGTGTTAATGCTGCTTTTTTGGTACTTTTAGAGTTTTCGTTTTTTTGCTTACAGTTATACCTCATTCATATTTTTTAAAATTTTTAACATCATTAAGTTTTTAGTTGTGCTTTATTGCCTTTTGCTTTCTTTTTCCATGCTTTGAACGATCATGTTTTAATTGGCTTTTTTATTGTTTTGCTTCTCTTTTTTTGAATTTTGGCTTACTGTTTTATTTTATCACTTTCACTCATACTTTCTTTTAGTTATACATTTGTTTTTTGATTTACGTACATTTGCTTTTTGCTTTAGTTTTATTCGTTTCTAATATATTTTTTTTGCATATTTAAATTCGGCCTCGGATCAAAATTATTAAGAAATTTGTCTAAAAAAGATAAAATATATTAGTATTAATATTCAGAAACACACTCAACTGGGTAATCTCGCCAAAAATGGTAGCTTGATTCCAGAATATGGTAGCCACTTTTTGAATTTGTGTTTCCAATAATAATCTGCATGCATCTATCAGTGCCATGATCGATGTACCCTGCATCTCATAGGATAGATAGGCTATTCTAGCAGGGCTATTTTCTTTTCCAGAATTATATTCTACCTATTTAGACCTTTATAACTGCCACAATTGAATTTCTTTTTAATCTAACTTATAACATGTACATCTACAGTTAATATAGCATATCCAAAATTGGATTACTATCTTACAAGTCATAGCGGTTAATTCACATTATTGTAATAAGTTTTGTTAAAACCAAATTGTGTGCTAGAGAAACAGGGTGGAGAATAATATGTAAAGGATTTGGTGTAGGGATGTATGGAGTAGTCGACCGACCTATAACTGTCAGCCGCACGTCGCTCAAAACTGGATCAATTTCAAAACATCAACAAAACGCAAACACGGTCATTAGATGGGGTTGTAGGCTTTGTATAAACAAATACACATTACAACTGTATTCTCATATACCCTCTTACTAGAATATATATTACCTCTAAATCCAGCTATGGCCGAAGAATTCAACTTATCGGTTACCATAGCCCAGTTTCAAGAAGATTTTGGGAACTATGAATTAGAAAGTGATGCCAAAGAATCATTAGAAGATCTTAATTTATTGGTTGGACAACCTGATTTAATTCAAGATGAAGAAATTTTTGGAAAAGTAACCGAATTAATTCATTGTTATCAAATACTCAATCCAAAACAGAAATTTCAATTAGGCTTTTTGGTTTCGGGTGCCTTACGTTCATATGTTGATCTTAACGTTAAAGAGGATCTAGAGAAAGGTGAGAATGCAAATGACTTAACACATAAACAGATTTTGCAGTTATATGGTTACGTGATGTTTGTTTTACTTTATACGATAGGTAAAGAACCGGAAATCAAGGAAAGTGGTAGAGGTAGAAATGATGCTGGCGATAGACACGAAAGAGAGGTTCTTAAGCAACAGTTCAAAAAGTCTCTTCAATTATTAAATGATTGCTTCGATACTTTGAAGAAATTATTCTCAATTAATTTGTCATTATTATTTCAAACTTCTCCTGAAAGGAATACATTTATTGGCTCATTATTTCTAGGGCCTATTAATTCACTATTTGAAAATACTGAAAGAATGAAAGATGAATTATTTAGAAAACAAGCATTTGATGTTATTGCTATAGCCGTCAAGCACCATAATCAAATAGATTACGTTCAAAATACAATTTTACAAGACTTGACATATTTCCCACATTTAGCTACAAACATGGCAGAGTTTTTATATTTATTGTATTCTCGTTATGATTCATACCAATTAACAGACAACCTTTTAAAAGAACTAAGCTCGAAACAATTTCGTGATGACGATAACAGTGGCCCACCATCGGTTAAGAATTTTCTGGTTAAATTGGCTGAGTTGGCTCCTAGATTAGTTATGAGACAAATTACATTGATTGCACAATTGCTAGATAATAATTCTATGACTTTGAGATGTGGTGTTATTGAAGCTATTTCATTTATGATTTTAGATTTAACTAAATCGGAAGAAGATTATATGGCCAATGAAAAACAAGTTATTCATTTCCTGGAATTATTTGAAGAGAGAGCTCTTGATGTTAGTACGTTTGTTAGAAGTAGAGCTTTTCAGGGTATTTGCCATTTACTAGAAAAATCAACAATTAAGTTCACTAATAGAAGAATTAAATGGACTAGATTGGCTGTTAAGCATCTTGAAGACAAATCTCAAATTGTTAGAAAAAATGCATTAAAGCTACTAAGTCAACTAATTTTAAATCATCCATTTGAAGCTGTGGGTAATGGTAGATTATCCTTAACATTTTGGGAAAGTGAATTAAATAATACTATTGATAAATTAAAAGATTTACAACCTGATTTATTTCAAGATGACGAAGATGGAGAAGCTAATGATACACAAGCTGCAGGTGATATATTAGATCGAAGTCAAATTCAAGAAGAAGAAGAAGAAGAACAGGAAAATGATAGCCGAGAAGAAGGTAATGAATCATCAATCGTTGCAAATGGTACCAAGAAGCAACTTTCAGAACAAATTTTAGTTAAACCTGAACCTAACGATAAAATGGACGTTGATGAAGCTCCTGAACAACAACAGTCTGAAGTTGATCCAGAAGTCCTCGCCGAAACTCAATTAAAATATAGATATTTCAAGGATTGTGTGAAATTTATCAGAATTATCCATAGAGCCAGTGAAAAATGTTGTGAGTTATTATATTCAAAATCTAAGAATGAAGTTGTTCAAGTTATGGAATTTTTTGTTTTGATTGATTCATTTGGTGTCGAAAACGCTTATCTTGGTATTAAAAGAATGTTACACTTAGTTTGGATGAAAGGTAGTAATGAATCAGAAGGTAATGACGTTGTTAATAAGTTAATTGATGCTTACCGTAGACTCTATCTTGATACCCCATTTGGTGCTAGTCCCCTAGAAACTTCAAACTACATTGCTTCAAATTTAATTAAATTAACATATAACACTTCTATGGCAGATTTAGCTTCGCTAGAAAAACTATTAGGGGAACTATATGCTCAGAAATTCATCGATGGTATAGTGGTTGATATGCTATGGAGATTCTTTACTCACGAGGAGACAGCTAAAAAACAGAGAAGAGGTGCAATTATTGTTTTAGGTATGCTTGCTTTAGTTGATAATTCCATTTCTGCGAAAGGTTTAAACTCAATTTTAAATGTTGGTTTAGATTTACAAAGTAAAGACTGGACACTAGTTGCATTTTCATGTGTTGCATTAAAGAGAGTTGTTCCTGCTAAAGCCAAAGATGCATCTTCTTTTCAAGTTCCTAGAGTTGAAGAAGCCATTTCTAAGTTGAGAGCTGTTATGTTAGTATACACTGAAGATGGTGAATGGTTTAGTGCGGCCGAAGAAGCTCTGAATACAGTATACACTATTTCGTCTCATCCAGATCAAGTTTGTTCAGATGTTTTGAAGGAGAAAGCATTAGGTGTCTTTTCTGATGATGAAGAGAATGAATACGAAGATAAAGTTGTTTCCTTATCGCAATTACTATTTTTAATTGGTCATGTTGGTTTGAAAACAATTGTTCATTTAGAGAAATTAGAAGCGGAGTTTAAAAGAAAGAAAATAGCTGCTGAAACTAAGAAATCAGAACAAGATAATGAATTGGATATGATTGGTGGTAATGAAGACGAATTTTCAGATGTTGTCGCAGGTATAAGAGAGAAAGAATTACTATATAGCCCAAGTGGTCTTTTGGCCAAGTTTGTTCCATTAATTAAAGAAGTTGTAGGTAGGCAAAATGATTACAATGATCCAAGATTACAAAGACAAGCCATTCTATGCTTATCGAAGTTCATGTGCATTTCTCCTAGGTTCTGTGAAGAGAATTTGGGTACCTATTTAGAATTGATGCAGAACTCACCAGATGCAATTGTTAGAAGTAATTCAGTGTTAGCTTTAGGTGATATGGCAGTTTGCTTTAATCATGTTATTGATGCTAACAAAGATTATTTATATGTTGGATTACAAGATAAAGATTTAACGGTTCAGAGAACATGTTTAATGACGGTTACATTTTTAATCTTAGCCGGACAAGTTAAAGTGAAGGGACAATTAGCACAAATGGCTACACTATATGTTAATGATGATCAAGGTATTGTTGATATGTGTAAATTGTTCTTCACTGAATTAGCCACTAAAGATAATGCAATTTATAATGGTTTCATAGATATGTTAAGTGGGTTATCAACAGATGCGAACTTAGAAAGTGCGCAATTCAGAGAGATTATTAGATTTGTTGTCCCATTTGTAGAGAAAGACAAACAGAAATCCCAATTAGTTAATAAGTTATTCCAAAGATTGAGTAATGCAGATAATCAAAAGGCTTGGGATGATTTAGCCTTTGTTATTAGAGAAATTATACCCAAAGAAAAGAAAGCCGAAACTGCTACTACTAAGATGTATGAAGAAGTTATAAAGACTATTGAAGAAGGTTTCCAAAGACCTCAGGAAATAGTTGAGTAGTTGTTGTTTATAGGATCTTTGTTGTATCTTTGTATGTCTATTTTCTGTTTGTATTTTTAACTATTAGTGTGTTTTATTTTTTATTGTTGTTATTATTAGTTATATTATTAGATATACAATATATATAAATTAAACAAATGTAGAGTTATTATAAAGAGGATAGCCAAACAACGATGGTACAAACAAAAATTCAAGAGAAAAGGGTGATATGACTGTCAGTATAAAATTTACAAACAAAAAAAAACACAAATTCGTAAAATATGTACAAAAATAAAATAAAAGGTGGATATGTACACGATTCTTAAATAAGGGGGAAAGTGTCGATGTATAATGGTGGTATAGAAAAGCACAGAAGTGAAGCGTAACAAAAAAACATAGTTCGTGAATTAATTAATTCATTTGATTTATTCTTTGACCAAATTCTTCTTTCTATCTCCAAAAAATTCTGAAGGATGATTGAAGATAACAGAACCTTTAGTTTTACCCAATAAGTAATCTAGAGGTAATTGTTTAGAAAACAATTCACCGGAGTCCAAATGATCTTTAACTAAATGTGCAACACCATCATGGAACAATGGATCACCATTTAGTGATTCACATCTAATCATTCTGTGCGGATTCTTCAAAGTCGTTTTCAAGCCAATGTCAATTTCATGCAATGTTTCAATATGATCAGATGTGAATGCGACGGGAACAATAACGACACCGGGAACGTCAGACTCATTGAACTCGTCACATAATCTCATTGTAGTTTTATCAGTTTTTGGACCTAACCATGGTTTTGGACCAACTTGAGATTGCCATGATAATCTATATGGGTTTTTAAACTTTAGCTTCTCCATGGTTGCATATACTGTTGCAGCAACCTCGGGTGGATAGGCATCAGCTTTATTAACTATTTCCATAGGTAAAGAATGAGCACTGAATAAAATGACGACTTGATCTCTAACTGATTCAGGGTAAGATTCAAGGGCAGTTTCAATATGTTTAACGAAAGTGTCGATTAATGAGAAATGCTTTGGCCATCTATCAATCACAGACCATTCTATTTGTCCGTTCGGATCCATATTTAGAGCTGTTCTATACAACTCATTAATAGAAGAAGCACAAGTAGAGTAACTAAATTGTGGATATTGACTGAAAGCAACAGCTCTTGTGACACCATCGTCTAGCATCTTCTTGTAAGTTTCCTCAGTTAAAGGATTAGCGTATCTAAACGCAACATAAGGCTTATGAGGAGCTGTAGTTGGTGATATTATATCTAATCTTTCGCAGACTTTGGTGGCCTGGTATTCAGACCACTTTCTGATAGGAGAACCTCCTCCTATTTGCGTGTAATATTTTTCAATCGTTGGAGTTCTTCTGAATGTAATAATCTTTGCAATAAAATTTTGAAATCTACCGAATGGAATCAAATCTTTGTCTGAAAACAATCTGAGTAAGAAGTCATAAGTCTCTGGCACAGTTGATGGACCACCCATGTTCATAAACATGACGGCAGTACCGTTTTTTGTGGATTTTGGGATTTGGTTGGTCATTGTTGATTGGAGGCGACGATTCGCCAACGTCGCTAAACATAACACGGATCTGGACGGAAAACGTAGCATATTTATGAATGTGAATTCTATGGGATCCAGAGACAGCAGTTCTGTTGTTTTCTGCTAGAAAGAGCCAGATATCGGGGACAGACAGGACAGACAAAACAGACTTCTCTTTGGAAGTATTTCTATTTTCTTTTCCGGAGCTGTGATTCGGCGCAAAATAAAAAAACACAAGAAATTTCAGCGATTTCCGCAGCGCCGCCCGCTTTTCGTTTTTAATTGGGCGAGATTGAATTTAATTGTGGTTTAATTTAAAGTAAGAAAACTAAATCACAAAACTGGTTCAGCTCAGAAAACCAGGAGCACAAACAATGTCCTTTGATATCAACTGGGACAAGATATACACAGATGACAGTATCAGAGACAATCTCCAGGACTTCCTTAACGAAAAGCTATCGGAAATCCCGCTCCCCACGTACTTGAACGACCTCAAGATAGTCAAGTTCTCCCTAGGAGACAAATCACCACAACTCACTATCAAAGATATCAACTATCCCTTTCCTGAATTCTATGCTGATACAGACTTGCCCATTTTCACTACTCAGGAGCAGCAGCCGGCGCCTCCATATGCTCATGGCATTCCTAGACACCTTACACAAACAAACCCGCATTCTATCATCTCAGGGCACGCTTCAAAACCCCCAATGCTACCAACCACCTGGGAGGCATCAAGATCTCCTTCCCCTTTAACATTTAGCGGAACTCCTTTTGGAAATAATAATGGTAGCGGTGGCAATAATCAAAGACCCTCTACCCCAACGTTAAATTCCCCTCCCGGAATTCTGAATTCCCCAATTGCCTCAAGAAATGCAATTTTAGGAGGTGGAGCAACACGTTCCAATTCAGCTCATTTTTTAACTTCTGGTGGAGTTGGATTGGGTGGCTTTGGATTAATGGAAACCCAACATGGTGAAGTGGAAAGACATCACGAAGATACTGGAAGGACTGCTGAATATCAGTCTGTTCCTATGAATACCAATCTAAGCATTGATGGTGAACTAGATTATAACGATGATTCGATAAATACTTCAATCAACGATGTTACTAAAGGTATATCTAGTATGAGTCTTAGCCAAACTAATGAACAACATAAGCAGCAAAATGCCGACGAAAAGAAATCTACAGAACCGCCAAAGACTAATTTCGATTTACAATTAAGTGTTGATTTAAAATGGGATTCTAACTTATACGTTGAAGTCGTTTGCAATCTATTGGTTAATTATCCTGCCCCTGAGTTTATTAAATTGCCAGTTCGACTTAAAATTACAAATTTATTTATTCACTCACTTGCCATAGTTGCATATTTAGATAAGAAGGTGTATATATCATTTCTATGTGATATTGACGATAACGAACAACCTGAGGATGGTAACACTAACAGTAGTAGTAGTAGTGGTGGTAACTCAGCTAGATCGGATTCTACTAATGGTGGTGGAAGCTTAGACGGAAGACAAGATTCTCGCAAGTCATCGATTACAGAACTGCATCATATTCCAGCATTAAATAGAGAAAGAATAGATATCATTAAAAACTTGAAGATTGAAGGAGAGCTAGGTAATTGTGACTACTTATCTGATGAGGTTATAAATCACCACTTGGAAACCTCGAACGGGTCCATTTTAAGGAATATTGGTAAGATAGAGAAGTTTCTGGTGACTGCCCTGAGAAGTCTGCTTATCCGAGAACTTGGCTGGCCGTCGTGGATCGAGCTAGATTTCGGAGATGACGAAGACGATTCTGACTCTGATTCTGACCCAGATACTCCTGAACCGGAATAGTGGTGTATATTGTATATAATTATCTATAGGAATAATGGAAAAATTCAACAATTTAAGAAACCCAGTAAATATCGGTGTTAATTATCGCTGACGTAAGCACGCTCCAGGCACACGAACAATGAATCTGACAATTAGTGATTGTAGCTATTTTCATTGATCCTATGCTCCGGCTCACGCCAAATCACTCAGATTCGAAATTCCACTGTTACTATATAAACTGCTAAATATCCCATTTTATTCTCTCGGCAAGTTTGATGCTTTTCAAGATACTATCATACTGCTCATGATGTTCAAAGAGCTCCAAAAAGTGGGGTCATCATCCTCTATTAAAGGCATACTAAGAAGACATTTTCATTCAACTACTCACAACGCAGATAATCAACGTCTAACTCATTATGAAATTCTTCAACTACCAAGAACAGCCACTTCAAAGCAGATCAAATCCAGTTTCAAAAAACTGTCGTTAAAACATCATCCTGATATTCTAAAATCAACAACGTTATCACACCAGGAAAGAGAGAAGCAGAAAGATAAATACATTAATATAGTTAAATCTTATGAGGTCCTATCTAACCCAACTGCCAAATCTCAATATGATTCTTCATTAGGTGGCCCCAACCTTAGTAGTTGCCATAATCCAGAGATGTCAAAGCATGCAAGATCAAATGCATTTCATTATAATTCAAGACCACCAAGATATGCGGCATATAAAACAGCTTATTCATACTCCCCAAACAATCCACAAGACGATGTGCCCCATTTCGATGCTGCTAAACATCTAAAACGAAACTTACAAAATGAAAGAAGAGTCCAAACTCGTAGAATGGTTCAAGATGGTGCTGACATCATCTCACATGATTTATCATCTGGTTATTTTAGACAACCTAGTTATCATTATAATCGTGCCAGTCATAGTATTTATAATAGATCCACTATGGCAACTAATGCTAATTCAAGATATTCAACTGTTCATAATCCACCTGATGTTGGTGATGGAGCTAGCAGTAAAATCTTACTTGGTGTTGTAGGCTCATTAGGTTTACTTTATTTTGGTTTTAAGAAATCATCGTCCACTTCTAAATCTAAATCTAAATCTAAATCTAAATCTAAATCTAAATCTAAATCAGAAATTTCAAACAGAACAAATAGTCGCAATCAAGTGCTCAGGAATGATCAACAATCTGCCAAAAGTGACTATTCAAGCATGCTTTTATCAAATGCTGTTACTGGTGGTAGTAATACTAAAGTCGAAACACCTCACCATCATTAACTAATTGACGGTTGACCTCTAAATATATTCTCCTCTCTGCTTGTTCTTTTTTGGTTTTTTAATCTGCGCGTTTCATTTGCATTTTAATCTTGGTTCTCTCTATTATTTTTCTTTCTTGATCTGTTATTAAATTTATTCTTATATAGCTTCATTCTCTTTGGATCTTCTTTTTATTAGTTATGGCATTTTCCTTTAATAAATTCTAAATTTACAATATTTTAATTACTAGTAGTACAATAAAAACGCAAAATTGAAATGAAAACAAATAGTAGTAAAGACAATTTTTAAAAGAACCCTATGAAAATAAAAAAAATACAGAAATCAAATAACAAAAAACAACCAAAAATAAAAAAAAATGAAGATGGAAACAGTAAATAAATATGTTAAATAAAAATAAAATAAATATAAAACAAAATACTAGTATAACACACGAAAGTAAATAAATAAAAGAAAATAAATAAAGTAGGAGAACGTAGGAATGTGTATGAGATAAGATGATGATCTAAAAAAGTAAAGCAAATATAAGTGAATCAAAATTCAAAAGAAAAAAAAGTACCAAATATCATACAACTAACCATGCCTGCAGAAGGTGATGTACAATTTTCAAAAATTCCAAAATTTCAAGAAAACTGGATTGTAGCGGAAATAACTCAAGCCTACTTATTCTTGGCTTATCGGTGCTACCAACAATCTATGCAATATAACATATCGGAAGCATTATCCGAACTTTTCAGAAGTGCCTAAAAAAAAAAAATCACAGCCGGTCCGCTTGTAAGGAGCCACAAAATTATATCCGAGAATCGGAAAGCTAAATTTAATGAGATCTCGATCTGCAGTGTAAACAAAAACTGTGATGATAAAGGACTTAGAAACTCCGATTATAAGATATGATCTAAAACTCCCAAACGTCATATGAAGCAACAACCTACCAATTAAACACCGTCAAAACACTGCAATACTATAATACCAAATCAGCTAGCCAACCAATCATATACCATACTACTTTCTTGAAGCAGACCCACTATTTCCACCACTTTGTTGGCCATGACTGCTTGAAGCTGATCCAATAATAGCAGCATGCAGCAGTTCATTAATACCAGTACCAGTGGCAGCGCTCTCATTACCACTATTACCACTATTACCACTATTACCATTGCCACCACCAGAAGGCTGCTGAGAACTACCTATTTTATTTGATGTTGCAGCAGATGTATTCAAAGCATATCCAAATCCACCAGTGTACCCGTTCCCATAACTCGATGACGAAAATCCGGAACCAGAATTACCACCAGTACTTGAAGAAAATATTGAATTCGTACCATATCCTGAACCACTAGCACTATTACTCATCGACATAGTCATGTTTGATGATTGGGTGGTAGTACTGTAATTGCTGTGTTGTTGTTGGTGATGGTTATGATGGGTGTGGATAGCTAGCGATGATGGGGAGGTTGGTTTGGTTATTGGGTTGGGCAAGATTTGTCTATTCGTATTGTTTGATATTGTCGGTAAACTTGATAGATTTGGGGACTTTGTGGTCGGTGTTGTTGAACTATTGGTCTTATTTATACCAGATGCGCTATTTGAATGAGATAATGGTGGTAAGATGATCCTGTTGCCTGTAGTTGTTGGGGGTGACGTTGACTTTGATTGAGTATCTTTAAAATGTGTTGTTGTCGATATTCCAAAACCAAATAATGGATCTTGACTATGTTGTTGGGGCTGTGACTGGAAAAGAGACATATCCAATGAACTATTATAAAAGTTATTTGAACCAGAACCGGAACCAGAACCGGAACCAGAACCAGCTGATCCCGATGGATAATGTTTGAAATTTCCACTTGACGAAGAATTCGTAGCTTGGTAGTATTGCTGATGTGGTTGTTGTTGCATTAATTGTTGTTGGCGATTGTGAGAAGCATGTCTATGATGGCTTGATGAATTGGGTCTATGAAAGTTATTATCAGGAGGTGAATTATTTCTTCTTTTCTTGGAGGATTTAACGGCAGCTACACTAGCAGGATAAGAGGATGGAGAAATAACATTAAACATATCAAAGCTAGTATTAGAAGCAGCCAAATTATTATTATTGAATACAGATGGTGTAGTTATAGCAGATGAAGTACTTGCTGGGGAGCCAAATCTATGATAAGTTAACTTTGAATAAACTTCACAATTTAAAACCTGAGTGAAAACATCAACGAATTTATTCAAATTTGAATTATCATGATTAAACAGTTCCAACCAATTGGTGAAACTAACTTCTAAATTCTTCATAATGAAATAAAACTTATGATCATCCATGATTTGTGATTTGATTGTATTATCGTCATTGTTTTTCTTCTTCCCTTTGTTGGTTTCCTTAGTCAAGTTAGGAACACCACTCTGTCTTCTCAATTTATCATTATTATTATTGAATTCGCCGATAGTTATAGAATAAGCTCTTTTGCGTTGGAATTGGAATTCATCCTCCTCTGGTGTTTTCAAAATGGATTTATTATAATGACAACCTAACTCATTAATAACAAAGAAAATAACTGACATTATAATACTTTCATCTTCATCGTCGTCATCACCAACGGTATCACCATCATCTTCTGAACTATGCTGTAGTTGGTTCTGGTCATTAGAAGACTGCAGTTGCCAATTGCGTTCCAGTGGCAGTGGTAAATCTTGAAAACATTTTCTTTTGAAAAAATTCATTAACCTGAATAAGACGAGGAAATTCCCAATTATGAACTCTAAAAAGCATAGTTTGTTAACAGGCAAATTCAAACTGTTCTTCAAATCATCTAAATTCTGATTAATGTTAACTAAAGACAACAACAAAATAGGCAATGAAGTGATACCCAGATTATTATTAATAATGAAATTGTGCTTAAAAGGAGTTGCAATATAATTATGAATATTCTTATACAAATCATGTTCATTCAAAGAATCGGTTTTGCTACCATTATTATCTAACAAATTCAACGGTATAAATTTAACAAATTCAAATTCAACAATTGGCTTTTCATTATTAATAAAGTTTCGGTCATTAATCAAAGATTCAGTATCAAACAGAAACTCCTTCATAGTTAAGCACAACAATAGCCAATTATAGCCAGCGTTTGGAACCATGACATACGAGTTAATCAAATCAGCATACTTCACGGGGCAATTAGCCATCAATTTTCTTTTCATTAAAGTGATTAAATCCAAAGTTGTACCATCACCAAAAGAACTAATATCAGTTTGATCATTATTAAAGAACTTATTAGCTAAAATGATTGCATTATGTAAAAAACTCTTATTATCTTTGAATATTCCTTGTTGAGAAACAGGTTGTTTATGTAATCTATTAGTTTCATTAAATTTCACCATTTGTAATTCATTCATTAATCCACTAATTATGATTTTCTCTTTCAGTTTTGAGTTCAGCCCAGATTCTAAATTTGCAGGTGCTGTTGTTGATATCATTGATAAGTTGTTAATTAAATTCCCTAGTTTTATGTTTGTCGATGATGGGATGTTTTTAGTTAACATGTGTTGATGTAACGATGATGGTGATTTATTATGAATGAAAGAATAATGCGATAATAAGATATAAGCATACCAATAAAAGCTTTCAACATCGTCAGTTTCATCACCATTCTCACCATTAAGAGGAGGAGGGGTGTTATTAGTTGAAGAAGTTGTAGAAGAATGAGTACTAATTATGTTATTTAAATATTCAAATAGGACGTCGATTGGAATGGCCAATTTCTTAAAGATTTCATCTAATTCTAGTTTTTCATTTGAATTCATTGGTTTTTGAACATTAATGAAACTAATAAAGAAATTCAAATAAATAAAACACAAGACGATCAAATGATTAACAAAACCACTGAATGAGTCACCTGAATTATAATTAATTTTTGAATTTGTAATTTGATCGATAATCAAAGACCAGGCCTTATTGAATAATATAACGGCATCATTTAACTCTTTTCTTAGACAAGCACCCAAACAAAGAATGATATGCAATAATTCATCATCTTCAGTTAAGTTATGCAAAGAATCCAAGTCAAAGATAGGAGGTAATTCATCTAAGATTTCGTTATTTGATAAGATGAAATTAGAGCCAAATACTATAAGATAATTCGAGACCGAGTTCCTTAAGTCTAAAGAAGTGTTCAAAGAGTTGAACTTATTGGCAAAAGTCAATAAAGTTATGATATTCTTTTCATTAGTCAACAGAGTGTTAGTTATTGGAGTCGTTTGTGGCTGGGTTTGGGTTTGAGTTTGAGTTTGAGTTTGGATAGGCAGCTGTTGATCATTAAATTGATGTTCAGCGTTGAAAGTGGGGTTAGTAGTGGTTGGCAAGGGATCAAGAGCAGGAATTGGACCAGGTTTATGCAGGAGAAGTTCGTCAGTTGATATGTTCTCCTCAATGGTGTCCTTCTGCAGAAGAGCATGGACAGTTCTCAAGTGTCTTTGCAACAAGTCCCTTCTTACAAAGCCATTTTTGCAAATGGAGCAATGGAAGGGTTTCTCTTTGGTATGGGAGCGTTCATGCCTGAGCTTATGTTCCGATCTGGAGAACGATCTGGCGCAGAATTGGCAAATGTATCGTTTGGTCATTGATTAGTTGTAGTGACAATGAGAAGTTGGGCAGTCGTAAAGATGAGGAAATGGGTAAAAAAAGGGTAAAAAAGGTAAAAAGGTAAAAAGGTAAAAAAAGGGAAACAGAGAAAGAGGAATTCAGAGCAAACTAGGCCAGACTACTTCTGAGAAGAAAATGATACAGTGGAAAGAGATACGACCACTAGGAATGGGTATGGTTGTAGAGGAAGGAAAGGGCAGGTGTCTTCGTCTAGAAGAAGAGCCGTAGCAGTTGTATGAACAGAAAGGAAACAGGTTATTCTAGTTGGGAGTCAGGTAAACAGTACTATGGACATCAAACGGTGTTCCCCTCCCTCAGCTCATCAACACTGAGCAGATATGAGGGGAACAGGCTGGATCACCTCGCTTCTTCTACTTCTACTCAGCTAGTTCAATCGATACAATTACAGAGGACTACCCACTAAAAGCACTTTGGCTCTCCTAGATTACGCTGCTGTTCCTGCTGCTGAAACATCAGAAAGTTGTGGAAACTGTGAAATCCGTGAGAAGTGAGCCCATTTTGACGTCTTCCCCTCATTTCGGAATTTGATGGTGCACGGGTACCTTGCTATTCTAGATTCCTAGTCCACATAGTTAAACCCACTTATCTGACCCATCTGGGCCTGTGCCTAGTAACTAATACTGGATCCATCTGAATAAACAGCCCTATCCCCAGTACAGCTCATTAAAGCCATCTCCTAAAGATATACCTTCTGAGTTTTCATTAGTATCAAGGAGAAACGGAAGACGCCTCCTCCATACAGTCCACAACCCTCGTATGGCACTCATAACTCAGCTTAGGTCCCACATAGTATAAGCACCACCAGACTCCAGTACCTATATGTTACTGCCTGGTCACTCATCACCCCTATTTGTTTAACGTGTAAGGCATTGCTCTCAATACTTCCCCTCCCCCAGATGGCTCGGGAATAATCTCGGAACACGAACCATCGCTCTTTTCTTAACCTCAAGGCTGAGAATTTAGTCTAAATTTTCATAATCTTCTCTACAACATACATCTGCGTCACTATTACATTAATATTATTGTGAATTTATCAAATCTTTTGTAACATTAAAGCGTAAACTTATAAAAAGGAAGTAAAGGTAATAGTAAACTAACTAAAAACAAAATAAAAACAAAAATTAACGTATAATTATTTTAGTAAAACAAGAAAAGAGAGGCATCAATTTAATTTAGTTTAATTTAATCACTTAGAGCACATAATGCAGCACCAACAGAAGAACCATCCTTGGCAATATTAATATGTAATCTTCTTTCACCCTTTGGTCCCAATTGAGTCATGGCGATAGCATCTCTCATCATTGTTCTGAATCCTGGGTAGAATTCAACAACTGATCCATCCGCTCCAACATCAACCTCGATATTATGCCCATCGAAAACGTCACTCTTGATTAATAATGCTGCAATTGGGATGGCTGAAAGATAAGCTGATCTTTTGGCAACAGCTCTAGTCAACTTTTGAATCATTAATCTTTCGTCTGGGGATGTTGGTAATCTTAATGATTGTTTTAATTGTAATTCAGTAGCAATTAATTTGGTGGAGTCATCAATTTCAATTAATGATAAAACTTCACTTTGTAACTCCCATGGTGTTCTTAATCTATGTGGTAATGCTTCAAAAGTTTCATATTGATGGAACATTAAACCTTCCTTATATAAATCCAATAAAATGTGTCTTAATAATTCACCTAAAAACATACCTGAAACTCTTTTTTCAAACATATGGAAACCCTTATTGGATGTCAATTCATCAACGGCAATATCATACTTAGTATTAGGTAGGATCTTTAATGCATTATCAAAGGAACCCCATTCAGTGTTAATAACCATATGGGTAACTCCTTTTGATTTCAGATCTTTAACAACTTTCTCGTCCAATTTATGAATATTCTCTAATTTTTCGTTATAAGCACCATTAGTACCAGTACCAAAAATACAACCAATTGTAGTAACACCTTCTTTATTTGCACCGGTGTAAGATCTAGCTAACAAGGTACCAACGGTATCATTAGCCAAAGCAGCAACATGAACAGGAATGTTTAATTGATTAACATGTTTTTGCAACAAAGCAACAACATCCTCACCAACAGCATCCTGAACATCGAAACCCTTGGTCCATCTGATCAAATTACCTGAATTTAAACTCTTTTGATCAACAGGAAAACTAAAAGTGAAGCCCATCTTGAATTTATCATCCGGGCCTTTAACTTCCTTAGAGCCATGATGCTCTTCAATAAAAGCACCAATCTTGCTAGCTAAATAATGAAATAATTCATCTTTAGTACCACGCATTAAATCAACTGGAATTGGATTTTTGGACTGTAATAAATTGAAAGTATGATTACCTTTTAATTCAACTGAACAAACTCTGAAATTGGTACCACCTAAATCAGCCGCCAGCAAAATACCATTTTCACTACCATCTGGAATTGAAGTGACAAAAGTGGGAATCATTGGCAAACCTTTTGAACCTGAAGAAGTGGACAAACCTTCCTCCGCTTGTTGGATAAATAAGTCGACACCCTTATGTAATGTGTCGTTTGAGACCTCCAGATCTTGCACTATAGAGTTAACTCTAGTCTGTAAAACTTTAGAAACCATGTTTGTGTATTGTATATATATGTGGCAAGACTAAATAAGAAAAAAAGAAGAGGTGGGATACTGGCCAGCAAGCAAGAAACAAGAATTGGCGAATCGTGCAAGTATTTATACAGATACGAGTTCGATCGTTTCTTCCAGTTGCCAACGATTTCTTCTCCACCGCACTATTAGCAAGACCGGCACTTCTCACTCCTTATTTGCTGGTCGGACTTACATTTGCTTTTTGTTTCCTTCCATTTTATGACAGGTACTTGTCCGTTTCCCTATATGTCAGCTATAATACGTGTCCTATATAATAACGTAGTAGTATGTTCATAACAATTTGCATGGTGTCTGAAATGAAACCGAAAGTATGGCTGATTAAACGGTCCCCGCATGTATTGCTCTGTATACGTCACGGAAGAGTTCACTGATTGTGAGATCATGTAAACCCGGGAAGGGAATTAACCCATATTCAAAAAGGGATGAAAGCTATAAGGAAAATTAAATTGCAACTTAATTCAGTTAAGAACGAATCATGCTATGGTATGATCACCCCGAAGAACAGTCACGTACGTTGGTTGAATTGTATGGGGAAACCCACCACGGCGACGCTCGGATCAACTCAGGACCACAGAACCCCAGCCCAGATAATTCCGGATTAACTGGTCAGACCCGTCTTTACACACAATTTCCATTCTTACACACAAATCACCCTACAAAGCCCCCTTTATTGATACTATGTCTCTCGCTATTGGTGAGCTTAATCGTCCGTTCTTTCCCCGGAAAGGAATGGACCAGAGGTCTCACTTCCCCTTATTTTTTTTACCCATTTCAGTAACATAATTAAGACAAATTAAACCCACTTATGTAGACCTACTCAAGTATCGGATTATCTAGGGTAATAATTAAAAGGCTTTCGAACTATATTAATTGGCTACATATGTACGGATAAAAACATTTAGAAGTGTCACCCATCAAAGTTCTTTTGGCCCCACTCAAACTTAAATCTTTCTCTTCCCCCATCCCTCTCCACCTCCTTTATTCGATATTTATCTAACAGAAGTTATTAACCAAAAATCTAGGAAAATACTAATTTCTGATGGTGCTAATTCTCTGTAACGTTGCAACGAACCAATACAAGTGAAATTAGAAAGCAGTTTCATCCTCTAGTTTTATGGTTTTTCTGATCAAAAATAATTGTGCGGCTCATATTTCATTTCCCCAGGATCCAGCTATATCGACCTCGTTGTTCACCCTAGATAGAGTCGATTGTCGCACACCCCCAGAGTCAACACAGCCTTGAGATCTATTTTTTTTTTTCTGACTCTGATTCTGCAGCTCATCTCTCTTGCTAAAAACCATGTGTTTTCTAATAAATTGTGATTAAATTAAAGAATTTCAGTTTTTTTTACCAACATTAATTCACTTCTTTCTTCCTTTCGATTGGCTCAACCTCGTTTAATTATCTCATATCCCCAAATTAACATCATTCAACATGTCTTCAGCTATTCAATCAGCGGGTAAAACTATCTTAGCTTCAAAAATTGCCAAAAAATATAGTGATGAGATAAGAGCAATCACATCAAAGTTAAACAAAGAACCAAAATTAGTTGGTTTATTAGCAAATGCTGATCCAGCTGCTGAAATGTATGCCACTTGGACAGGTAAAACTGCCGAATCACTAGGCTTTAAATACGAATTAATCAGAGTTGCTAAAGATCAGTTAGAAGAAGAAATCTACAAATGTAACTCAAATGATTCAGTTAATGGTATCATGGTTTACTTCCCTGTTTTTGGTGGTAGACAAGATCAATATTTACAACAATGTGTCTCACTAGAAAAAGACGTTGAAGGTTTAAATTTCAAATATATTTCAAACATGTATCAAAATATCAGATTTTTAGATAATGAACAAACTCAAAAGTCAATCTTACCATGTACCCCTTTGGCAGTTGTTAAAATATTAGAATATCTAGGTGTTTACAATCCTTTATTGAATTATGGTGATAGATTGTACGGTAAAACTGTTACCATTGTGAATAGATCCGAGATCGTCGGTAGACCTTTGGCTGCTTTGTTGGCCAATGACGGTGCCACTGTTTATTCTGCTGATGTCAAAGATATCCAATTATACGAAAGAGGTGATGGTTTACACATGTTAAAGCATACCGTGTTACCATGTAACAAAACTTTAGAAGAATGTGCTAAGGCCTCAGATATCGTTATTACTGGTGTTCCATCCAAAGATTATAAATTCCCGACTGAATATATTAAAAGAGGTGCCGTTGTTATAAATTTTGCAAGTGACAAGAACTTCAATGACGATGTTAAACAGATTGCTTCTCTTTATGTTCCATCAACTGGTAAAGTTACTATTACTATGTTGTTGAGAAACCTGCTTAGATTGATGGAAAATAACAAAACTTTAGGAAAATAATTCTGTTGCCTATTTATTAATTAATTAATTTATATATATATATATCCCTTGTTTTCTACTACATTTCTTTATAAATATAATTCTTCATAGATATATTTTTGCATTAAATATTCAGTTATATGCTTTGGGGGACATCTCGTTCGGTTCTTCACTATAAAAACGTTGGGCCATCAAGCCGCTCCAACAAAAAAATTCAAAAAATATTTACTTCAATTAGGTCATCGGTACGATGGAAAATAAACGAGTCACAGTCATTTTTCATTTGGAACACTTGATCTGTACTCTTTCTTTCTTCTCCTTATTCCTCTATAAGAATCTGAGTATGACAGTCTCGAAAATACCAGTCATCACAACAGTGTCTGAATTAAGAGAGTTCAGAAAAGTTGCTTACTTACAGGATTTAAAGGTTGGTTTAATTCCAACTATGGGGTTTCTCCATGCCGGTCACTTATCATTAATTTCCAAATCATTAGAAGATAACGATATGACAATAGTTTCAATTTTTGTTAATCCATCACAATTCGCACCTAATGAAGATTTGGAGTCTTATCCAAGAAATTTAGATCGTGATTTATCATTACTAGCATCATTACCAAATAAAAGAAAAGTTTCGGCTGTTTTTGCTCCAACAGTCAGTGAAATGTATCCATCAGGTATTCCTTTAGACTTCAAATTACAAAAGGGTGCTTTTGTTACTGTTACTGGTGTCTCTGAACAATTAGAGGGTGCTTCGAGACCATTGTTTTTCAGAGGTGTTGCCACTGTCGTTACAAAATTATTCAATGTTGTTCAACCTGATTTTGCGTATTTTGGTCAAAAGGATATTCAACAAACTGTTGTCATTAAAAGAATGGTCAAGGATCTATTACTGGGGGTTGAAATTGTTGTTGGAAAGACTGTTAGAGCGGAGTCTGGATTAGCTTTATCTTCAAGAAATGAATATTTAAGTGATGACTCTAAAGAAAAGGCAACTACAATTTACAAATCATTGAAATTAGTTGAGAGCTCTTATTCGAAATGTGGTGAGTTGAAAGTTGAAAAATTAGATAGTCTATTAAAATCCAGCTTAGGCAATGTTGAGAACTTCTTTGATATTGATTACATTGCTTTTAATGATGTTGATAATTTAAGTTATTTGACTAATATCGACCCAAAGAAAGGTTGTATCGTTAGTTTGGCCACTAAGGTTCCAAATGATGTTAACGATGAATCTAGAGGTGTTACTAGACTTATCGATAACTTTGTTCTAGCCCCAATTGCATGAGCGTTTTCGCATTTTCTTCATTTCTTCTTCTTCCTCTATTACACAATACCATACCATTCTTGTGCATTTTATTTTTGTCTCTGTACACTAAACATTGTTAGAAAACTATAGCAATATTCTATTTTTTATATTCTATTTTACAGGTCTTCAAAAAAAAAACTTTTTAATTAACACTTATGGCTAATATACAAAACAAATACAATAAAAATAATCTATATTCTTCTACCTCCGAACCTTCTCTTCCTGAACAGAGAGTTGTTAGTAGAGTTGGTATCTTCGGTAATCCTTTTAGGTAACGACATCTTAGAAGACTCTTCTTTAATTAATTCATCAAATTCTTTCTCCTTTATAGCTTGATTCTCTTTAGCGGTCAGTGACTTAGTTTTCTTCGTGTAGAAAATACTACCAAACTCATTAAGCCATTCACCATTAGTAAAACTAACGTAATTCATATATTGATTTTCACCAGTCAATATGACTTCATGGTAAATAACATACTTAGGTAAGTCCCCCATACCATACAACGAGGAAGTCGGGTGCAATTTCATGATCAACCCAGTTCTTAAGTTTTGATATTCACCATACTTTTTAAACTTTGCAGCATGTTGATAAAATGAAGAGCTTAAACATTCTAAAATCTTATCCGTGTCAATATCTGAGCTCACAATAGGTAATTTTAAAGTTTTTAAAATTTGAATTAGTTGAATTTGAATTTCTTTGGCCTTTCTCAACGATTTGAAATGTAAAAAGTTGTCTTGACACCACCTTGCTCCCCACTTTCTTGATTTCTCAAATTGGTTATAAATATTTAATAATGTTAAATGATCACTTTCAGCAACTTGAAACTTTTCACGAATTGAGTCAGATTTCCTCATTAAATTGGCATCATTTGTAGGTCTAATGAAAATGGGTGGGATTGATAACATAGAAACAATCGTAATAATTTCTTTAGAACAACTAAATCTAGATAAAGTGGATAAAATAACGAACTTAGATAATTCTGGATCAATGGGTAATTTAGACATCATTAGTCCTAGTTTTGTTAATTCACCAAAATTATTTAAAGCTCCAATAGACCAAAGATCGTACTGAGCTGTATTAATAGCTTCAATTGAAGGTCTATCTAAAAATGGGAACTTGCCAAGATCTTTAACGTTTAATGACTTAAGTAACAATATAATATTACTTAAATTAGTTCTCTGAATTTCAGGAATGGGCTCAGGAAACATTTCTTCCATGGCCGTAGTTAACGTGTATAATCTATAACAAATACCTGGTCCAGTTCTACCTGCTCTACCAGACCTTTGGTTTGCTTGAGCTAACGAGATAGGTGCAATTTGTAATGAATCAAGACCAATTTTAGGGTTATAGACTTTCAGTTTCATTAATCCAGTATCAATGACAAATTTGACACCATCAACAGTTAGTGAAGTTTCCGCTATATTAGTGGCAACAATGCATTTTCTGATTTTGGATTTCTTGAAAACTCTCGCTTGTAAATCAGCAGGTAATGTTGAATAAATTGGTAATATTTGTAAGGGTTTGATTGAATCATCTAATTTGATTAATGTGAGTAATTCTTTTTCAACTTCTTCGCAAGTAGTTTCAATGTCTTCCTGTCCAGTCATAAACACTAAAATATCACCTTCTTCCTGACCAAGATGGATCCTAAGAACTTGCTTAACTGCATTTTCAACGTAATCAATAGGTGGAACGGCAGAATGCATTATATTAACAGGGAAAGTACGACCAGGAATAGTAAACTGTTCTGCATTACCATAAAATCTCGAAAACTTATCAGCATTCATAGTAGCTGAAGTAACAATTAACTTTAGATCTCTTCTTCTACTTAAAATGCTCTTAAATAGCCCCAACAAAATATCAGTGTTTAAGGATCTTTCATGAGCTTCATCCATAATAATACAAGAATATTGGTCTAAATCAGCATTTAATAAAGTTTCTCTGAGCAAAATACCCTCAGTCATAAATTTGATTTTAGTTTTCTCATTAGAATGATCTTCAAATCTAATTGTAAAACCTACTTCATCACCTAACGATACATCCATCTCCTCACTAACTCTTTTAGCAACAGACATAGCAGCAACTCTTCTAGGTTGTGTAATACCAATTAAACCTTGTTTATGATAACCCGCTTCATATAAAAACTGTGGGAGTTGTGTAGTTTTACCTGAACCAGTTTCACCAATAACAACAATAACCTGATTTTCTCTAATCATTTTTAGTAATTCATCTTTAGCCTTATAGGCGGGTAAATTCATTCTTTGTTTTTTAATTGTTTCCCTTGAGTAGTTTCCATCGTTATCTAGAGCTTTAATAAAATCCTCAGAGTCTTCCTCTTTATCAGATTTACTGTCTTGATCTTCTCTCTTTTCTCCTAAGACTTTCCCTAGAGTAGAATCCTTAATACTTGCAGCATCTTTAGCATTTTTCTTTCTATCTTTATTCATTCTTCTTTCATTAACTAAATTGGAACCATTTTTAGAATATTTGTATAAATCACCAGTTTTATCTCTAATAGTTTGAACTATTTCGACTTGATTACTTAGGACAGTGCCCGCTTCTAAAAATGGTGGGTTTAATCTATGGACTAACAATTCAATGTCATATGAAACTTCATCTAAATCATCGTCTTGATCAAAACTTCTATGCTTAACACCTGACGCTTGAGCTAATCTATCATCGAACCATTTTTGTTCAGAAGCATTATTTGATTTATATTTTTCTTTCTTGTTAATTATTCGTTTGGTTTCAATTTTTGTTTCTAATGCTTCTTCTTCTTCGTTCATATCATAATCATTGAGGTAACCATGTGATATCTGTTCATCCTGCATGTACCAGTCTCTATCAAAGTCCACATCTTCTTCTTCTTCTGAAGATTGAGTAGCTGGTGTAATTTGCTCCTCTTCCTGTTTTGCCAATTGTTGTAGCGTTGATCGATTCTGAATTTTGATAAAATCGCCGAATGTGGGTAGTAATAAATCAATGTCTTCTTCCTTTTTAATCAAATTGTAGTCATCATCCAGTATGGGTTCTTGTTTAACTGGTGCGTTGAATGAATGAGTTTCTTCTTTTTTAATAGAGATAGTGGGAAGTTCATCATCTTCGTCTTCATATTCTTGTTTAATCCTCAGTACTTTCTTCTTTGATAGTTTCTTGAACTTAATTGTCTTTAGAGAGGCTTCGTTGGAGTTGTTACTTTCAACTTTGTCAACTGGATTGTTAGTGGGAACTAGGTTGTCTTCTTCATCTTCACTATCATCAAATTCTAATTTAATCTTTTTGAGTTTTCTCTTGGGCTGAAGCATGTCATTAAAGGACATTCTCACTCATAAAATTACAAAGTATATTCTATTTGACTAGAACTGAAGTGGTTATGGATTTGACGTATTTGTTCTAAAGATCAAAATTCAAACCAAGCAACTTGAAGGTTTTAGATAAATAATAAGATTTTCAATTTGCCTCTTCTCCAAAAGAGCGCTGTGCCACCAGCGCCTATCAAATTATTTTCGGTCTGGTGCAAATATCCCTGGAATGTCTCAAATCCTTTAACTTTATGTTGATGCGGTCAGCAACCTCCCTAAATTCTGTTTTTGTCTCTATTCAGTATTTTTTTTTTTTTTACATCTAGAGTCTACAATTATTATTAAGTTATTACTTTATGTATCCCTTTGAAACTCCTAGTGCCACATAGATTATGTGCCAACCCATTCACAAGTCGTTTGACTTTTTAATTGAGTCTTCGTATTGCTCATTTCAGGCATACTTGTCAAGAGATTCTGAAATTCCAGTAATTTGGAGAGGAAGGGAGTTTGTGGGATTTTCTGTTTTCTTTAGAAGAGCTTAACCACTAAAATATACTGTGCTAGCAAAATAATAGGAAATGACTGATGCTGCAAATGCTTCTATTTCATCTGATATCTACTATGATAATGTTAATTGAATAATTCAATTAATTGTTATCAAATTGGTTTATTTAACTGAAAGTGATAATGCAGTTCAATTGAACAAGTTAACTAGACTTTTGTTGAATCAATTGAGATATTGGTTGAATCTCAACTAAGCATCTCAAAAGTCTTTAGGCATCCTAACCACACCTCGAGTCAAAGAAGAAAGAAATACGGTCTTGAACCTGATGATTAGTGAGATCGTTTCTTTAACCAAAGAAGAAACAATTTCATTATTCCATCATCTTTCGTTAAGCGCTGGTCCAAGTTAAGGGAGATTAACCTGTCTAGAGGATAATCACGCCAAAATTGTTGAAAACCTTGAAAATACTGATTTTTCAATACTAGTTAAAGATACAGATAAGCTACATGGTGTTTTAATTAAAAAAACTTCTGATCATGCTTTTGATTGCTTGGCTAATGTGAACATGGTCAGAAAACTCTCTGCACCTTTTTTGCATATATTGAAGTTCTGCAATGCTACCTGTATATAAGATGGTACGTTGTAGAATTGGACAAGACAAAATTCGCCTCCAATTATCTCATTCAAATTTAAGAAATTTAAGTTAGGTTTTAGTGTCTTTCGTATATTAAGATACTATTCGTATATATATCTGAAAAGGAAATGAATGAAGTAATAACTTAATATTGAAATGAGCATGTTTGGGAAACTGAAAACAATTGGCCGAAGATCTGTGAACTGGTTAGACGAGTCATTCTTCTTTGTATTTAGGTTCATGTATATTATAACTTTTAACAGTTAATCCGAAATATTAATTAAATGATTAAATGAATGTTATCACTGGCTGATCATTGTCACTGATTCTTTTTAATGGTTTATACTCAGTTTTTAAGAGATTGAATTGCTGTAACGCTAGTTCTCGATTGCTTTACCTTCTCGATACACAATCAGTTACTAATTAGAGCAAAAACCTAATCCTAATCAATAGATACAATATCTTATATGTACCTGGCATTGTATATACATTTAATAATCCATCGAATTAGCAGGATATAGAGCTCAATCGGCGTAATGGCTGACACAGTGCATTGTTAACCGAGCAATAACCGCTATCCGCTAACATGCCGCCACAGATTCATCTTTTAAAATAAATTGCCGAAATAACTCGATTTCTCCAGCCCTCAAATTTATCATCTCCGTACGTTGTTTGTTCACCTCAACACAAATTTGAATTCTTTCAGATTCCTCCCATAAGTTCCATTCCTTCGTGATGAAAATCGTCGAAGAATCATTAGTGGAACTGTTAAACACAGGTGCGTGTCTGTAAGGGATATCCATTATAGAAGAATTAAAGGAGGGTTCACCATGTGGTCTCTGTGTTCAGCGTACAAACCTTTAACGAGGAAAGATGATAGTTAAATTCTCTCTGATGTACATCGTTACTTTGGATATTCAAGCGGAGTAAATTCCTTACTTTTCGATACACCAATGATTCATGAATAGCATAAAGAAACGGTATCAGCCAATCGAAGCGAAGTAAGTGGTGTCAGGGACTACTATATATAGCGTACAAGTCATCATAATGAATTCGATCGACATGTCTGGTAATTTGGATTTGCAGAATCATACAAGCTAATAATTGAACATGGTTCAACTTGCGAATTAATCAAGCTAGCTAACATACATAAAGAGTAGGTCCGGCGACGGCAGGACTAAAGCTAGCTGAATCCTATTTATAAGTCTAAGTATCAATAAATCTCCGTGAACCCATACTCAAATAATGCAATTGGCTGAACCTATGGGTTGCGTGAGCAATATGCAGACTTAATTTAATTGTTCAAGCAATTAGCATGTCTGACTGTTATACCGTTTTATAGTGTATAATGTATTCAATTATTTAATCAGCGAAGCAGTACTATATCCAGGTGTTGGCATGAATATACGAATATCAAATTCTTAATGTTGTGATTAGACCACGGGCTGGATAAATGATATGTGTAACATAGCTGGAGGATCGATACATATGAGATTGATCAGCATATTGTACATTCCCAAGTGTAAGATCTATCTCTAGACCGTACCAATTATGTAAATTAATTAAATTAAAATAACTTTTTAATAATTGCACTATTAATTCATATTAATGGAATACTTATGCGTGTGCATCTTTAAGCTTCCATGTACGTATGTTTGACAATATTCACTGTTCAACAGTTGTTAAAAAACTGGGGGATTTGTTCAATGTTGCAAGAATGGGATCTCAGATCTAGCCACATATCATTAACTTGAAGTAATTGCATCCGCAAGGACTATAGAAATGGAATAATTGTACACATATATTTGGAGCTGGTGGCTTAACTGTATGAACACTAAACCAGTTAGTTCGTCGGCTCGATCTCCTTTCAAATACAAACTAATCATTCACAAACGCCGACCATTAACTCTAATCTACCTGGTACAACCGTAATCGGCCCCTCTATGAGATATGATTTGACAGATTTGTAATAGTGATGTAGCCGTATTGTCGACAAGACAATCAGAGGGTATAGTATATATAGATTTTGAACCAACTGAATGACTTCTTCAACATTTAAGTACCGGTTTGTTTGTTAACTTTCTGTGACGAATGAATCCAGAGCGAAAGCAAATTGCTATCCCCTTTTTTCTATTCCGGTTCGAAACTCAACTGTAATCACGGGTTATTAATGGTGATTTATACGACGTGAGGGCCATGATCGGTGATACATCGCCTAGAGTAAATCCTCTTTGATAGTTTGAAATAGCCGGTCAGCTGTATCAAATTGTGAAATTAAATTATGCATGCACTTCGATCGAAATTAATTCTTGGTTAATTCTTGGAGATCAGACGACCCTTCTCCTTCAGTAGGTTCAATCCAATTGAGTTCTTGATTCAACACATGACATCACCATGTTCTAGTAATTCTCCTATCCAATAGAAGAAACTTTTATTTAACGTATGATCATTAAATTGCTATATGTTAGTTCAATTGAAGGCTGCATCTAAAGTATATATCCAACAAATTAACTGAATCTTCACAATTTATTTGCTTGCATGAAAACTATCTTGAACATCTTGCTAAATGAATAATATACTTCTTACCCGATCCTACCTCTCTGATGAAACTAGTAAAGTTGCAACAACAAGAATACTTGATTTATTAACTAGTCCCAGAATATATCAGTTAAACTATTAAAGTTGAATTGAGAGTTAGTGCACGAGGAAGGTTCGGAAGATACAAACTTTCTTTTTTACTTTTGGAACAAATTTCAAGTAAAAGAATAGAAGAAGGAATGATACCACAAAGGAAACTTAAATTACTATAGTTTAAGTCTAACTTGATCGATATATATATGTGCATATGTAGCTACGTGTAACGTATAGGGTCGTAACATAGAAGTTGCCGTACCTCGTACGTACCGAGCTTAGCTCTATTTCACCTTTTCGTATACTTCAACATTCAAATTCAATAGATATCTTGATGTTGAACTACAATTATTGGGATGACGTCCCATATATTTCCCCATGCATACAGAAGAATGCTACTAGAACTGTAGATCACACCATGTACATGTCTGGGCTCTGAATCATGTATTGATGGAGCTCCATACTAATTGAAATCTCGCTTCGGTTTTTGCATCCTTTACATTTTAAAGGATGCCATTCTAGCGCAAAGGAACTACTATAGCTTAACTCCTTGTTCAAACCAACTATATATACATTGTTCTAGAAATTATTGATATGGTCCATAACACTAAAAAGTTAGAACTTGGTCTTTCAATATAATATAAGTTCGAAAACAGTTCAAGCTAGGCCCGCTAAAAATTAGCTCCATGACTTTATTCAACCTTTGAAAATTTAAACTACAGCTAGATCCTCAAAACAGAATATATTGGAACTATGGAATTTCGTTAAAAAACTATAAAGCAAATCTGTGGACCAGAAACCCAAAGTTGTGTATATATACTAACATTTTGCTATATAGTTAAAGTTAAACAATTAGAAAATTGAATTCCACACATGTCAAGGTGAGTTTATCATGAGCTTATATGAATCCAGGCAATTAATATCAAATTAGTTGATCAATTCTAATTCATATATAGCCTTGATGACAGTAAAGACAACACCTCGAAAGAATCGTTGTTACAGTTTGAGTTTTTATAGTTTGACAGTCTTATGGATGTTTGCTTGCGAAGCTGGTAAATTATGCATAGTTTACTGTTCATGCCTTTATCACATTTCTTTTACTGCGTGACATAGCATACAGTAAATGGCCGAATTTGATCGTTCATTTCTTTTTTGTACTGTTAAACTTTTCAACTGTAAAATTTTAACTTAGGTGTAAACCTAAATGATAGCAGACTACTATGTGGCATATCGGCAAACACTAAATAGCTGTATTAATTATATTATGACGCTATACTTTATACGTACACCCTACTATCCACCTCTCAGATCAAAATTGTTATCCTAACGAATGTCCATCAATCCAATCAAAACAACCATTAGTTGTATCGCTGTAATATACATACCATTCATCAGATACAACACCACGGAAGAAACCAAACATCAGTAAACAAAGTAAATCCGGCGGGTAAATGTATACAGATAGCCAAAGCTTAAATCAGTTTACAACGTATGGAATTAAGAGGAATCTCGTAGGATCAACACAAATCATCCAGCCACGTTATAGTCTCAAATGGCTCACGTATAAATGAACTTGAAATCTAGTTTGATGCGAATTCCAACAATTGCAAGTTTAGAGTTGACACTGTGCTATATATAGCTGGCCACGAGTCAGAGAGTGGTCACAATCTAATTAATTAACACACAATTAAACATGGATGCACTTAATTATATATGTATTAATTTTGACGCATGTGTAAGGTTATGACTGTAATTGAAAGGGGCCATATATATTTAAAGGTGTTTTACCTTTCAATTGTGTTGTATGATTTTAAGGCAATTAAATTAATTACGTAATATTTCACTTTAAAACCTTTAATTTTTTTTCTCTCCTCGATTCAATTTCTCTGTTTTTTTTGTTCTTTAATTTGACAAATGTGGGTTACTTCGAGATTTGCATGGTGTAAAGTTACACTATATATGATGAAAAATATCGTGTGCAACGTTGCTTTAAATCTTATAGTGGGATCTTAAAAATTTCATTTTAATTAAAAGAAAAATGTATTAAATTAATTTCACGGATCTCTTGAGTAAATAGCTAGTAGCATTCTTGCCGACAACCGTGGTATATCAATGGACGGGATGATTACAACCGTCTATATTATACACCGATCCGCTTCCGCTGGCGCTTTCAAACATCTTTCTCTGTCACAATTATAAGTTCTCTCAGGCGGTTAAATAATTTCGAGTCTGAACATGCTTTGAGCTAGAGGCAGAATCCAGGAACTTAATTTAGGGGTCTCTTCGTTAAATTAAGCTAGGACTAAGATACTCAGATACGCCCAGCCAGCGGGATGTGGGGGACGATCGACTGTCAGGTGCACAGGTGCACAAATGGGTGACTGTCGACGCGCCGTCCACTCCACCAGCTAGCTAGTTGAAGATCGGCCCTGAATCTTGATTCTTTGGGTACAATTATGGGAAGTTATTAGCTCTACCTATATGTTTATAAGTGACGAGTCCCTTTTTATATGTATCCACAGTAGAGGCTACGTTCCCTGCGGAGAGCAGCCTGCCAGTGAGTTGAAATAAGGTTAAGTGAGTTGGTCTGCAATTCCAACGTTAAACCGTTGAGCATCGAGCTTAAACAGGAATAGAATATGTCCTGGACTATGGCCGGGAAGAGTTGTTGGAGCAGCAGGCCGGTTATATATTAACTCTGCTAGATGACTACGACTCGGGTCACCCCAGACTCTAGACGACAGCTGATATATAGCTTTGAAAGCCTGGGATTATATGACTGGAAGCAACTAACGCAAAAGCCTTGAAAACGAGAATTGATAGGTTCATCTGCTAGAAAGCGTGAATCAATCTGAGTTAATTGTGGGTGGACTTAGTGCGTCCATCTGGATCTCAAGTCATCTCAGGCCTCTCCCTTTGAAATCTATATCCCTGCGTTAATCACGCCAGCAAATGATCATGAGACGGGAGATGCACTGGGCCATGAAAGTGGTAAAATATAAAGGAGAATCACAACTAGCATGCAGGTAATTGGCAGTTGGAGATTGTCGACTCTTCGAAATCCGGAATTGGAGATTGTCTTATTCTTCTTGATGAGCGCTAAGCTCGATCGTTTCTATTTGATGGTCCAGGCTGGCTGGAAGTGCGACTGTGAGATCTCTGGGACCGAGCCCCATGGCAAGGTGGTTGACCAATTGCCATGTATGTCAGGTCAGGTAGCCCATCTCGTCTATTAATACTACCAGCAAAGGATACTGTGCTGTAGTCGACACACCAGTGCTCACAGGGATACGGCAAGATTGAAGACATCCCACAGCAGGCCCGAAGAGAAGACGTGCATTGTTACACCGCTGGCCCATTGTTCTCTTCTTCCAATTCTTCCCTACGATTTTACAATTGTTTATTTCAACTTCATTTTTCGTCAATTAATCCTATCATCTTGAGTCTCTTCCTTTCTGTTCATTCTGAATTCCAGCTTCTTCTGTTCTTTGTTACTCCCTACCCTTCCTTCATCCCTACCTTGCACTCCCCCATTTCATAACAACAAGTCACAACTCAACTCCAAACAACTCCATAACTTTCATTCATATATACCCTATCTCCTCTCTTTTCCCTCCTCTCCTCCCATCCTCCATCCCTGAGTTGTACTGGCTATAGCTCTGCGTCCTCTGACTTCATGAAAGGTTCTAAATCTTCAAAAAAAGATTCTTCTCCCACTAAACCACCACCCACCTCTTACAACCCAACAAGCTCCAGCTCTTCGACCTCTTCTCCCACTAAGCAGAACATGTCAAGTCAAAATTCAAACTTGAAATCTTCGTCTTTCACTAACCAATTCCCATTCAAATTGACCAAGGCTTCTCAACAACAGTTATTTCCTCCAATTAATGAGCCAATGCAAATTGACGGCCTCAAATCAAAACAACCTTCAAGTAAATCTTCCAAATCATCTTCTTTAAGTAATGAAAGAGACGAACTTTCCCCTAACAATTCTAAGAAAAGTGATGACTCTTCTTCTCCTCCACCACCTCAAAGAAAATTGTATGCCAAAAGATTATGGAAGATGAATCGTTTTAAAAGTGAAGAGGCGGAAAGACAATCCAAATTATTGCAGTCAAGTCATGAGTCTTTGATTAGTACTAAGTCCAACAATAAACATGGTTTTAGAAGATCCCACGTCAAGCCCAAAGTCGATAAAGATGGCCAACCCACCGAATTCTTGTTTGTTGATTGTACCCCAACTGCCCCTGATCCTAAAACTGATAAACCTGCCAAGCTGAATCACCCCCCTCCTCCACCACTGCCTCTTCCTCAATCGCTATCTCAACAGCAACAACAACAACCAGATACAACTACTAGCAAGGTTTCGAGATTATTCAAAGGCCGGGAAAAGAAAAATAATACACCTATGACTAGAACAGGTTCAAGTGATACCACATCAACTTCGGAATCCAAAGAGCCAACTTCTCCTTCTTCCAAACTGAAATTCCCATTTACTGGTAACAGCAATAATCTCAATAGTAACAGTAATGAGCATGATCACCAACAAACAAGTACTAGATCTACATTTAAGAAGTTATATCGAAGTAGGTCCAAAAGTAAGATGAAAGCTCCTTCGATTCCTCCAACTAAGATCAATTCATCTCCTTCAATTTCTCCAGATCAAGGTTCTCCAAGTGATTCAATCCCAAATAGAACTCCAGTTGGCCCTTCACCTTTAAGTTATTCTCATCCTCTGGGTCCGATCACCCCAATTGCTTCCGAAGATTCATCGTTTTTATCATTTGGCTCAAATGGCATGAAGCCTGAATTACCTTTTGCTAACAACAATAACAATTCTTCCTCTAGAGAAAGATCAAATTCAAGTACTTCGATCTTGTACATGGATGGTAAGATTCATATGGCTAAACAGCATGCTGCAAATGCGTCAATTGGCCATTCTCCTATAGTTAACACCCCTCTGCAGAATCAATTTGAAGATGATGGTTCCACGGAAGATTTTCATCAAAGATCCATGAGTGCTAATAATAATACATTTACAATTAGAAGAGATACTCAAAACTCGAGTGGTTCAGATAATCTGGATGATGAAACTCAATTAGTTGAAGTTTGTTCAGTTAACACTTCGTCTACTAAGAAAATTAAAGCATTAAGAAGATCAAGTTCAATTGCATCAATGGCTTCTGTTACGTCAGTTACTCAATTCCCTCCGACTACAATTGGTGCTCCATACTCACCTGTTTCCCCTATCGTTAACCAATCACCTCAATATGCCAGAACTCCAGCTAGAGCTAGGGCTCTGACCGCCAGCTTGCCAACTAATGGGGCAGCAGTAGCAGGGAATAAGGCTCCTCTAATGAAAACTTGGAGTTTCCAAGGTCCATTGAATGGTGCTCAGCAAGGTGCTAAAGCTTCATTCCCTAGACATAAACAAAAATCTCTTTCATTTTTAGATACTTTACCCCATCAGCCCAATGAACAGCAAGTTGCTGTTGAAAGAACCAGACTACAACTAATGCAAACTCAAAATGTTGATCACACCAAACCTCAAGTTGTCATTTTACAACCGCAACATCAAATTTCATTACAACAGCAATTACAGATGCAATTCCAACAACAACATCAACAGATGATGACATTTCAGCAACAGCAGCAATCCGGTTTGACCCAAGAACAGCTGCAACAACAATACATTCAACAACAGCAAGCGTTACAAGCACAAGCACAAGTACAACAACAACAACAACAACAGCAACAACAACAGCAACAACAGTCTCAATCATCATCATCCCAAGAACCATCACAAGAGCAACTGTTTCATAAATCAATCATTGATGATTACTTCAACTCTTCAACTTCTTACAACAACACAGTTTCAGCATTTGAGTTATCACAACAATATCAAGGTTTGGTTCAATCAATAGATTCGCCGATGTACTCGTTCACCGACTCTCCATCATCTGGTTCCCCAGTGCAACAGCAACCCGTTCCAAAGCATTTTTCATCGTCAGGATCAATCCAACCAGTCAGTGGAGGTGGTGGTGGTTCAACAATATATCCTCAACGAAACAGTCGAACTTCCAATAGTACAAGCATGTCTGTTGACACATCAACGTTGTATTCCAACACTAGACAAGAATCCTATGATACATCATTCAGTCATCTCTCTAACAATGATTCAAACTCCCAAATCTCAACAATTACCAACAACCAAGCGCCATCATCGCAAGGTACCAAACGGCCATCATCAGGGTCATTCAGCAATGCACCACCTATCCCGGTTAGTTCAATCAAACAACAAATGCAGTTCCAACAGCAAGTTCCACTTCCACAAGCGGCAGCCATAACTCCTCAAAGCATGCCACCGAAACGTGTCCTAGTTGCTCCTACATCAGTCACCATTAAAGACGAGTACACGCATAACCAACCAGTTATGTTTAATAAGGTATTCAACGCCAATGGTAGTAATTCGATTTCTGAACAGCATGGGAAGTTGACACCTACGCCGGAGGTGGACCCGAATAGTACTGTTCCTGATGGATTGATTGGTGTGGATGTAGATGGTGATGTGATGGTTGGGGATGACGATGAGGTTGACGGTGATGCTGGTGGGGTTGTCGATCAGAATTTTGATTTGTATGCTTTCATTAGTGGTACAGGTGAGTACGGTGGTCAATGACAAGTCAGGGTGTCTCTGTAAGTCTCTGTAAGTTGATTTTTATATTGGTTTGTTAAAGTCCTGTGTTTCGTTTTGTCGTTTTAGAGTTTTTGTGATGTTTTATGATGATGCTTTCTTTGTTTTGTCGTTTTGTCGTTTTGTCGTTTCCTGAGTGTTTTATTTGAAATTTAGCTGTGAATTAATTTTAAGATTGTTCCTGCATGAAAAATTATATGACATTTACTGTTATCATGTTTACTGTCAATGAAGAAAAGTTTTTTTGTTTTGATTCTGCTTTCTGAAATTCATTTCCTTGCCTGTTTTGTTGTTCTTTTACTGTGCTCAGAAATAAAGCTATTGCTTGCTTGTTTGTTCCTACTTGATGATTATCACTTGATTTTGATTTTTGCTTTTTGATGTTTGCTTCCAGTTTTAGACCTATTTTTGAATGATTGAATGTTGTTTCCTAGGAGAGTTTTCATTGTTCTATCTGTTCCAACTTTTCATTTTACAGTGTCTTTTCCTATTCCAAATATTCTAGTTAACTATAGTTACTCCAAAATTATTACATCCAACAACATATTACAACAAATGCTATTATTTTAGAAGATTCTGCTTTCTTTTATAAATTATTGTACATAAGAATTTTCTAAACATCAATTACAAAACAATAGACAATACTACAATTATTTTAATTTTGGACAAATATTTGTTTTCAAAAGACTGGTTTTTTTTTTCTTAATATTATTTTTGTTTTTATAAATTATGTTTTTTTCATTATTATTATTATTATTATTATTATTACTTTAAAGATGAATTTATGTTCCCATGATTTTGCCTTTTTCTGATGATGATACGTTCTTTTCTTTTCAAATTTTTTTTATTTATTCTTTCTTTACTGACCCCAGTCATTCACACTCTCTTTATCCTGCTTTATCTGTTTGCATTTTACTTGATTATCCATGATTATCTTCTACATGATTGATTCTTATACATCTCTGGTACTTACAATTTACATTTTTCCTTGCATTTTCTTGACTTTTTCTTTGCACGTTGGATAGATTTTTTCTTATTATTTTCTTGTTTTTCTTTTCACATTGACATTCTAGAAATAAATCTTGAAAGAAAGGCTGGTTCCTTTTTTATATATGTTACTTTAAAAATTTATTTTTTCTTAACTTTTCTTTTCAGATCATGATTTTTGAGGTATGATGCCAAGTCATTCAACTTCTTCTTGAATCTATATGCTTTTCCTTTTTGTCTTTTTTTTTTTTTTGTTTTTTTTTTTGCTTTTTGCTTTTTGTTTTTAATTCTTTTTGAAAATAGTTTTTCTTACTTTACTATCCCTTACAATTATTTTACCCCCTCTCTCTCCTGATTCTTTTCTTTTCGGACATTTACTTTTCATCTACTACTTAAGATTCAAATACACCTCGATATCTTACAAACTTGCTTAGAATAATGTAGAACGATTTTACGCCAGGTTACGTTAGCTGAAGTTGAAAGCTGAGGGTCATCGCATGGAACCAGCGATCTACTTCAACTCAAGATTTCGATATAGAGCCGCACCGGCAAATTTTTTGTGTAAATAAATTTTACCAGGATTCAGGATTCAGTATGAGTGAGTCTTTCTTCAAAATCCATCGATCATCCTCTTGCTTTTCGTTTCTGGAAAATAGTATACAATTTGTTTTTGTTATTGGTCCAATTGATAGTGAATGTCATTTTCTGGTAATTTATTATTAACAGGAAAGATATACAACTTATTGAAACACTCATTGAACCAACGACAATCAATTAGATACCTTACTTGTTTAACGAAGATGACATCCGAACAACTGCCAGCAGCCAACAGCCCTAAAGTCGAACCTCCAGCTACAGCTGCGTATGACACATCAAAATATGAAGAACTGACTGAAGGTTCAGCTAAGATCTTATTTCCCAAATCCAAAGTTTTTTATAATCCAGTTCAACAGTATAACAGGGACTTAAGTTGCCTTGCGATCAGAGCCTGGTCGGAGATTTACTCTGAAGAAAAACAAGAAAAAAAGAAAAGAAATAAGCAGCCGACTAATGGTTCATCTTCCAAAAAGACGGCCAGTACAGGTGTCTTTAACTCGAGCACCACTGCTGAAATTGAAAACAAGGAAGAAGAGTCAAAAGCCGAAGTTGAAGAATCTACCCCTGCTCAAGAACCTTTCGTTCATATTCTAGAAGCACTTTCGGCTACTGGGTTAAGAGCCATACGATACGGTAAAGAGATTCCATTGGTTCAAACAGTGATAGCTAACGACTTAAGCAAAGCTGCAGTCAGCGCAATTAATGTTAATGTCAATTACAACAACATTTCATCCAAAGTTAAACCAAATGAAGGAGATGCGATCACTTATATGGGAAACAACAGATCGAAATTTCATGTTGTTGATTTAGACCCATATGGTACAGCGACGCCATTCATGGACACAGCAATCCAAGCTATCAAAGATGATGGGTTATTGTTGGTTACTTGTACCGATTTAGGTGTTTTAGCAGGTAACGGATATCCTGAAAAGTGTTTTGCTTTATATGGGGGCACTAACTTATGGGGGGATGCTACTCATGAATCAGCTTTAAGATTGGTTTTGAATATGATTGCTTCAACTGCTGCTAAATATAAGAAGTACATCGAACCTCAATTATGTTTGTCGATTGATTTTTATGTTAGATTGTTTATTAGAGTTAAGACTTCACCAATTAGAGTTAAAGAGTTGGCATCCAATACAATGATTACTTATAGATGTTCAGGATGTTACTCTACAGCTGATCAACACTTAGGTAAGGTTACGGCCAATCCAAATGGTAAAACCAAGCAAAACAATAAGAAATACGGATTAGCTAAGGGCCCACCAGTTGGCCCTACTTGTTCATTCTGTGGATCAACTAATCATTTGACTGGTCCAATGTGGGCTGGCAGATTACAAAATCCTGAGTTCATCGACAGAGTTTTAAAGTTACAAGAAGAAGCATCAACTGATGTTTATAAAACATTACCAAGAATCAGAGGTATGTTAACTATGGCCAAGAATGAACTATTGGACACTCATTTCTATTTCAAGACAACTACTCTGTCTTCCATTTTGAAAGTCACTGCACCTTCTATTGATGTTATTTCTGCAGCTTTAGGAAACTTAGGTTATCAAGCTTCGTTAACCCATGCAATGACCAATTGTATTAAGACAGATGCACCATGGGAAGTGATTTGGTTCATTGGGAAAAAATGGTGTGAAAAAAACAACCTTGATGTTGACAAAATGAACAAGAATGCGATGGGATATCACATTTTGACTAACGACAAGATTGGAGAAGGAATCAAGCTGAATGTATTGAAGCCAGAAGATTCTAAGCAAAGCGATTTAGAGTGGTTGTTCAGTGAGAATGCGGTGAGTAAAGAGCTGAAACATTTGAGAACTATTAGGATTGTCAGATATCAGGAGAATCCTACAAAGAACTGGGGGCCAAAGGCCAGACCTAAATAGTCTATAGAGCTCTATGTACCTTAACCGACCGTAAACATAACGATGAAGCGAGCCAGCAGCAACAGTAAACAATGAAAGGGAAGGAATTCCCCCAATCTACCCCTTTCAGCTCTTTCTCCTTAAAGGCCTTTGTTAAGCATTAAGCGCACTTCAAGGCGCGTGGCGCGGCTTCTGTGGCGCACCAATGTTCCGCCTTGCTCTTGTGCTCTGAATTGTCAAGTCAGAACTACTGGACAAAGGACGAAATAATCGAACAACCCACCTTGAACTCCTTGATTCCTGTCACAATCAACTACAATCACACATCCCTTTATCATGGGTGCTTCTCAAGGTTATTCCATCACGTCTATTATGCTCGACCACAACCCCCAAGTGTCAATGAACCTGCATCAACAGTTAATACAAAAGGAAATAGATATATTGGATGAAATAATAGAGTCGTTACTACATCCTGATAGTTTGGGAATCGACCCAGATGAACTTTTCAGATTGTTGAACCATTACACAGTATCATCTACAACACCTAAATTGCCCAACGAGGAGCCTAGGGAGGTCGTTTCCAAGCTGGTAGAGTTTGAAAAGGTTCTTGATTTAGGTTATAAATTATCTTCTTCAAATACCAAAACTTTAACAATATCAGAATTCGTCAATATGCTTTCGTCAAACGTGTACATTAATCATTTACCTACCAATATCCAAAGTGTGACCCAAGAAACATATCTGGATTCATTGTATTATATGCCTGATTTAAGATTAGTATTGAAGAATGTATTTGTGTTATTATTAAATTACTTAACGAGGATAGAGCCAGTGATCAGAAATAGCCCAGATTACGAAGCTTCATGTGAAGAATTGAAAGGGTTCCTACTATTATTCAATATTTCAATCATCAACAAATTGGTAAAGATTTACAAGTGTCTAAATCCAAAACTAAAGATGAAAGCTGAGGTGGCTATGATCACATTAATGAGTAGTTGACGAGTTTGTCAACAACAATTCAAACTATACACAGCATATTACTTCTTCACACAAATTCATACTTCTTTTGCATTGCTTTGAGTTTTTTATAATTATAATTGTATAATGGTTATAGGTATTAATAATTTTTTCTAGAATTGGTTTAATAAAGGGTTAATAAAGGTTCGTGATTTTTTCTAACATGCGGTACGTAACTAGTATATTTCTAAGGCTTCCATATAAATAAAAAAGAGTAAAACATCGTATACACAATTGATCGAATTGACCAATAAATCACCAAATCCTGTTGGCCAATCTATCCCAGACCAAGTGGGCACATTTTCTACCAATAATCTTCCCCACCACCGGAATCAACACGAAATTCACCAAGGTAATGAGTTGAGCAAGGTTCTTTTCCCATTCTTTCTGTATATCGTGTGGATTCACCAAATCCGTTTCGTAAGTGTATTCTGTTTCGCCATCTCCTTCTTCTTCTTCTTCTTCGCCATCATGACCTTGTTCTTGTTGCTGTAAGAGCTCCAGAGTATGACCCAGCACACGGTCTTCGTTGTCGTTGCTAGAGGAGGACAGGATGTTGTGTATGCTCAAGTTCTCTGCGGACAAAGGCTGTATATCGTCGGACATGTTGATGTATGGTGATGGTGTTGGATGTGTTGCTGAAAGACCTGTGAAGGAGTGTTTATTGTCTGAATTGACGAGTCGGATGATTTACTTGGATTAAGGCTTGTGCGCTCGCTCGTTTGCGTCTCGTTTGCACTTTGAGTATTGCAATTTGAGTATTGCAATACCTATTACTGGTAGAGGTAGCCCTGGGGAACCTTGAAGAGAACAGATCTGGAAACTGTCCAATTGCAATTGTTCTTCTTCCTTCTACCCCGAGTGACGGTATTTACTACTGCTGCTTGATTAAACTGCATGATTAAACTGATTAAACTGAATTCACATCTCTCAAACTAGAACTTTCTGCCTGCTGCTGTAACTTGGAATTTTGATAAACCAAATTCAATCTATTTTTTCTTCAGTTTAATAATTTAATAATTTAATAATTTAATAATTGGAGCTAAGAACTGTAATGGAGCTAAATTGTATTTTCTGCTGGGATTTTCAGATTTTTGCAGACTAATTCCTCTTTTGATGAAGCCCTCCTTTTTTTATCATTCCCGTTAGATAGTCAGCTTGTTGATCTTCAATCTTGAAGAGAATGCTGCTCATTTGATTGGTTTGTGATTGGCTGGTAGGTGGGACTGTTTGGACATGTGGCATCCAGACAATTTCATTTCGCCTAGGAGTAGAAATAGGTATCATATCTATGTCAAATTCCATATCACATCTATATATAGCTACCAGAAATATGGAATTGGGAAACTTGAACAAGAAATTGTTCTATATAGGATGGATTATGGGTGGTAGTCCTTACCGACATATCGAACACCTGATTAGACGAGAACAACTTGGACCACGCCCCTGAAGGCTCTCCACATGGAGTTCCCATATATATCACAACGTGGTACAATAGAGAAAAGGAAGCTGATGGCCAGGTTTCTAGATATTAGAGGACGAAAACAAAAATTAAATTTGACTCAAAAGTTTGAAATTCATTTCAAATGTGTTCTATGTTACATTGAATACAATGAAATTACTAGGTTTCAAGAGGCTAGGGTATAGGTGGTTTAGTAAGAGATAGTAAGTTATAGAACTACAGAATAGAAACTTAACGGGAGTAGTTTATGTCAACACTACCAATTTAAGATAAAGTAGTAATATAAATGACCTAATACGGCAACTAGAGGGCACTTCATAAAACATGCTGAGATAGACCGACTGATTGAACAGATAAAGGACGCTTCAGGTTTCACGACCCAGAACGAAATTAGTAAAAGATAAGTAAAAACAGCAGTTATAGGTGCCATGACAATAAAATGTAATACCACTATCAATTCAATTATATACTAGTGGAAGTATTCTTGGCCTAGTAAAACTATTTTTTGTTTCTAGCCAGCTTACTTTCAACTTCTAATATTCTAAGATGTCTTCTACTAAAACAACCTTAAGGTACTTTCCTATTAGCGTCGCTTTAGAATCACATAAATTCACAAGTGCTTTTGAAGGAACTTTAACAGTAGTTGAGCTTTATCAGTATTCCCCTCCTTTGGAATTCAGTAAAGTTAAATGAAATGAACTAATTGTAGTGGGTAATACGTCTTTGAAGTTGCTCTCCTATTTAACAAAGTATGAACAAACTTCAAGTTTTCTTGTTGTGTATTGGTTTTCAGTTGCAGTATTCTTGCTATTCCCGAGACAGTATTCAAATACTTGATGGATTTATTGCTCACTAAACTTAAAAGATTCTTGTCATAACAACTGACTTTCTTGATGTAATCACATTTATCCACAAAACAAGATCCTTGGATTATACTTGGGAGATCCTTATATTGCCTTGGATATGAAGTCAATCTTTACTTAATTTAGTTAGCTTTAGATATTTGAACAAGAAATTCGTGTTGCATTTTGATCAATCTGGGTGGAACCATAATCAAACCATAACCAATTACAGTAGCTTTGACTTTCTTTTTACCGGTTGTCTTTGAAAGTGATTTGATCCACTTCTTAACTAAAATTAGAATCCTTTAAATTTATTTAATACCTCTCAAGTAAAATATGGGGTAAATATCCACAAAAAAGAGACCAATATTACTTTCTAGGTTGAAATAGGTATATATTTGAAGGTGGAAATGTTAATGAGAAAGTGAGAATATTTGCTATATTGTTAGAATATGTTAAACGTTAGTATAATCTTCACATGGTTGAACAGGTTTCAGTTCAGGACAGCAAACTTCAAATAGATTAACAGTCATTGCATTAAGATTCAACAGGCCGGCAATTATTTTAAAGAACTTGAAATAAAAATTCTTCAATAACTTAAAAAATCTGGTAAATAAAGGATACTACATATGAATATATGAATGTTCTAACCTACCTTGACACCTTTCAGTTACGAGAAATGATTGAACATCCAGATCGTTTAACTCTAGCTCTGTATCACGAAATTGTCTCTCAAAACTCAATTGATGGAGTCCTCTGTATTGTATTCGGTTCTCTAAATCAGCATAGAATCAGAACATTCATTATGGAAGGTATTGTTGTGAGCATATTAAAAACGGCATACCTGTAAATTAAAGCAACTTGTTCGGGTATTACTATCAATTATGACTCTTGTTCATTTATAGAAGTCCAAATACTTCAAAGAAGCAAATAGAAGCCGCAAATGATGTTATAAATTTGCATATTTGCCCTTGATTCTAGTATCTGTTAATTAGTTAAGCTTAAAACGTACGTAAGCTATTACGTGATTGAATTTCTTTTCTAATCCCAGAGCACTGGGTGATTTGATGTTATGAATTACTAGAACACTTGATCATCCCGATTCCATTTAGATTTAATTGCAGAGCTTGTAAATTTAGTAAACATATGGATGATTCATTAGTCATTAATTCAGAACAGCTACTAAGAGTTCATTTAATTAATGTATGGAGGCTCTTAACTCAAAGGGTGGTAAAACATGCCTAAATTAGTTCATGACTTTGCAATTTCTTAAACATTTATCTGATATGCACCAAATACAGAATCGGACCACAAGTCTATTTGACTATCATCTTCAATTGTAAACGAGCGGTATAGTCTATCTGTCTATATATATATATATGTATGGTATCGGCAAAATCCTTGGAGATACGATAAATCTTGAATTGTGAACAAGCAGCTCGAGACGAGAATCCAGCCTCTACAGCCGTAGGACCCTGTATTAATAATGGTTCAACAATTGCTTCTCCACATCTTTAATTACCAGTAGAGTTCAAATGCTCTTATCGGTGACAGGGTCATAAGTCGTGAGTCGTGGGTGGTGAGTCGTGTGATAAAGAGCAAGGCAGATCGTCTCGAGCTACCCTAGACTAATGCTCGATTTTCCTATCAAAATGCGCACAAAGTGGACACCAACAATAGTCATTTGGTCATCTCATATCGGGATTCGTAGCCTCTATACAACGTCTAACCTTATCTCCAAATATGCCCGATCTTCAGGGTCTTGTCTAACTAGTTATTTTTTCATTTAAAACCCTGCGTGATTCCTTCTTCTAAACTAACTGGTCCTGTGTCTGTTAGGTTGTAACTGTTAACCAACTTCGCCCAACCCAGACTTTAGATGACTTCCAGAGACAACACTCCTGAAACTGATACTAAGCAAGCGTTCGTCGTTGAAACTGCTCCTCAAGATTCCAATTCAGTTAAATCCGCTGGTATTTCCACTGTTGATGTTGGTGCTGATCTTGCTCTGAAATATTTGGCTGAAAATGAAGGTAAGTTTGAACCATTGACACCTCAAGAGCACAAGAAACTTATCAGAAAGAATGATTTTATCCTATTACCTATACTATTTTTTTCTGCATCTATGGCTGCCGTCGATAAGGTTTCGATGGGTTCAGCAGCTATTTTTGGTTTTAGAACAGATAATAATTTAGTGGGACAAGACTATTCTTGGTTAGGTTCGATTCTTTTCATTGGTTCTTTGGTTGGTATGTGGCCTATGACCTATTTAATTCAACGTTTCAGTCTTGGTAAGGTTATTTCAGTTTGTAGTATGTTCTGGAGTTCTTTAACGTTACTGCATTGTGCTGGATCCAATTTTGGTGGTTTGGCTGCTTTACGTTTCCTAATGGGTGTTGTGGAATCTGTTGTTGTGCCGGGTTGTTCCTTAATGATCACCAAATTTTATTTAAAAGCTGAGTCACCTCATCGTACTGCTTTTATTTTCATGTTTCTCTCATCAGTTATTAATGGTGCTTTGGCAGCTTTGGCTACTACTTTTGGTGACGAAATTCCAGTTTGGAAATATATCTATATCTTAGTTGGTGCAGTTTCATTTGTTTGGTCCTGCTTTATTTTCTATTATTTGCCAGATTCACCACTTAATGCTAAGTGGCTAAATGAAAGAGAAAGATACCATATGGTTAAAAGAGTTGCTGAGAATTCGACTGGTGTTGAAAACCATTCATGGAAATGGTCCCAAGTCATTGAAGCTTTCAAAGACCCTCGTGTCTATGTGATTATGCTGTTTAACTTTGGTATCAACATTCCAAATGGTGGTTTGTCAACTTATTCAAGTATTATTATCAAGAACTTAGGTTTCACCTCGGTCCAATCTACATTAATGGGTATTCCAACTGGTGTTATTGCTTCCATTTCTACTTTCTTTTTCACTTGGGTTGGTTCTCGTTGGAACAACAGACGTTGTTTAGTTGCGGTTATATCTTTAATCATTCCTTTAGCTGGTTCTATTATCTTATATGCAGTTGATCAAACGAGAGTTGCCCCTCAATTAGTTGGTCTTTACATGATGTATTTCTACTTTGCTTCTTACATTGTCATGATGTCTTGTGTTCAAGCTAATACTGCAGGTAGTACTAAGAAATCGGTTACTTATGGTTTTAACTATCTAGGATACTGTGGAGGTGCTATTACAGGAACACAAACATTTAGAAGTGACCAAGCTCCAAAGTACACTGGTGGTTTCATATCGATGTTGGTTGCTTATTGTTGCTGTATTGTGTTTGCTTTAGTTTATTGGTTTGTTTCTGAAGCTATGAACAGAACAAAGAGACGTTACTTAGAACAAATTGGTGAATCTGTGGAGCAAGATAGTAAAATTCCAGAAGGTGAGGATATTGGGGGTGTTGATAATGAGAAAGTCAAGGATCTCACTGATAAGCAACAGATCCATTTCTTCTATACCACTTGAATTTGTCTATACTCTGAATTTGATCTCTTTTTCGTTCCATTTTTGAGCTTTTACTAATTTTATTTCCTATTTTCATTTGCCATTTTCTATTTTCAATCTTCTGACTTCTTTATTGGAGTGGCTTGCCAGAGAATGTTATGTTGATTATTATTTTACATTCTCCCTAAATATTTTGCGTTATACTTTATTATAGTCTTCTTAACTTAATGCTCCAATATTCTTTATATAAGTTATCAGATGTTTGAGTAATTAAACTGTTGATACAAAAAACATACATGTAAATATAACTTAATTTGAAAGAAAATACAATATAGAAAATGAACAGAGTAAACTAATAAAAACTTTTAAAACAACAACTCCAAATAAAATAATGTAAATTCAAGTAATCCTAAAAAAAACACCAGCAAGTAAGTAATTGAACGCTTGTAATATGAGAATAAATATGGGAAAATAAGGCAAGAAAGCGAAACCAACACTGACAACAATAAATAATAACAATTTTGTAAAAATGAAAATAAATTAAAATAAGTGAAAATTTGAAATAAATAATAATAACCGGCATACAACCTCTGTAAAAAATGTGTACAACTACATACAACAACTTTTAAAATAATAGCAGAAAGAAACAAGTGTAAATTATTCCTCGCCATCTAATCCAAGCTCATGCATTTGTTCTTGTAATTTAGCATCTCTAGCATGCTTAATAACCAGCTCTTTCTTAATTCCACTGATGTTCTTACCCTTATCTTTCCAATTATGAGTTGGGCCTGAAAAAGAATCATCTCCAAATGAAGTATCAAATCTTCTATTATCTTTAGCTAACATTAAAATATCACGGATCTCACCATTTGAAACATAATGTAGACTTAACTGAGTATCAAAAATATATTTCAAGTGAATCAGTCTAATATATTCAAACCAGGATTTGATTGGCAGTGTTTTAACTTTATTTAAATGAAATCTATAAAGAATATCATCTTCTTTAACTCCATTATCAATATCAATATCACTCTCCGGTGTTGTGCGTCTTTCGATTGTTTTTAAAACTTCTCTGAAAATTGATTTTGATTCTTTTTTATCTTTTTTGCTTATTTTCTTAGATGATTCTTTAATCAACAAAATAATTATGCTTTTCAACTCACCGAGGTCATAATAAGGTTGCTGTTCCAAAAGATCTTCTTCATCTAAACCTTCTTCTAATTCAGGATAATCATAAATCTCATACATTAACCCAATTAAAATGACGACTGACGTATGAACTTTTTTAGGATAATCGTTTGACAAAAAGCTAGTTAATCTAGGTAAGGTGTCTTGAATATGTTCATTAACATCACGACCACCTTTGTGAAGCAAACTAAGAATAACCCCAATACCATAAAATGAATTAACCAAAATATCTTCTTCGTTTTCTTTCAAAGCCGAGTTGGCATATCCTTCACATAAGTCCATGAAATTACCGATATTTTCCTCTAATCCATAGCAATTTGAACCATCAAAGATGACCAAAGTTAAGGCAAAGAAGGCAATGATAAAATTGGAAACAACCAAACTATTGTTGGAAGAATCCTTATTGTCATCAGCGGATTTTGAAGCAGCAGCTTCAGCAGAATTATTACTGAAGATACGTGACAGTAAAATAGGAAACAAATCATCAATGACGACAGTGGCGACTTCATCGGATTCTGAACATGCATAAGCAACGCAACTTCTTAAACTTAACAATAACTCTAAACTTGATCTTGAACTCTTAACGAATCCAATTAATGAATGCAAATCATTCTCATTAACAACACCACCAGGGATATTCAATGGCTTCTTAATTATCAGCTTATATAACTCACCTAACAAAAATTCTCTTGATATAGAGTTAATCTTATTTCTAGACTGAGTCAAAGCATCAATCACATCAGCAATCGAGTAAATCTTGATAACGCCAGGTTCATCAGATAAATCACCACTATCACTCTTAGCAGACCCACCCTCATGATCAGAATCAATTATTGAACCAATCACAGAATTGGCCCTGCTTTCTTCCCTGCTCAGAACCAGTCCACTTCCATGTCTTCTAATTGGACTAGCAGCAACTTCAGGAACGTTTAACAATGAACTTTCAGAACCACCATTATTACCATCGCCGCCATTTTCATTTTGTAGCTTCAGTTTAAGTAATTCGTCTAATTTGGAGAAATTTAAATCACTTGTATCTGTATCAAACATTGACGAGGATTCATCTTCAGACTCAACTCTGCTTTTTGATGCTGACCGTGATGGTGTGCGGGAACCAGCATGTCTATTGTGGGCCTTTCGTTTGGATCTTAGCTCTCTTTCTAATTGAGACATATTGTGACCTATTTGTAATCTTAGTATGTGTAGATGAGATAAGATGTTGTTTTACGTATACCTGTGCCTGGGACCAGAGATGAGTCAAGTCAAAATAAATAAATTTATCTTTTATTTTATTTATTGAAGTGAGGTGACAATAGTGGCCGTTTTCTGTGCGGCGCGCACTCTTTTTTTATCTTTATTTTATTTTTTATTTTTTGTTTTTTGTTTTTTGTGGGGAATTAATTTATTATACTTTATTTTATTTAATTTCTATTTTTATTTTAATTATTTTATCATTTATCAATACACATTAAAAAAGAGATGAAGGTGGCCTTATAACAACGAGCAGAAAAGAAATAGAAGAGAAGAGAGCTAAAAAGAGTATCAAAAAATAATGAATTAAAAAGCTGCAATAAAACTAAAACTAAAACTAAAAAGTAGGATAAGAGAGAATCAAACAAATCAAAATACATAAAAAGCAATATATATATATATATATATATATATGTATAAACTAAGATGAATCATACATCTATACTACGAAAACATTAAACAAAATCCAATCCACGCTCAAGCAAATAATGCACCCTCATCAAGAATTAAATAAATAAACAAACAAAACTAGGCCAAATCAAAGGAATCTCTTACACCTTTCTCTTTTCAGAAGAATCGCCATTAGTATGAGTTGTCTCATCAACAAATTCCAGAGGACTAATTGAAGAAGTATTATTACTAGCGTCTCTACCATTATCACTGCCATTTCGTATTTCTTCTAATTGTCTTTGTAATATCATAACTTCATTAACTAATCTTTCATTTTCATTTTGTAATTCAGTAATAAATTGACAACTCAATTCAACTGTTGTTGCCTTTGACGGAACCATCACTTCATTCTTCAGTCGTTCTGGAATCATTTTATCTAAATCTTGAATTGCAACATTCATTCTATTACGTCTTCCTTGCTCTGCTAACTTATGATTAACCTTTTTATCAGACATCGTTTTAATTGATGTAACTGAAGAATTTCTCTTTTCTTGCATAGGTATTTGATGTGACGATTGTGGTATTGGCATTGGCTGAGCTATTAAAGCATATGGAGTTGCTGTGATACCAGTCATGTCGCCTATTGTGTCCTGTAGTTGAATTGTAGGAGAAGTTTTCAAAGATGATGAACCAGAAGAATGGTGAGAACCAGACTTAGGGATAGTTAATGCAGGATCGTCCAAATTAAAATTTGGCATATTCTTATGCATTTGCTGTTGCATAGTAAGTGTGCCGCTTGATGAAGATGACGGTAGTATAACTGGAGAAGATTGTGCAGAAGTGGCATCATGATTGGGATTAACTAAAACATTATCATGTGATCCTAACATTGGAGAGTTTTGAGCTGAAGATCTACTCTTCTTAATTGGAAATGACATTAATGTAGCTGGAGTTGCAGCTGATTGAGATGAAGGATCTGATCTTGAAGTAACTCTAGTCAGTAAGTTTTCTTCTTTCTTTTTAGATGGGGTCCTCTTTTGTAGCTGCTGAGAATTTGATGAAGATTGTTGTTGTTTCTGCTGCTGCTGAAGTTGAAGTTGACCATTTTGCTCTATTTCATCAATTTTAGTAGGTAAAGTAGATGAGCTCGAAGAACGAGCAGGTGGTGGAGGAGGCAACATTAAATCATCAGGCATACCTTCAAATAAAACACTTGTACTACTAGTTGAAGTATGCAAGGGAGTATAAGACTTTTTTGGCTTATAAGACGATCTTCTGGAACCTGAAGTCGTTTTAACTGATGGAGAAGATCTATTTTTTGAGTTAGATGAACCATTTGTAGGTGTCATTAAAGGAGTAGTCACAGGAGTCTTTGATCTTTTAAAAGTTGGTCTGCTTCCTTGGTCTTCAGAATTAGATAAAGGAGGGGATATGTTAGTTGGAACGTCCTTTCTTTTCTGTCTTAAGCTTGTAGCTTTATTGTTGTTAGGGAATCTTGAACTTTGTTGAAACTCCAGAGCAGGAGAAGTTAAAGGAGAAAATCCAACTTTTTTATGATGAGACACTTGAGCCTTTTCAAGTGGGGTCACAGCAGGGGAAATCAAAGGTGTATAGCCATCTGTTGGCTGTCTCTTCAGATTATTGACGCCATTTGTAGCCAAAGACGGAGGAAATGAAGTTGTACTTATATATTCAGGCTGTTGTGGGTTGTCAAAATTGGTTCCCGTAAATGAAGAGCCATCATTTGGGAATGATATACTTCCATGGTGACTAGTAAAACCAGGAGAAGGTTCTGAGAACGTCGGTGTACCTCTAGTATCGTCAGGGTTGGCGGGAGAGGCTGTTTGACTACCAACTTGTTGCTGTACTTGTATTTGTAATTTTTGTTGTTCTTGTTGGTGTTTCATCATAAAGTTTGAATAATCGTTTAGGAATTCAGTTACATGTGAAGGGGCAGGACCATTGGTAGTGGTACTGGTAGTAGCGGTGGTGGTGGCACTAGGAGTAGTATTTGCACTCATCATATCTTCTAAATGCTGTAAATCATGCAAATTAGTGAAAGCGGACCAATTTATATCCATAGAGTCGACAAAATTAACATCAGGCATAGTATCGTGTTGCTGCTCCTGAGGAGTATTATTATGGCTAACAGTAGCACTATCGGAACTATGAGCATTAGGGGAAAACATTTTCAGCAAGTCTGCAGAGTGTTGGTTTTGGAACTCAGAGCTTTGAGGAGTTGTACTTGTAGTTTCAGTAGACATTTGAGGTTGTTGATCGGCAGGGGAGTTGTGCTGGCGTCTCATACTATTTGACTCTGGTCTGTGGTCCTTGTATGCCTATAAATGTAGGTCAGAGTAACGGTGGGAAAGACAGTTAAGCAGAGATGAGCCAGATACTGTAGAGATGTTGCTGTTGTGATAGAGAAGAGAAGAGAAGAAGAGGATAAGGAGAAAGGGTAAGCTGGTCGGTGGTAAGGTAGTTGTAGTGACCAAGGGCTTCTAAGCTGGTAGGTAACTTAAGTTAGAGTTGGCACTGAGCAGTGTTCACTGGTTGAGACTCGAGGGCGTGTTTCAGAGTGACGATTGTCCGTTTGTGTATAGTCGTGAGAGACAGTAGTCTTGTGGCAGATGAGAGAAAGGGGAAGTGGTGGGAAGTAGTGCTGTAAGAAAGGAAGAAAGGGTAGGGACAAGTCGTACAAATTTACAAATTTACAAATTGAGCAAGTGCTCAGAAGAGCTCTTTTTCCCTTCAAACGGCCATCCGTAACTGCACACTTAACTTAGGTGTCAGCATAGCCACTAGACGTAGAAGCATCAAGCGGGATCGGATGCTTTTACGCAATTGATCTTTCTTCCGGCTCTCCTGTATCTTGGTTATATCTCATCGTCATCGTCTCCATCATTAGTTAGAATATAGATCACTTCATAATTGAATCTCATCAATTCTCCAGTTGTCCTTGGGTCGGACCAAGGATTAAACCATAAATAATAATCCCCATCTTCCTATTCAGGAATAGCTTTAATCAGGGGCAAGCTTACTTGTTTGCATCTCATCTATATATCCAATCAACGAATATACATGAGCGGGCTGTTCACAAGACTCGGCTAACCTACGTTTATTAACAGCACATGCAATTTCTGGCCACTCAACCCCGGAGCCAGTTACAAACCAATCAATTCCCACACATTTACTGTGCCTTTCATTTCTGAGCTTTTCTTTTCTTCGAATGTTCGAAATTTCGAATTTTCGGTTCAACTCAAAGTGATATATAGGTCGTGTGCGCGTGAATCCCGACCCACGTGGGCCTGTAAATGGCGTAGCGGCGTGCACAGCCTGTCCATCACCAGCACAATCGCAAAGCTTGGCGTGCACATCTCTGCACCAGCTGTTCTTTCAAGTAGCATCCGGCACTATCCATGGCTATTTCCATCTGTGTTCCTTGCTTATCTTGCTGATAAGCTACCCAGAGATTAACTTTTGGTCCCTGTCTTCTTCTTTTGATCCCGTATTTTTTCCAACTGCAATTGATTACTTCCTACGTAAATTGTAATGTTGTTTTAAAGAGACCGTACAAGCTCTTCAGTTAATCTGTATATTTATCTGGTTTTAACAAATAAAATCTTCTAAAATTGTTTCCACCTAAATTTTAATGTTTCGGTTAACGAGAGAATTGAGCCGCCTTGGTGACTGAATTTAATGTTCTACAAGAAAAAATTTTGCTGTATTAATTAGCTCAATTAAATGTTCTACAAGGTTCATATCTTTCTTATTTAAAGTTAATTAATAGCTACCAGTTTTCTGTTTGGGCAAAGTTCAATACCATCAACTCCAGTTTCGTACTTTTTTTTGAAACCTCAGTGGTACCTCTAAGATTTCAATCCCCACTAGTCACCGATAAATAAAGTCTCTAGGAAACCCTCCGAATCATAACAACTGTTATAACAAGGTCGTAAGAAGCAAATCCTAGAAAATCACATGGAGTATTGATCAATCTGAATCAGATAATTTTTTCAATTTCTTAGTTGATATTCAGCAACTTGTCAATTTTTTCTAACATCAAACGTTTAATTAAACTAGTATATTTAATTTCGACTATAGAAACCAAGCTCTCAGAGCTTGGCCAAATAGTTTCTTGGTGTTATGTTTATGTTGTAGTTCAAGTCCCCATCGCACTGTCGATCTTGACAGTGCAGATCATCAACATTGGTAAAGTCTTAAGGGGAGATAATCATTCAAGAATCTGGGTAAAGGTAAAGTCATCAGGTTGTATTAACGGGCTATAAATGAATGTCTAAGTTTAGAGAATTCAAGTTGAATTATAAATTGGAATCTGAAAATTATTTTTATCAATAGAAATTAAATTGAAAAATGTGCTTAATAAAAGGCCATTATTGACATTGAAAGATTGACTAACACCTATTGAATTGATTAAATCACAGCATGACTGATGAAATGAGAGAAAGCAAAATTAGAACTCTTCTGAATGTAGGTTAGCTTTTGCTTATTGAGCAAGCCATATGAAATAATGTTTAAAATAATCAAAGAAAATATCATCTGGTGGGATTTCACAGGTTCAAGGAGTTCATTAAAAGTTCACGAGTAATCTTTACCATTTTCACAGAAAACTTAACAGCTAACAATTCGTTCAACATCAAAAAGTGCTATTGTCTTTCTGAAGAAAGAAGTGAAGTTCAAGGTTTTCATTTTTTATTAAGAATACTGAATAGACACATACTCAAACGCCATTCGAAGAGGTCAGTTAATAAACGTAAATCTCTGAACCTTTCTGGATCAAAAACTAACTCTATCTATTTATTGGAAGAGTGTAATTTAACTTGCGATGTGGAACTGACAAAGCACTAATTCAAGCTTTTCTTGGATGGTGTAATTCTGATATTGCTGACTCATTTGATAAGCAGTGGTTCAATGAACCAGGATTCTATTTTAAATGGTAGAGAGTTTTGTCTTTGATGTTGCAATATTATTGGCAGATCCATAGTACCCAAGCTATCTAATTATGTACCAATGACTCCTCCATATATCGTCACCAATAATCTTGAGTAGACAGTATCTTTTGAATGACAGAAAGTCTTAATATGGGGTCTTGCTCTGTTGGGTATGTTCAGTGAAATGAAGAAAATAGCAGAATCCTCAAGGAGTTGCTGCTTCAAGTGAGTTTCCGTTTCATCCAAGACAGCACATTTATTTGCTTCTATTCCTAATAATGAAGTAAGCACTGAGTGGTACTTGAAATCCTTATTAATAGGAAAAAGGTCTGAGCTAAAATGGACAACTCACGGTGAAGGAGTCATGGAGCAAGAATATTCCGTGTTTCTGTTGTGGCTGCGGAGATCATCCACATACCTTCTAGGGAATAATCAGCACTAGCAGTATATTTCCGTACGTCTTGAACACTTGTGATTTGGGAAAAGCGCCGGATGGACCCCTGGTAAGCTGTTAGTCACTGAAGAAGTTGGACGTGGTCTGAGATAGATAGCTTCCATTCTCGTACTGCTCACAGGCGGCCACCACCGGCTTATGTAATCTAGTCGTGTGCACACTGCACTGCCCAGGTTTTTGATCAGTCGAGTTCACAACAAACTATCCTTGATTATGAGATGAACATTAAGCTTAATTAATCAAGCAAGTGCAATAACCTCTAGTCCCAGATTTCTGAGCACCATATCAGGCTTGATGTTATCTTGAGGTTTGTACATTTTGGCATAATGATCTCTTATCGTCTACATGGCCTTGCTCAATGGAGTTAATAGAGTGTTACCCTTTGCCCTTTTGACTAGGTTAATTTTTTCGAAATTCTACAATTTGCAAACAAAGTTATCTTCAATTTCTTGCTATTGTCATACCTATCTCAACAGTTGGACCTTTAAATGGACCTATGAATTTTATTCTTTTATCTGAATGAGGCTCTAGGTTGGTTACCTTTGAAATTTGAAGGTTTTGGACTTTGTGGGTTTAGGTCCTTAGAAAACTTTAAGTCTGTCTGTTCTTTAGAAAATACTTGTTGATTCATGCAGAAAAAATGATAAATCATTATCAAACAACCAAACTACATTGAAGCATGTATCAATTTGACTGATTTGGTGCCGCCTTCTCATGATTTCTTGCAGTTACACAGTTATTATATAAGCAAGTTAATATTCATTCTCTACAATGATTGTTGTTATCATTTTCACTTTTTCTTCAAGTTGTCTTTATGTGGTGAAATTTCTGCTGATTCAAAAACTGGTGGGGCTAAAAAATTCTTGCGTGGTGGTGAATGAGTTTTGGCTGTTGCTTATGATTTCCCAATCCCAGATTGCAATACCACTAATGTTAATAACTTGAAAATGTGCTCCTCTAAACCAACTGCTGAATTCAATTTCTGGAAGCCTGATTAAGTTGACTATTCAACTGTGTTATATTACAGGAACACAGCTGAATAATTTGTTTGAATATTTATGGAATTTCATTACTCGGCTGGCATCATAAGAAATTTGAAGATAGCAAGGTAATTTTATTTGTTTCAGAGACTCAGTTTCAATTAAATTACCCTATAAAAAATAATTTATTAGTTTCAAAGTAATCATTATCATCCTATTTAGCAGGAAGAACATTTGTAATTTTTCCAGTTGAACTATCATATTTAGTTGATGATATTAAGTTATAAGGTGTGCCGTCAACTCAGGAAGCAGCTGCATTTTCTTTAAGACCACTTGGATTAGTATCGACCCCAGAAAGATTTGAAACTTCTTCCGGGATTTGCTCTTGTTGTTGTACTTCATTACCAAGATGGCTTCTTGTGTGAATCGGATTCTTTCTGATGAGTATTGGAGGCATATTACTTTCATAAACGCAACTAATTCTTATCAATATCATGTACACAATTTATATCTTTGCATTTTAATATATTACTACACTTGACCTAACGTCTTTCCAGTATTCAGTATCCCTTTAGTTTTTTTTAACATAGTATCATAATCATATGTTTAATTTCATAGCCAGTTCGGTTGAAAATATAATACGGGAAAGGATCTAATACCTCAATTTCAGCATAGCCTACATCCAAAGGATTTACAATATGTCCTTCATGCTACTTAAACTAATTTACACTAATTGAAAAAATAGAACAAATAGCTTCGCCATATTGAATTAAATTGCTAGACAAGGTTTTGGATGGCACTAAAAGTTCAATCGATGCAACTAAAAAAAGCAAAGCAAGTACTTTCCGTCAACAAATGAAATAGAAAGAAGTTAAACAAGTAGGACATAAATACATACTTCCGAATTTCATCAATTTTATATAGTTTCGCATTTGAATTAATCTACGATAACGTAGAATATTTCATTAATCATGGGCCACGCGCTTGCGCAATATGCGCGTTAACTGAGTGGCTGGTTTTTCACAACTTCCTTAAAGGATAAGGAGTTAAACCACAACATGCAATAGCTCTACCTACCAGATGAAATCAAGCTGTCAGAAGCTTCATTAGATCCATAATATTTTTTCAATCTAATATTGACATAATCAAGCCCAAAATTTGCGATTCGAATAGGCAGTGCTCCAACTAAAGTGAGATGGAACTACTTGGAGATGTGGTTTATCTTATTTTATACTACAAGATAGTCACCAACTAGCCGAAGTAAATAGATAATTTATTTAGTCCAGGAACCTACGTACGTTCAAAGCACGCAAGTACTTAGATAAGTTAATTTTAACCAGCTGTCGTATGTAGGTAGGTAGGTAAAAGTCTAATTGTTGTAACACAAGAGAAAACCTAGCTTGATGGAAATATAAATGTGACAAGTCTCTTTCGGTTCTTGCTCTGTTCCAGTTCTGGTACAGCTCAGCTCATTCAGTGATGTTTTATTCCATAACCGGTAATCAACCTGTCTGAAAGAGAAGTTGTTTGTGCTTCTCCCTATTGACGTAGAAGACGTTGCGATTGTGGAAGCAGAACAGAGGGAGCCGCAAGAAGTCGCTCATGGCCAAAACGGGAATTTCGTTGCTCCAGCCATCGTCGCTTAGATCTCCGAGCTAAAACTCATTAGTCAAGCAACTGGGTTTCTATTACTCGTCTATTCAAACCCACCCAAAACCCTGGATATTCTATTATTGCATCACTGAAACGCAACAAATTGCTGTATGTCTCCTCGGCTGTCCCAATTTTATGGCTCTCTCTAGCAAGATGCTCGTGGAATATATAAAGAAGGTGAATTTCCCACACCCACCCCTTGAATCCTCTTACGTTCTTTCTCTTTATTGTTATACTAGTCATTCGTTTTCCTTTTAGTATCATCAAATCTCCAGTCTCTATTATTTTTTGAATCTTAACTCCAACTTTAGTCTCTCTTTTACTGGTTCCATTCCAACTATTCCCCATTCATTAACTAAATACAACTTTTCACAAAATGTTATTCAAGAATTTAATAATACTATCTGTTTTCTTATCAACTGCTTTAACTGCTCCAATTAGACAAAACCTAGAAGAGCCAGACTTTGAATTAAAGAAAAGAGCTTATGCCTACGTTACTGCCGATGCTGTTACTGTTCAATCCACAACTTTGGTGAAACAGCAGACTGAAACAACTTCTGAATACACCACTTATACAACAACAGTCACTTTAGATGGTAAAACATCCACCGTCACTGTCACTGGTGAACCTCCATCTACAACTTCAGAACAAACTACATCTACGGAAGCAACTACTTCTTCAACCAAGTCCCAGTCATCTCCATCCACCACTTCATCTAGTGATGATGACGATGATGAAGATGTCACTGTTACAGAAGATGCAACTGCTACTGAAACTGATCTTTCAACAACATATTTGAGTACTATCACCACTACTATTCATGATAATGCTGTTACTATGGTTGAAGAAGTTTACACTTCAACTATTGCTTCTGCTAGTGAACAAGTTATTACTTACAAATATATTTCAACTATTGGTAATGCTGAATCTACCGTTGTTTCGGGATCACAAGAGGAATCATCTGCTGCCACTTCTACTTCTTCTACTTCTTCTAATTTGTCTAGCTCGTCCAGCTCGTCCAGCTCTTCTGCTTCTTCCATTGCTACTTCAACTGAAGAAGACACTTCTACTAAAGAATCTGTTTCTCTTACTTCTTCTACAAACTCATCTAGCTCCTCTGAAGTTACAACTACTAGTGACTCTTCTTATTCTAGCTCTTCATCTGTTTTTCCAGAATCTACAAGTAGCTCTATTCAATCTACATCCTCATCTTCTACTTCCTCCACTCAAACTACTCAAGCAAAGACTTCGTCCAACAATTCAACTTCTGTTTCAAGTACTTCATCTGTTGCTAGTTCAACTACCTCTTCTAGTTCCTCTACAATTTCCTCTTCTGCCGTTGCTTCTCCATCAGTCACTTCAACAAGTCCTGTTTCTTCATCAGATTATGCCAGTTACACTCCTTATGATACCGAATCTGTAGATGGAACATGCTACGTCTATTACGCTGAAGATGATTTAACCTCAAGCTACAGTGATGATGAACCTTACACTACTTCAACTATAACCAAGATTGTGTCCACTGTTACAATCTCTGTTTCTTCTGCTTAGGCTTGATGAGTAGTTTAAAATAAATAAAGACACTTTTTTCGTTCTTTTCTTTTTCTTGGGTTTTTCAGTTTTATCTTCTTTCTAATAAGGTTAGAATCGACATCTTTTCAACTTTTTCTTCATTTTGTTTTATATATATATATGCGTTTATTTTATTCTTTCGTCCCTGTCTGTCTTTCGTTTATTTTTATTCTCTTGTTATTGTGTTATAGATTTATTTTCCGTTTTATTTTAGTTATCGTTTTATTGTGTTTTATACTTTTGCCTTATATACTTTCAATTTCAAATTTTGTGGTGTTTTTTCTAAGATTCGACCAATAAACCAGTGCCTATAGTCCACTCTATAAAGAAGGAAAAGAAGAACACGAGTTAGAAAACAAAAACAGACACGACGCGCGTGTTGTTGTTGTTTTGGATTGGGCCGCGCACGCCCGTAGTTTTACTGTTTTTGTTGTTGTTGTAAAAGGGGACATGTTCAGGAATATTGAGCGTAAAGATGTCCCTGCTTGTTTCCTTGAAACCAACAAACAACACTTCCCAGTTATTCCAGGTCACCATGATGCTATCCACAAGCACGATCCAGCCACCACCTAAGCCAGTCACTTCCGTGGGATCCAGCGCCAACTCGTCATCATCCAAGTTTGACTTAGCTAACTACAACGCCATTGAAGAAGTTGCTCATGTGGCCGCTTCTTCTAGAGCAAACCCAATCATTACTCATGTTGAAGCTCAAACTAAAGATAAAGATCAAGTCAATCACAATAATATGCCCTCCACTGCTGAAAGTAGTTTCCTAGTCTCTGATGCCAGCTCTTCCGAAGTTGACCCAGACATTTCAAGAACAAGAACCTTTAGTTCCGGGTTGATATCCAATTTTGACGACCTGGAATTAGAGTATGACACTTTTACTGGCTCTGTGGGTAAAGCTGCTACCAATAATGTGGACCATTCTCTCGTTTCTTTAGATACAACTAATGATACTGAGCATGACTCGACTCTAACATCCATTGGTGAGAATGAGCTATCAATGTTGAACTCCACATCATTACAACCTGATACACTCCCAGGACTAGCTGTTGGTAAGACCCGTATGAAGTATTCTAATTCTCAAATTGACTTTCATAAAATAGCAAACATCACGAGAACACCTTCACAATTCACAGTTACTAAAGTTGCTGAGGGACATACCGACCTGAAACTGAAGCAATTGAATAAGCAATTTGATCATTTATCTACAAAGATTAAGAAAATAGAAATAGAGCTGAAGTTTTTAGATGATCTGATGCCCGATATTTCCTCCCAAATGGTTCATTCTATAGAAGCTAAAAAGTTACGTTTAGCTAGAGACAAGTTATTTGATAGATGCGAACAGTTAAGGAAGCAAAAATATGAGTTAAGTATTAAACTGAACAATAAATTCAAGAGTGTTTACGGTGTCAATGGTGCTGATAAGGCACAATATTGGGTTAGAGGTGTTAGTAGTTGAACTATTCTCCTAACATTTTTACTCTTTTTGTCATTGTACTTCTAATGAAGATTTCAACATAGTGTTCGGCAAGACTCTGGTGTTCTGTCTGTTGATAATCTATGTGATTTTTTGTTCTTTTCTCCTTTAATTTTCTTCGTCCACTGTATATTATTATTCTACATTCTTTTTTACTATATTTTTTTGTTTAAACTCCTTTATTTTAATTTTTGCTTATTTTCTTAACTCTTCCTCTCCTTACCTTACTATATACTTTCTGAGAAATAGCTTGACTTTGAGCTCTATAAATATACTCTATTTTTTATTAAGTTTAAAGTATTACATAAATGTATCAAATCGAAATGCGTGTGATGTGCCATAAGTAAATCAAGTGAAAAAGCCTGTAAGTAAAATAAGAAAAATGCTGCAAACCAAATAAATACCAAGCAGAGAAAAGCAAATAAAAAATAAACAAAAACAAATAGCAAGTCATATATTAAATAGTACATCATTAACAATAACAATTCGAATTCATCTAACAATTCGAATGGTTTTCATGATTAATAACCTCACCATTCCAACTATATAAATTAGCCATACTAACGTGAGTTTTCGTACCTACATCGGAATAAGTATTACAACCAAACTTCTTAGCATAAGGTGGTGTATACAAGTGCAAACTAACCGCAGGCCCATCCCCTCTATTGGAAATTCTATGTAATCCAATATCATCAGAGATATAAGCAACATCATTTCTAACCAGAGTAGTTTTCTTAAATGCCTCCATCGTTGTTGTTGTCGTTGTTGTCTTTGGTATTATTGGAGTGTGAAATAATTCTTCAGTCAATTCACCTTTTAATATCTTCATACAACAATGTGCTTGGGCATGATCATGGATAGCTGATCCTTGACCTGGATTCCAAACCAATAATAGTAAATTCGCATTCTCTTTAAAATCACAGATTCCATTTCTAGTGTATGCTCTCGTTGGATCCTCTAATGCAAATTTCAACCAGTCTGATTCAGAACTTAAATATTTCCTTAGCAATTCCTGTAAATGTTCATGATCAATTTCTGATGGTGTTAATTGTTCAGGAACTGATAACTTTTGTGATATAAAGTCAATTAATTCATTAAAGGAAATATTATACGATGATTGGGACGATTGCAGATTTTCTAATGATTGCAAATATGGTGTAGAATATGATTGTGGTGGCAAACTCTCTATTTTAATGGTCATTGTGTAAAAATAATAACTGATCTCTAATTAGTTATTGTATGGAATATGAGATGAGGCTGTTCTGAAGCTATACCTTTCTTTGCATTTGTAGTTCAGTTATTCAGTTGGAACTCCACTAACTTATGTCGCTTCTTCCTTTTGATTGTTATTGAGTATCACTTGAAAAAAAAATTTCAATTCACATGACGGAAATTTCTACTTTTGTAGTATGATCATACTGCAGTTAAGATAAAGATTTTTTTAAAAAAAATTATAGAAACTGAGGCACAACAACACTAGAATGACGCAATGTCATGTGATTTTCTCAATCAAAAAAATGTTTGCGGCTTCTGAGGATTGAACTCAGGACCTTCAGATCTTCAGTCTGACGCTCTCCCGACTGAGCTAAACCCGCCAATTCTGGAACTTTGGAGTCATGGTATTTTACAATGTCAGATAGGAATAAACTTAAATTTGTCCATTTTCCTTTCTCTACCCTGTTCAGAGACAGAGTTCATGATTAACTATTTTACAAAATATTGGTGAGATTCAATGAATCAATGTTAAAAACGCAAGAGATGCCATAAGGGACGAAGGTAACAACACCTCAGATTACCAAAAGAGATCGTAAATCTGACTTGTATAGATCCAGGCTTATTTACCGGGATTCTCTTGATCTGCCCCCTTAATTGTAAACCACAAGCTATGCTGACGCAACTTTAAACTTCATGCCTGTAACAAGAAAGAAATGAGATGGATTAGGACAAATTTCAAGAACCGGACCTCCACCAAATCAGATCAAATCGGCTAGCAAAATTAATTCGCACACACTGCAAAATGCTCTTTTTTCTTTTCTTCTACATTTTTGAACAATATTCCAATTCGGTATACCTATACAGATCATCATATATGTTTCTTTTTTATTGTACTTTTTTAATTATACATTGAAAGCTGTAAATTCAACGGTTTTAATGACGTATAGGTGATCCAGTTGATCAAAAGAAAAGAGCTAGACCTTGCCCTTACACCCACTTTGTTTTTAAACCCTTATAAAGAAATGGAAGAGATCAAGATCTTAACTTTCTTGACTTTCTCTTGCTTGTCATTTAAGTGTGAATATCTAATCCGACTATTCACCAGTCATGACACAAAAATAGTTGGAGATATAAAACATTAACAGTACTAAATTTTGAGTTGATCAGAAAGAGAGTCTAGCCAGCCAAGAAACATAGGTTTGATTTGGAGGTGCAACTCTAGGAATGCATGTTGAATTGAAATATGGATCATAGGTGAGTTACTCCTTTGTTCAAGATTCAAACCCCATTCGTTGGCTATGACCAGATGTACTCTTAATTTCCGTAACTCATTAGTTAATTAAGTAGACAAAACGTTCTAAGCATTTAGATCCCTACCTGTGTGTTGGATCTCAGTCATCATGGCAATTCTCTGAAAAAAAGGAATTTGAGATCTGCACGTACATGAGCCGCGCGCCGTCCACTTTGCCGAATTGGGAAACAAACCAATTTGGAGCAAAAGCCAAAGAAAAACTTTTTCATCATACGCAAATTTCTGGATTGTGATTGAACAATTGACCCCCCTTAAGAAATTCAGCTTAGCGATCCAACGTGACGACATCAATCTGATTGATCTCCTGGGCAGAACCCAAATTGAAAAATTTCAAATAGTGTCTTCCAGATTAATTCAAGAGACATATTTGATCAACAGGCCGCTTAGCTCAGGCAAGCTTAGTAGCTTAATGTATACAGCGAAGAAGCCGAAGGAACAAACGTTCTTCAACTTAATATTCAGAATTCTGTGGGAATTAATTGGAAATTGGAAGCTGCTGACATCAAAGCAGCCAAATTACAAAAAAGTAATTTGAATCTTAACCTCCGACGCGTTACTACCGATATATCATAAGAACTCAATGAAAACACCTAAAATCACCCCTATTAGGTTAGAAGTTTTACAACAATTAAATGGGCATGTCCGAGAAGGGCCTTAGGTCATGTATACCTGCCTACCATGATCAATCTCAAACAGAATGGGGAATCCCCCTTTGTAGATGTCAACTCACACATGTTGAACCTTTAAACATCCACTTAAAACTAAAATTACACCACATCCCTGAACTTAACGGTTATACTACACCTTAAGAAACAATAAATACCGATACAGGTCGTATGCTGTAATTAATATAAGATCTAATGAGTAATTGCCCTGTTTCTGTAAATAATTCTGAGACATCGTTGCAATTCAGAGTTGAAATTACATTTATTGATCAAGTGATCCCAATGAATCATGGTGAGTTACTCGTTTTAGAACTGGTTGTCAATTATGCAATTTAGAACCGTTTTGGCTTGTTGTTGTAACTTGTAACCAATGGGTTCATTTCTGGTTGACTGAACTTTAATTGGTAAATGATTAGAATTGGCTGGTTTGCATGGGTTAACGTAGTTAAGTGGAAATTTACAAGGATTACAAGTTCGACTTTGCCAGCCGGGTGCTATAGCTGGTATTTATGGGCATTAATATTAATAAAAAGGAAGAATGGATTAACCGCTAGGAAGATCTAGCAGATAGGCACGAGGCAAAACAATAAAACAAACAACTTAACGAAGGTAGGTAAATTCAAAGTATAAGTATATGAGCTCGAAGAAAAGAGACTCAGCTAGATTGGATTTTTTCCGGGAATCATTGAAGAAATAGTATTGAAAAGAGGAGACACTGATAACACTAATAACAAAGTATAAAAGATAAGTTGTAGAAAAAACTAACAAAATTTAGAAAGGAACCAAAAAATAGTAAGAAAAATTTAAAATTGTATAAAAAAATAGAAGAAAAAAGAAGATAATAATAATGACACAAGTAAAGGTAAGTATATAAATAAGTTATTTCCAGCAGTAATTAAAGAAGAAAGCAACGAAAGAAAGAACAAAATTATTCAAATATAGTAGTAATAACAATAATAAATGAATTCCTCTCTAATTAACTTCTTAAAAAAACTTAGTAAATACCCCAGTATTGTTCAACACCGTAAGAACCTGGATCCTTCCATAAGTCATCAAAGGCATTGAAAACAATAGATGAATCACCGCATGAAGAAGCAATAGAGCTTAAAGCAGTCTTTTGGTTAGCGGTAGATGGAACGGCAACACCATTATCATCACCTTGTGTAGGCCAACCGGTTTCAACACACAGAACGTCTTTTTCACCACCACAGGCAGACCAGACTCTTTGCATTTGTAATAATAACCAAGCACCAGCACCATCTGGGTAGATAGTACCATCCCAGTAAGAGTGAGCATTGAAAGCAATGTAATCAGAGTATTCACACAATTCTGGGTTAGCAATAATAGCAACATGAGTATCAACAGAAACAACTGAACCAGTGTAACCAGCAGATGTTAAGGCAGATCTAGCAGCAGAAACGTATTCACCAATTTGGGAAACAGTAGCAGAACCAGCGTTGACTAATTCGTTACCAACGGAAACGGTATCAACATCATCCCAAGAACCGTAAGATTCAACGGCATCAGCAATAGTAGAAACAGCATCAGAAATAGCATCAACGTAGTAAATACCTAAGAATAACTTTTGACCGTCAGCCTTAGCTTTGAAAACATTTTCAACTTGATTACAGTCAACACCGTATAATCTAATCAAACTATAAGAAATTAATTCAGATAAGTCAGAAGCAACTTCAGAAGCAGATTTACATTCACCAGAAGAGGTGTATGGGGAGTAAGTAATACCCTTAGTATCAGCAGTGAAAGAAGAGTCAGAGTCATCTGAGGAAGCAGAAGTAGTAGCAGTAGATTCTTCAGTAGAAGAAGCAGTGGTCTTTTCTTCTTCAGTAGTGGAAGAAGATGAAGATGTAGTAGTTGGAGTGTATGAAGTAGTAGTAGTTGGAGCAACTTGAGCATTAGCAGTAGTGGTTGAAGAGGAAGAAGTTGAGGTTGCGTCAGCGTGAACGTAATCAATGGTTTGATCGTTACCGTTAACAGTAACAACGACTGTTTCAGTGACAACAACAACGTCTCTCTTAGCGTGTTGATGGTGTAAATGAGCGATTGGTTGAGCAATAGCAGAACCAACTAACAAAGCGTTGACCAAATTAGTTAATTGCATGTTTGTAGAGTGTTGTTTCGAATGAGTGAATAACTATAGTAAGAGATGGAACTATTGGGGGGGGTTTAGTGAAAGGAATGACTAATAGTTAGGCTTTCTCTGTAACGATAGTTTGTGATAAGATAGGTAGAAACAAGAGACTGTCTGAGGAAAGAGGAAAGGAAAGGAAAGGAAAAGGGAAAAGGGGCAACCCTCTGAAACGGCCAACCTGAAAAACGAGAAAAGGGAAAGTCTCTCTTTATATACGATCTCTGCTGCCTCCGAATCAGGCAAGCTCGCAAATTTGTAAACAACGATCCACGCACGCACCGATCCAAATCAGGCGGCCGCGGCGCGCTTAGTGCTACCCTCTCTGAGCTTATTTCACCGTGCACCACAATTGCACCACGTAAGCACCGCGCGGGTCCACCGGCCAGGAGCAGTGGGCGCTTCCTGATTGGGCGACTTGTTTGTTTTGCTCCCGGTTTTTTTTGGTGACACGAGACGGCGATGGCAGAGCGAGAGAACCGACCAAATTGGGACAAATGAATTGCATTCTATACGACCCCTTAATTAATCTGCCTATTTCCTATTATTTGCCATTTGTTCCTTAAAGAGCTTGCTTCCTTGGGCAACTACCTGACTTTACTTTAATCCCAAATTTTATATGGGCCATATTGGGACAGATTTGGGATGGATGTGACGAGCCTTAAAGCAAGCTACGTCCAAAGCTCAAAGCGACTCTGCTGACAGCTGATAGCTTAATTAAAGCTTGTATCGAAGAAATTAAGGAAGAGAATTGAGTTAACCTTATTTGATCTAGTTTCGAGAAGTGATACATCAAGATACCACTAAATGGCTGGTATGGTTTTCAACTTCATACTAGAAGACAGTCTGCTACTTGCTATTTCTATTTGCCACTAGACAGCAACACTCTATCTTATCTAACTGCTAATTACATGAAATCATAGGAGACGAGATCTCTCCCGGCATAAGTGCCGACCTGCCTTAATCAAGCAATCCACTCTTCCAATTACAGAACTTACCTTATCCCTTAATTATATGTTTGCTAATTAGCCACGTAATACAGTTGAAACTCTGAAATTATTTTATTTTTTTTGTGGTGATTTTATTTCATGATCCGAATTACATACTCATAAACGCCGAGTCCGAAATGTTGCAATCCTTTGCTTCAAATGTTGGCTTGAGAGGGGCATTACTCTCTTTTGAAAAGTAGTTGGGTTCATTTTTCGTCCAAGGTTACTTACTATATATAAACCAAGGCTGCATGAACCCAATTTGTATATTATCAATGACCTCTTGCTGTAGTGGAGTAGATCTCGTATGAATAGGAAGAAACTGGAACTGAGATTCGATAATCCCTTTTGCTTTTTAGAAAATCTTCACCATATCAGTAACAACGAGGTCTAGATTAGACAAACCTTTCATCCCTCCTTGTAAATACAACGGAGGTTATATGAATCTGAAGTGAGAATGTAGATTCTTAATTGAATCAGTTGATTCGTGTTTTAATCCATGGCATTATAACTTATGGCTTCGATCGAAATAAAAAAACTGGGAGGGATAGCAACCGATATATACCTTATGAATTTCTCCGACTACAGACTGGCGATTCCGTCATAGTTCTTCAATTCTCTTTACTACCCAGCCACATTTCTACAGATCTTTACTGGCACGTAGCATTGCTTCAATATAACATAAAAGAAAACTTAATTAGAAAAAGAAAAAACAGGTGATAAAATAAATGTAATGCGAAACAAATAAAAAATAAACAAACTAAAAAAAAAAAAAATGAAAGAAAAATCAGAGTAACATAAACTGACGAATTGTGATAATAGAGACTTAAAACAAACTTTAAAAAAAACTGAAAGAAAGAAGATAAAATTAGATGAATAAAAAAAACAATTAACAGTAAATATATAAAAAATCCCTTAAAATAAAAAAAATCAAGACTATACTAAAAACACAATTTTTTTTATCATTTTTTTAAGTGTAATACTGATACGTGCGATATAATGGCAACAGCAAAAAGCAAATATAATAAACATTTTGTATGTGATTTTTTCTTCTTTTAAAAAATATCAATCTTAAATATAATGGCAATATAATAACTCCAATAATTAAATTTCAATTCGTAACTCCAAAATAATAACAGTTAACAGGCATGGCTTAGATAAAATTCAAATAAAATCTCTTTCTTGTTCTGTAATTCAACTCTTTTCTTTGTTCTAATTTCTTCTTAACTTTTTTAACTCTTGATTCAATATAACGATAAATAACGACGACAAGGTGATCTGATATGATCTGATAAGATAAATTTAGTATATAGTAAAATAAAACAAACAATAATCAAAAAAAAAAGATAACAACGATAAATAAAAAACCCAAACAAAAAAATATTATGAAAACAAAAAAAATATGACAATGAAAACGGGAAACAGGAAACCATATAAGAAATATTAGTTGATATAGTAGATACTAAAGTTAAAAAGATGATGATGATGGTAATGATATATTTTTTTTAAAAAGAAAGTGGTATCAATTTGAAAGTATAATAATTAACTAAATCAGGAACAAAGATGGTTTTTGAAAACTAATTATGAAATGCAATAGAGGTGGATAAATATTTTTTTTCGGCTTTTTGATAAATGGTGATAGAATAATAAATCTAACCACGAAATGATGTACTAATGTGTAGTAGCTGTAATGACTAATTTAAAAATGACGGAGTCACACAAATGTTCATGTGACTTAAATAAAACACATATGACTAAAAATACTTGCAAGTAGTAAAAATATGCGAGCGAGTGGGGGGGGATGAATTTGAGCAAATGCTTTAATTCAAATACTTTCTTGAACGTCTCCAAACAGTTTCCAATAACTTTCTTCTAGGTAATAATTTCTGAAACATAACCACCATTTTCAAATTTTCTTTCCTTGCACTAGTGTCATTTGAAGTGGGCTCATTAACGATTAAAGCTAAGTAAAATTCAACACCAAACTCTTTAAAACCTTCATGAATTATTAAATCCTTAATTAATTCAATAGGGAAGAAATCACGTTCTGTAGTTTGCTGTGTATATAGTTGATCAATTATAAATTTCTGCAGTTTTTTTTTATTAGTCTTCTTATTTTTGATGTTTGTGTTTCCTGAAATTATTTTATTTACACAGGATTGAAAGTTTGTGTCAGAAACATTGCCAATTGCTAAATTTTCCAAGATTGAAAACCATGCATTTAAACCTATACCATCATTTGAATAACAGTTTATTTTCAGCTGCTTTTGTTGTTGTTTGCGTAAACCACGTTCACCAATTTGAACACTACCAATAACCTGTAAAGCTGTTTGAATTAATTTGAATATCAGACTTGTCAATAAACCTAGCACTGTAATTCTTTTAGTGACGGACTCATGCTGGAATCCAACTTGAGGTATGATTAATAAAGATTCTTCAATTTCGAAATCAGTTTCATGATGAAACCAACTTGATATTCTAATAGCAGCTAAGATATAGGATAGTTGCTTTAAAACATTTAAAATTATTCTTATTGCAATTTCTTGTTTCTCATTTTTAGGGGTTGGAGGAGATATATCGTTTTTCAATAAGATTTTTTGAATTGGGTCCAAACTAGAAATATTAAAATAAACCAAGACACTTAGAATGAAAACGATCAATAGCTTTGTGATAGTTTGAGATATTGTCTTTTTGTTGTTTGAGTTTCTGATTGAGAACTTAACGTACTTCTCGTTTGGATAAATCGCTGTTTTCAGGGCAGAGGGAAGATGATTGCATGTAGACGTGATCACATGCTGGTGCGATGGCGTTTGAGCAGACGAGGATGACGAAGGGTTTTGGTAGATGAGGTCTGGGTACGAGCAGTCTGAGGAGGACTTGATCTCTAGGATATAGTCTTTTCTCATGGTTGGTAGTTGTCCTGGGTCTTGTTTAGTGGAGGGGGAGGCTTGTAGTGGGAAAAGTACTAAAAGAATGCCAAAGAGAGTGATGTGCTGTTTATAGAGGAAGAGATGGTTGTTGTTAACTGACGAGTCACTTCTTTATTTAAAACGAATTTGTTGATAACGCAAATTTGTTTTTTTTTTCGATCAGCGCGGTCACGTGCAAGAATATAACATTTTTTATTAGATTACTAGTATACATACACTTAAACACCTACTTATCGTCAATTGTACCAACAACCTCCTCGTTCTTTCTGAACTCCAGCAACACTGCTTTACGAGACTTAGCACTGACTCGGGCCACTGTACCAGCTGACGACTCATAAGCTATCTTGGCCTTGTGCGTGTCTTCAACCTTAGCCCTTTCTTTAGCTGCAGCCATCTCCTTGATTTCCTTATCATGTTTCACCTTCAACTCTTTCAATTCCTCTTCATATTCATCCAAAGACCTGAAATCCTTACCCGCCTTACCAGTATATTCATCTAGATTACCTGGTAACTTTCTTAACAATGCAAACTCAATCAAATGTGGTCTAGCTTTTTCTTCAGCCAAAAACTTAGCTTTAATTTGTTTCCTCGTTCTATATGGGAATAATTGGGCAATTAATCCAAAATCAGTACCCCATGTAGACAATGCCTTATATAATTCAGCAACTTCTTGCGCTTTCCATCTTTCAGTAACTCTCCTTTTAGAATATGTGGCTGACGTAACTGGATTCTCATAGGGATTTTCAACCACTCTTTCTCTTGATTCATTATCTAAATTGGATGAATGTCTATCAATAACTGTAGATTCACTATTATATGTGATATGCCCAGTTTCATCATATTGCAATTGAATAACGTTATGCTGTCCTCTATGCTCTTCTCTGTCTTCATTTAACAATTGTTTAGTTTGTTCAGCTCTTTCTCTTTCCTTTGCATCCTCATCATCTCCTAATAATTTATCTGGATTGACTCTTTCCCTTCTTGCTCTTTCTCTTAATATTTTTCTTTCAATCCTCTTTTGATCTCTCATCTTATCACCTTCAACTGCTTGTTCATAACTCTTAGAAACTTTACCAAATGGAATAGTACGTTTAGTTAATTCGGCTAATGTCATAGTATCATCATTAATAACAAACTTTTCTAATAATTTATGATTTTCAGACTGACTGATCTTGGTAATTGATTTCATATGATCGATAACTACCGAATCATTTGGAACCTCTTTTAAACCTTCTTCTTCTTCAGCTTCCAATTTGACCAACCTACTAGTTATTGGATCCAGATAATATCTTGCCTTGGCCAGTTTTTCTTCATCAGTGATATCAGTGCTTATCTTTCCAGTATTAACAAGCCCCTTATTGTTTTTTCTACTAGTATTATGATCAACCAATGGATCAATATTTTCACCGTCTGAATCTCCCTTATGATTAGATATTCCAATGCTTGAGGGCTCTTTGAATCTAATAGTCTTTTTGACATTTGGCTTACCACCAGCTGGCTTATCAAATTCACCACCGGCATCATCTTCATCACTTTCTTCCAGGACACTTGGTGCAACATTGACAGATTGTTTTCTTCTTCTTCTAACACCTGAAGTGCTACTAACAGATGACGATCTTCTTCTCTTTTGTGGAATACTAACAGGAATACCAATTCTAACAGGTTGAGATTCTCCACTTTCACTTTCAGATTCAAATGCTGATGCTGTTGATCCTCTTCTAGATCTTGGTCCGAAAATTGGTGGCAATATACCAATACTACCGGATATACCACCACTAACGCTACTTGCTCTCCTGCTTCTAGCACCACCAGTAGCAGGGCCATCTGATGATAACGATGACAAACGACGTTGTCGTTGATACACAGCTGCTGCATTTGTAGCCTCATGGGATCTCGAACTTGGTGCAGTTAAATTGATTGAACGTGTTGTTGTGATTGATGGTGTACGATTTTTATTTTCAGAGTTTCTTCTTAATTTAATTGATGGGGCAATAAAATCAGTACGTGCTGATGCAACACTTGTGGTACTATCTCTTCTTGCTTTGCTTGAAGGCGTGACTTCTGTTGGACGTTTAATTAAGGGATCTGTTGATCTGTTGTTACTATCGGCTTGCAATTTAGTAGGAGCAATCTGGACTTGATGAGGCTGAGAAATAGGACTTTTAATAACTGAAGGAACATTTTGAGAAATAGGAGAAGCTGGTGTGATAGCATTGATTTGCTTGTTAACTGTTTCATCTTCCTCAGATTGTTGTTGTTGTTGTTGTTGTTGTTGTGGAACTGGCTGAGATAGATGAGTTACTTGAGTTGCTTGAGGAGTTGGGAGTTGCTTTGTTGAAGCTTCTGGTGTTTTTCTTGCAGCATTTACTAAACCAGGTCTCTTCCTTTGCTTGACTTTGGGAACAAAACGAGTTCCTGATTTGTTAATACTACTCATTTGGGTATTATTGTGATTGTACTGAAAGTTAAGGCTGAACGCGTTTTAGAAGGGAATACTGAACTTAGTAAGCGTAGAATTGACAATAGATAACTGCAACAAGTGGAAATAGAATATTGTATGTGATTCGGCTTTATAACAGGTAGGTCCAGAACAAGGCAAACAACTCCAGAATACTTTAGAAGTAGATGAGTTAGTTGAGTTGCAAATTAAAATTATTTGGTTCGCGCACGCACTGGTCCAGGTATTTTTTTCTTTAATTTTCATTTCATTTTTATCTTTTTTTTGACTTATTATAACAGCTCCCAGGTCAATTATTTAAGGGATTGAGATGTCTGCTGAATTACTGAAAACTATAAAGTGCAACGACTGGGTTTTGAACCTAGTGGCATTACCAAAACACGGTATAGTGGCTTCAACAACTGATGGATACCTTCAATTGATTCCATTTGATCCAACCATTGAAGCAATTAAGAGGTTTAAAGCTCACGATCAATCAATTAATAAATTAAAAATAGTTGACGACAATATAATAGCTACTTGTTCCAATGATGCCACTGTTAAATTATGGGATTTAAGAAATATAGAGAAACCATTATTAGCTACTTTAACCAACAGTCGTAACTTACCATTTTTATCCTTAGACTCAAGACATGGGCTAATTGCTGCAGGCACTGAATTAAGTGGCGCTGACTCTGAGTTAATATTATGGGACTTAAAAAATTTAGGGAATTCTTTAAGATCCTTTATTGACTCACATAATGATGATATTACGGATATTAAATTCCATCCAACGAGGAAGAATCTATTATTAAGTGGATCTACCGATGGTTATGTCAATTTATATGACTTGAATATTAAAGATGAAGAGGATGCTTTATTGCAAGTTATTAATTTCACATCAATTCATTCGACTAACTTTTTAAATGATAATAGAATTTTTACTCTATCTCATATGGAAACATTTGCTATTCATGAAGTTGCTAATTTACAAGTTGAAGAATTAGTGGAACCAAAACCTAAAGAGTTTGGGGACATAAGAGAATCTTGGGGTTGTGAATATGTTGTTGATTTATATTCTCCTGGCTATGTTTGCTGTGGGTCAAACAGTAAATCTGAAGTGATATTATTTAAATTTGATCCCGTCTCTGAAACTTTCAACAGAGAAAAGCGATTAATACTTCCTGGTGGACATGGAGAAGAAGTTGTTAGAGATGTTATTATTTATAATGGGTTCGTTTACACTGGAGGAGAAGATAAATGTGTTAAGATATGGAAAGCTAATGAGCCTCTGGTCAACACTCGAGCTGAATTTTTCGGTGATAATACTGAGGCTGTTGACGATGAGATGGATGACGAATCCAAGAACCATAAGAGTCATAAGAAGGACAAAAAAGACAAGAAACATAAGAGCAAACACGGCAAGAAGAAGGATAAAGAGAAGAAGGATAAAAAACGTTTCCGTCCTTACTGAGCCCCAGGTCCCAGATCCCAGGCTTAGATTAACATGGCGCGGGTGGCTGAGATGTCATGAGCGCTTGGGCGCTAGTTGTACATTTTGTACATGTGTGTAGTTTAATCAACAATTCTGTAATGGCCGTTATCATGAGTGGTATTTCCTAGCAAAGAGCTCCCACTGGCCAATTCAGCACCTTTTGACAGTATAGACATACTGTCTGCAGAACCAATTTTTGACTTCAGAACTGCCAGTTACCGCTCTCCGCATACATCAAGTCTCGTCCTTAAGCTTGTCCTGTTTCATACAGTCGAAGTTCAAAATTGATTCACATTTTCACAAACAACTCAACTCGTTTGACATTCAGCGTTCTATTTATCAAATATTCTGTACTGCATTAATATTTTTCATAAATATTGCATTGGTATTTACAATATCAAATATTTCTTAATTCTTTATCCAACTACTAAATTTCATTTCTTCAAAATTTCATATCAAAACAGATCAAAAACATATCGGCAACTAAACAATGACTTCTATGACTCCTCCTAATGCTTATAAGCCTGGTACTTCCTTGACTGTGGGATCTCATAAAGTAGTGATAACCAAATATTTATCTCAGGGTATGTACCTATCTTTATTCTCTCTAATGGTTGTCTTGTTAACCTACGTCTTGATCTTCACGATCTCCAAGAATCTATACTAACTTTTATTCAATTCTTCTATCGTTTAGGGGGGTTTGCTCATGTTTACACTTGTACGATAGCTCCTCCTTGGCACGATCAAACAAATGTTTGCCTTAAAAGAGTTGCCGTCCCTGATAAACCAAATTTAAATATTCTTAGACAAGAAGTTGATGCGATGAGAAGGCTAGAAGGTAAATCTCATGTAGTTTCTTACATAGATTCCCATGCTTCCAGAATGACTGCTGGCCCTGGCTATGAAGTGTTCATGTTAATGGAATATTGTTCTGGCAATGGTTTAATCGATTTTATGAATACAAGATTGGTCAATAAATTGACTGAACCCGAAATTTTACAAATCATGGGTGAAGTTACTGAGGGTGTTGCTCATATGCATGCTTTACAACCTCCTTTAATTCACAGAGATATTAAAATTGAAAATGTGTTAATTTCTGGTGATCGTCACTATAAGTTGTGTGATTTTGGTTCTGCTTCTCCTCCACTGAGACCTCCTCGTAATGTTGAGGAATTTCAAGTTTTGCAAGACGATATTATGAAACATACCACACCTCAATATAGATGTCCTGAAATGCTAGACTTATATAGAAGACAGCCAATTGATGAAAAATCTGATATATGGGCTTTGGGTGTGTTTCTTTACAAACTTTGTTACTATACAACCCCATTTGAGAAAAATTCTATCAATGGTAATGGTAATGCTGGTGGTGGTGAATATGCAATTTTACATGGCTTGTATTCTTTTCCTCCTGTTCCCCCTTATAGTCCGAGATTGAAAAATATTATAATGAAACTTCTAGCTGTTAATCCTCAAGCTAGACCCAACGTTTTCCAATTATTAGAAGAACTATGCAAAATAAGGGGTGTCCCATTCCCTCAAATTTATCCAACCTCTCAACTCCAAGCGTTCATGAAACCTCAACCTCCGCTTCCATTCAATAATGCTCCATCACAGCAACAACAAGCACCAGTCCTACCCCAAAAGCCCAAACCAACAGGTGCTCCCCCATTACCAGCGAGAAGAGATAAAACTACAGGCGATATTAAGCAAGCTATCAAAACTACCCGTAGTACCGAAAATTTACATAAATCTAAATCTGCAAGAGCGCTTGAAGCAAGTGCTCAAGAGATTGCTGAAGCTGATCCATTTTCAGGTATATATAAATCTCCAGATATTGGTAAGTCTTCCCCTGAATTAAACAAAAAATCATTTATTTCTGTCCCTAAATTTAATCCAACTGATACTCCTAAAGTTAGAGTTAGACCTAAAAAACCAAGACCTGTTAGTATGTCTGCAACTGAATTCATGAAAGATGGAGATAGAACTTCACCAATGGACAATATTATAAGCACAATGACTAAGGAAGAAGTTGTCGAATTATCACCAAATCAACATAACTCAATTAGGAGTTCGATGGACTTTTTAAGAAATTTATCAAGACAGAATACAAGTAATTCAATTAATGGGGAAAAGACTGGTGATTCAATTAAGCGTAGGTTTGGGAGATCAAGTTCTAATAATCATCATAATAAAAGGTCTAGTATTTCTTCACTGAAAGATCTACTCACCGGTGGTAGATCAAGAGAGACTTCCAGACAGCCATCTTATGCCAATGCCAACAGATCATCTTCTAGAACCTCTTCATACAGCAATAATAGAAATGCTAGTTCAGATTCATTATTGGAATTTGCTGCTATCAATAGACAAGGCGAGTATACACCTACTAAACAAAGTTCTAATTTGGAATTCATTGAAGATTTATCATCACCTGAAACTATTAAAATGGGGTCTTCGCCACCAGAATCTAAGACTCCAATTGTTCCTCCAATGCGCCCCCCAACCAGATCCAATTCAATTCAAAGAAGAGTCCATGCATTACTAAATCGTAACATTTCACCACCTCCAACTAAAACTGCACATGGGTACGGTAAATACACAGATACAAGCGAAAGTTCAAATAATAAAGTTAAGGCGAAATCTATGCCTCCTCCACAGTTCAATAAAGTGAATAAAATTCCAATTAATTATTTATCAACGTCATCAGCATCAGCATCAGCATCACATAGAAGTTATACTCCAACATCATCATTATCACCTGTGAGTTCAGAAGATTCGCCTAATTCATTTTCAAATGGTGCTGGCAGTAACTTACTGACTCCAAAACATACTAGTAATGTTACTCCTACTTCTAATATTTTTAAAACACCTTCTAATAATTCGTCGTCTGTTGCTTCAACTCCTTCATCTATTGCAATTAAGAAGAAGAAGAAACCTGCTATTCCTCCAAAGAAATCGCACCTAAGAAGTCCTGCTGTTCATAGTGGTCGTTTCCTTGAAAGAAGAGCCAGTGATGTTAGTACAAACAGTTTGTATAGTGAGGACCTGGATGAATTAACTGAAGAATTTAATAAGAGATTTCCAAGTCGTGTTTAATGTTAATTAAACACTGTTTTCTGCTGTACTAGAATATGCTATGATTTTGTTTTTTTTTTTGAATTTTTTTTTTTTTTGTTTACTACGTACTTATAAGTCTTTCTTTATTAAGTTTTCTTTTGTTTTATTTCTCTTGTTATCATTGATTATACACTTTCACAGTTACATTTATATAAAATCTCCTTTTTTACTTTCAATTATAGTTTTTGTTATTTATCTCTACTAGTGTCATTTTTGGCATCTTTGTATCTGATTACTAGAGACGCACGGCACGAAAGTTTATTAACTTTGATGAATTAAAAGAATCATTATACTCTTACAAAAAAGTAGGGCGAATATTAACGCTCACTAACACCAGTAATGAATAAACAAAACAAAATAAAATACATGAAATATTGGAATATAGCCATTACACAAAAGAAAACGTAAAAAACCAATGCTCAAATCACCAAAAAAAAAAAATTATTATTAGTCAAGAACAAATGGATCATCTGCATCGCCGTTACCCGTAAAGAAAACGGGTCCATTACTACCATCTCCAGCATCGTCACGGGGTATAAAAACCGGATAACCAGGAGGCGGATGAGATGGATCAATTCTACCACTAGTGAATTCACTAATATTATTATTACTAGGAATTAGTTCACCTAAGGCTTCTCTAATTTCTCTATCAACATCATCAAAATCTTTGTCTAGTTCATTCATTTCTTTATCTGATTCATTACCGAGGTTAGACATCATCGAAACATCAACAACTTCAGCTTGATTTGAGCTTCCTTGCATTGGTGGTGGTGGTGGTGGTTGCTGTTGTACAGGAGTGGCCGAAGCAGTAGTAAATTTATCATCATCTTCATCGCCCGATGAAATAATTTCCAGGTCGACAATTTCAGATTGCTTCTTTTGGACTTGTTTTCTCCTTTCTTCATAAAATGACCACTTACCATCATCCATAATCTCAATTTTTTCAACTTCTTCAGAATTTGGGTCAGATTCAAGTTTAGCTAAAATATCACGTAACTCTCCAATTATGTAAACATCACCACTTCTTTTGATACTAAATTCTAGCTTACATATAGGACAACAAAAAAATTCCAAATCATTGTTTTTCTTATTACGTTGTTTATTGATCTTTAGCAGATTTTTATATTGATATTGATTTGTTTTTTGATTATGATTAATAACATTAATTGGTGTTCTCTTAGTATCTCGTAAAATTGCTAAAATATTAGGCTCACCAGATTTAGTAGGCATATCTCTTTTAACACCAATTTTAAATGGCTTCAATCTATTCATTTCTATAAATGAGGCCATATCAAAACATTCAATATGAGAACAAAAACGAGATCTTAACGGAGTTTCTAATCTTTTACCTGAAAGTGGATCTAATAATGACAGAATCATAGACTGTTCAATTAAATCATCATCTTCCTCATTTGGTTTGGTAGGTAAATCATGAAATTCTTGATATGTATAATCATGTGGAAGAGGAAATTGATATCTAGAAAATTGGCCTTTCTTTGCATTAGATTGAGATTTTTTTGGCGTTTTAGAAGGTTGCTGTTGCTGCTTCTTATGTTGCTGTTGATGTGGATGAGATTGAGAATACTGTTGCGGTTGCTGGGGGGAGGGTGATACCTTCAAAAAAGGTGTTTGGACATGAAAACTTGGTAAACTAACCCTTTGCATGTTATTAGCCTCAATCCCTCCATAATTAGCCAATGTTGGATTGATTGGTATATTGTTCATAGTTTGAGGCTGAGAAGGATAAGTTCCATTCATATAATTGGGAGAGTATCCAGTCATCGTACCAGGTTGAGTATTTATTTGACCTATAGGAGCTGCTGCCGCTGTTTTTCTAATATAAGCCTCAAATTCAGTAACTTGACGTTGCACCTGGCCAGCCAATTTTAGTAAAGATTCATAATCCATACCATCTGTGTTAGTTAATAGTTTTTGTAAAATATTGTCATTAACACTTCTAAAATAGTTTAAAGATTCAGTAAGCAATGGAGTACGAGATAATGTATCGTTTAGTGTATTTAGCCAATAGATAACAGAAGCTTTAGCTTGCTTTATGCTTTGATAAGTAAGGACATTAGAGGAGTGAGTATTGAGTGGATTCAAAGAAGGTGGGGTTAGAATTGCGGTGAATCTGTAACTCTGCTGCTGTTGTTGTAGTGGTAGTGGTGTTGGCATTTGTTGTGGTCCTAGTTCAATAGGTGGCTGTGCAGGAGAATTATTGCTTTGAGATGGAATATTTGGTTGTATATTATTAACAGGACTTCGCTGATTCACTTGAGGTTGTGATGATCCATTCAGAGTTTTAGAAGTAGTATTGCTTTGACTTCCATTCGTAATATTATTAATATCTGAATTAGTTGGGGGTTCTTCGTTCGAAGTGGAGCTGGAAGGAATGGAAGTATTCTCAGTTGATAAGGCTTTCTGCCTCTTTTCTTCCACAGACTTCAACACACCATCCAAATCAACATCATCATCAAAAATATCAGAAGAGGAGGTAGAATTAGCAATTGTATTAGCATTATTGCTATTGAACTTCTGAAGATTCAACGGCAGCTGTTGAGGAAGTGGTCCTTTCTTAGGACTATCATTTTGTGATGCTGTTTGAGTGAATATCTCATCTATTTGACGGTTGGTTAATTCGTCAGAAAAATCATCGTCTTCTTCTTGAATATTACCTTTATTATAATCGGAATTTTGCTGTTGTTTTTGTTCTTCTGTTGTTATTTTCTCTTTTTGTTGTTGACTTAAAGTGAATAACTGTTCTAGGTCATCATTCGTAACATCGGAAAATTCATCATCTTCGTCCTCCTGCAGCTGTTGTGCTTGTTGATCAGTGTTTTTAGCAGATCCATTCAAAATAAGAGAAATTCCGGCATTTTCAGATTGAGGGGGGTGGGAACTATTAGAAACATTTCGAATTGTAGTATGATTATCAGAGGAATTGATATCATCATGACTAGTAGTATCTTTCATAGAAAGCGTCAACTTCAAAGGGGTAGAAGTACCAGTTTGTGAAGTATTACTAGAATCAGGAAGTTCAGAAGAGCGTCTCTGCTTTTTAAGAGGAGTGGAATAATCAGATTCCGGTCGTTCATGTTGGGGGGTATCTCTAGCAGGCGTAGAGTCTTTGAAGAACGGGTTCTTCAAAGTGATTCTATTAGGGGGCAGACTAGTTGGTGTGTTTGAACTATTGTCGTCTTGATTTTGTTGCCGTATCACACTTTCATTCATGGTTATTTGTCAACTGTAGTGGAATTAATGAATCACGTAAAACCAACTAAGAGGCCTCTTAGTATAGATAAGATGAAATGAGAAGCTTGTGAAACCAGAAGAACGTTTCAGACAAATAACAATCTTGGAGAATTTGTTAAAAACTCTTGAGACAGTAATGAAAGAGAACCCAATTTGTTACAAGTAGCTGTATGTGTTTTGGAAGTGCAGTTAGCTCTCTTCGACAGGTTTTAATTTGAAAAGCACCGAAAAGCTAGAGCTGACCAAGGGCCAGTAAAAATCAATGTGTCGACGCGTCTATATGAGTCGATTGGATATTAGTGTGAAAGTTAACTTTGCCACCGTCCAGCAACCCCTCAGCCCAGATGTGGCGCTGCCATAATTCGTGTTTTCTTTTCCAGCCGATAAATTTCCATTTATTCGGCTCAGCATCCTTATTCCTCTCTGCTATGTTGTCTTCAGATTGCAATTCTTAGAAGGACAATTATATAACAATGAAGTTTACCACTTTGCTATCTGTCACCTATTTTCTAACCTTAACAAATGCACACGTTCATGTGCATCAAGAGAAGAAAGATGCCACCTCATCTTCTCTGATTGTTCCATTATATTACGATGATGGTGTTATAAATTTGGACACTTTCAACACGCAGCTACAAGAATGTCATGTTATTAAGGAAGTCAATTCAGAATTGGCTAAAAAGGAAGACGATTCGTCTGAAGAACTATCTTACATTGAATACTTATTCTCCAAATTATTCCCATTTGGTCCAGCCGGTAATGCAATTTTAGCAACTACATATATTTCAGGACCTCCAAATTTTATCTTGGCCTTGATCCCTGCTAATATCGATGTCTCTTCACTAAGTTTACTTGTCAGTTTTGCCGTTGGTGGTTTGTTGGGTGATGTTTTTGTTCATCTTTTACCTCAAACATTTTTAGGTGAGCCGTTGGATAAGAGCAAAGCCGCTTTGATTTTAGTTGATGAGAAGAGAAATGTTTTATTAGGTGTTGCTATTTTCATTGGTTTCATGATATTCTTCACTATTGATAAGAGTTTAAGAATTTTAGAGCATACGGGTGACGAAGATGGTGGACACTCTCACTCACATAGTCACAGTCATATTTCTTCTCCTTCTAGTGATGAAGCAATTACAACAGGTGTTGACCCCTCTGTGGATTCCTCAATTAAACAACGTAAACAATCCGAAAAAGTTACCGAATCTGAAGAATTCAATAATGGTGCAGTTATTGCTAAGCCAAGTGCTTCAGTTAAAACCTCTGCTTATTTGAATTTGATCTCTGATTTCGCCCATAACATTACAGACGGTTTGGCAATTGCTACTTCGTTTTACATCTCTAAGAATGTTGGATGTACTACATGTTTAGCAGTTTTCTTTCATGAGATTCCACATGAGGTTGGTGATTTTGCATTGTTAATTCAAGGCGGTTTCACTAAATGGCAAGCTATGAACTCCCAATTTTTAACTGCTGTCGGCGCCTATTTAGGTACTTTTATTGGTATTGCCATCCAAAACTTCAGCTCATCGGAAGTTGGTAGAGCCCTTGGAGATAACGAGGTTGTTCCATATGTTTCCAAAGGTTTGTTTGGTACCACTGTTGAAGCAGGTGATTTGACATTACCTTTCACTGCTGGAGGTTTCTTGTACATTGGATTCTCCGTTGTTCCTGAGTTGTTGGAGTTGGGCCAGGGCACCACCAGAAAGCAAGAGTTTGTGACCTTTGTTTTCCAGATCGTGTTTGTGTTGATTGGGTTTGGATTGATGTCTTTCATTGCGTGGAACGAATAATTCTGTGTATTATTTAGTTTTTATATTAATTAGCGGAGCGGAGCGAAAGCCATAACAACACATACCCAGATCAACTTATCTCTTTTACCTAACTCTCTTCTTTCTAGTAAAACACTGGTTCAACCACATAGTCCTTGTTTATCGTATCAATATGAGTGTCTACAAACACACTTTCCAATGGTATGTCGCCTACGGTCTTTAGTGCCACAGTTTAGAGTGGAAACTAGATTTTGTCACCTAACCCTCACCATCAGCTTATCTCATCGATGGTCCTGATAAGGCCATTGCAGACTGCACACCTCTCTGATCACCCTCTAATGATTACCACCAGTTGTATTACATTGTCTCTGATTCAAACACATGTTCTATGGAATCTCTGCCGTCTGTCGAGTTTGTGTTGTGGTTGTTGATCCCTCTCGGGCCATCTCCTTACTGATTCAATTGCTGATTTGATCTGATCCGCTCTTTTTTTATTGGCCTTTTTACCTATTACAACAACAATATTAATACTAACACACGCTATTCTTCGATTACAACAGGCCTGCTTCTCAAGCTAACGAGGTTTATGTTTCCGGAACTTTTGATAACTGGTCCAAACAACATATGTTATCTAAGGACTCAGAAAATGGGGCTTTCACTTTAACTTTAGAATTTTCTCCCTCCTCAATTAAGGACTCTGGAAAAGTTTTATACAAGTTTGTCGTCGATGGTCACTGGATTACTTCAACTGGTGATAAGATTGAATACGATCAATCAGGTAATGAAAACAATGTTGTTTACTTAGCTGATTTAGAGTCTGCTACACTACTTAAGGTTCATTCTTCGCCAGCACCTGTTCCAACCCCAACTACCGCTGCCCCTTCCAAGGAAGTTCCTCAAACTAGTGCTTCGAAACCAGTTACGGCCGTTGCTCCCCCTATCGAATCTACTAAGAATGAACCACCATTGTCTCCAGAACAACAAGGTCCTCCAGAATCTGCCGACGCAACTTCCGAATTCACTTCCATCTCTTACCCGAATAACGATGATCATGATATGGTCATATCGGTTCCTTCTCAAACTAGTAATGAGATTTTAAGCTTGGACACCCATGATACTCCAGATGTTGATGGTGCTGCCGCTGATGGTTCTGTCAACCCTGGTTGTGTTAACAGATCGAATTCAACCGATGATGTTAATTCATCTGCTCAAGTTACCTTACATGATGCTCAATCTGTTAATACCAATTCTAAGATGAATGACACGCTGATTAGTTCTGTTAATTCCGATGCTGATCGAAAACCAGCTATCATTAGTGTTGGCAATAAACCTCCTTCTTTGATTTCTAGATTGAGAAGTCTTTTTAGAGGCTGACCATTGACTTGTTGATCAGGTATTTTTTTCTTTTTTAATTGGTTTGTTAATTATGCTACTTTGATTTGTGTTTTTTTTTGTTTTATCAAAGTATGATTTTCTTCTTTTTGGTGTGACTTTAATTTGAATTTTGGGATTTTATACTCTCTTGTCGTACTCGTTATCTTTAGTGATTTGGATTGTTAATTAAAAGGTTGAACTTATTTTTTTGAATTATTTTTCTTTTCCAGTTAAATCCTGTGTTTGTCTTTTGTTTTCGGCCCTGCTGTTATGGGAGTTGTTGTATTCTATCAGCTTTTTTTTTATTAATCAATTTGTGCTTTTTATTTTCACTTTCAACCTTAATATTACTTACTTACTTATTGTTTAGTGCGTATCGTATGTTTCCTGTTGCTAAAGTTTCAAGGTTCTTTTTTAATTAGTTATAATCTGTAGCTGAATATAAATTTTTATCATAATACACCCGATGTGATAAGTCATTTTACGTATCAATTTGAGAATTGAAATACTTTTGAAAAAATATTGAGATATTTAAGAACTATAACGTATAAGCAAAGAAGTACTACTTAACAAGCGAACAACAAAAATTAAGTGCTCATATACTAACATATAAAACTAGTCACATAACGACAAGCAACATCAAACAAATCATCTCTAATTAATTAATATTAAACATAACCAATAAAAATGAAATCTATTTAGTTTTCTTCTTTTCATCATCAATTTCATCTTCTTCGTCTTCATTTTCGATCCAATTTTGGAACTCTTTTCTTCTTTCATAAAAATCAACGTATTCTAAATTATTCTCAATTTTATCAAAAATTCCAAATTTTTCAACTTCAAATTCAGATGTAGCTTTACTGTATTCAATTGGTTTTAAAACATTCAAACCAATTAATTTACTAATCTTCTGCACATCTTCAGATTTCGATGATGATGCTGCCGTGTCTATAGCTTCACACACCGCCCCCAGTAACGAGAATAATGATGCAATTATCGTTTCTAGGATTATGTCTAATGGTAGTGATGATTCTGAGGGCTCTTTTGTTGTTGTTTCGGGTGTATCAGCATATGCCGATGTTATTTTTGAAAGTTGGGTAACTTGGTATGATGAGTACGCTGAATTCGTAAATAATAAAATCGATAGCGTAAATAGTAGCTTGCTTCTGAATGACATGATTATTGTTAGACTCTGTTCTTTTGTTTATAGATTCAATTCGGGTTTTGGTTTTGTTGTGGTTTCATTTAAAGTACTGTACTATCTTTACTTCTTAACTTGAATTGATCGTGAGCAAACGTCAATGTCATCCTTGCACCGGAAATTGTCACTAGTTTTACACAGCCTTGGGCCTCGTGTTCTACAAAAGTAGAAAGCGCTTGACTAAACGATGAAATGAATTTTGTTTATATCTCAAAGCTTGTCATAGCACATGACCAACCACAACACACAAAGAAACGTGATCTCAAATAATGTCCGAATGCCGATATTCCCCGAAGCCGACCGTGGTTTGAAACACAAATTGATGTCCGATTTCCTATATTCAAAACCCTAGATCCGATAGAAAATTCAGCCTGGCACGGCCTACATTACATGATTTCGTGGTTTGAACCAGTATGGAGTTGATAAGATGTAAAGAACAGCGTGATAACAAGGACGGTCGGGAGCCAATACTTCAAGTCCATGTGGCCTGGTTCTTATTGTATACATGAGCACTCAATAGATGTAAGTTGTATTTCTTCTGCTATATATTAAATCTGACTCTCAATAAACTACTAGACCATGCTTGAATAGTCATGAATATGTTGCTTAAGGTGGGGGATGTGCTTTAAGTTAAGCGAGCGAGAGAAACCCGATCCCCAAATAACTACCTTAAAAGTTAACAGTTAAGGTTAGGGTGGTCATCCATCATTTAACTATAGGCATATTCAATGTACAGTTCTACGCCATATAGCATACGCGAATTGCTCCGTAATATGCTGAATTAACGAGAAAAATAGATGAATGTTTTAGAAATACACGAGTTTACACGAAGTGATTCTCTTGGGGTGGTCATGCATACCCCTAAATGATTCAAGCGCAGATAGCTTGTAAATCTTGAGTGCTGGGAAGCATGTTTCCATCACCAATTTTCTGTAATTACTGAATTAATTATCTTGTGCGTAAATCTACGGATCCTTCTTTCTTTGTTTACTGCTCTTTGGTTAAGCTTTTTTTCCTTTTGTATGCTTTCTAGTAGCACACCTGCAAATCCCGTTATTCAACGCCCATACCTCATTTAATGCACGTCAGCTCATAATATCTATATCATGCTAACTAGTATAACCTTTTCAGGAATTATCAGTCATGTTAGGTGTTTGGTTTAATGGTATCCCGTGCTCTCTCAGGTAATTTTTGATACTAACAGGTAATTGACAAATTACTATAAATGGAGCTAGATTTCCTTCCTATATGTGTTAATTATCCTTTTCTCCTTCAATTTGTTTCACTTTCATTTTAGATTCAGAGCAAAATACAAATATGTTATCTGCACATTTACATCATACTCCCTTAAAATTAACCTCTACCCGCTTATTAACCAGAACTACTCTATCCACATCTACTACTAAATTGATTAGAAACGTTTCAACCACAATCTCAAAGAAAGTTACCTTAACTCAGATCCCACCTCCTGCTGATATATTAATTCAACAAAAACATAACTTATCCTGTAATTTACCGAGAGCTAAAGGTTCTAGTCTGATTACAGTCTTGCCTGAAGAAGAAGGTGATGATACATTCTTGAGTAAACCAGCTTTTGCTCACCCCGGCTTCGATTCACATTTAATGGAACAAGTCAAATTTGAACATAGACCTGCTTCCACAATTTCTGATTATATTGCATTAGGTTTCATGAAAGCCTTAAGACACACCTTTGATATCTGCACTGGTTATAAAGAACCAAGAGATACACAACATCAGATTGAAATTGGTAATAGTGCTTCGAGAATGACTGTTGATAAATGGTTGGCTAGATTTATTGTTTTAGAAAGTGTTGCTGGTATTCCAGGTTCAGTTGCTGGCTTTTTAAGACATCTACATGCATTGAGAAGATTTAGAAGAGATAAAGCATGGATTGAGACTTTATTAGACGAAGCTTATAATGAAAAAATGCACTTACTAACTTTTTTGAAAATCGGAAAACCTAGATTGTTCACTAAATGTTTGCTTTATGTTGGTCAAGGTATCTTTTGTAATTGCTTCTTCCTTACTTATTTGATCCATCCAAGGATTTGCCACAGATTTGTTGGTTACTTAGAAGAAGAAGCTGTCAGTACTTATTCAAGATGTATCAGTGATATGGAACTAGGATTATGTCCTGACTTATACAATCTTGAAGTTCCAAATATTGCTAAAGAATACTGGCACATGGGTGAGAAATCTACTTTTTACGACTTGGTTCAATATATTAGAGCAGACGAAGCTAAACATAGAGAGGTTAACCATACTTTCGCTAACTTGAAGCTTAATGGGGTCGATAGAAATCCATTTGCCATGAAAGTTGAAAATATTGAAAAACTGCAACCTTCTCATACCCTGGAAAACCATAAAGCTAAAGGTTGGGAACGTCATGATTTGATTTTATGATTTTATGGTTTATACTTATTTATTTATTAATACATTTACTTTTTTTCAATCTTGTGAGTCACATTTTATAACTCGATAAAATTTGTATTTAGGTAACTTTTACGGTATACTATCAGAAGTTCTAGGTTTAAGTTATTAATTAGCAAGTTTCAGTATATAAATTGAGAGTATAAGAGCCGCTGATGTGCAACTTTAGGAGCTAAATGGTGTAAATAACGCTTTTGTGTTGCTGTGACTAAAGCATATTTAATGACGTCATCCAATGAAAGGGAAACCCATTATCGAGTTGGGTTAATGGTCTAGTGGTATGATTCCTGCTTTGGGTGCAGGAGGCCCTGGGTTCAATTCCCAGTTGACCCCTCCGTTTTTTTTGTTACAACTGAAATCAATACCCTTAACACGGAGTTTCAACCATAGAAGGATGTTAGGTGCCAAATAACAAAAAAGGTAGGTACTACACAAAGTTTTAACTTACACTAAAAAACTCAGCACCCAATGACATTAATTCACCAGTTCTAAAAAGTGGCACAGATCACCGCCACAACACGCCACACTACAACCGGCCCGCAATCGGTCCTGGCCGATATGACTCTAAGTCTTGGTTTTGTTCACCCAAATCCAAATCAGGGTATCAAGATTTTTCAAGTTTCAACTACCCCTTCGAATTGATCCATTGACTCCACCACAGATTCACAGTAACAGATATGTTCTCATCAGCTACCAGATCATCAATCAGAAGAGCCTACTCTACCGCTCCAAAAACTTTAACCATTGGTTTAATCCCAGGTGATGGTATCGGAAGAGAAGTCATCCCAGCTGGTAAGCAAGTTTTAGAGGCTTTACCTTCTGAATATGGTTTAAAATTCCAATTCACTGACTTATTGGCTGGTTTTGAGCTATTCAAGAAGACTGGTACTGCTTTACCAGAGGATACTGTTGAAGCTTTAAAGTCATCTTGTGATGGTGCTTTATTCGGTGCTGTTTCTTCTCCAACCACTAAAGTTCAAGGTTACTCTTCTCCTATTGTCGCATTAAGAAAGAAATTAGGCTTATATGCTAATGTCAGACCAGTCAAATCTGTGGAAGGTATCGGTAGACCAGTTGATATGGTCATCGTTAGAGAAAACACTGAAGATTTGTATATTAAAGAAGAAAGAATTTTCGAAAAGGATGGTCAAAAGGTCGCTGAAGCAATTAAGAGAATCACTGAAAATGCCACTACTAGAATTGGTAAGATTGCTTTAGAGATTGCTTTACAAAGACAAGGTGTTAGAGAATTAGGTGCTGCTTCATTACACTCCAAACCATCTTTAACTGTTACCCATAAATCCAACGTTCTATCTGTTACCGATGGTTTATTCAGAGAAACCATCAAGAACTTATACTCTGCCGACCCAGCTAAATATGGATCAATTACATATCAAGAGCAAATTGTTGACTCTATGGTCTACAGAATGTTCAGAGAGCCAGAAATTTTTGATGTTGTTGTTGCTCCAAACTTATATGGTGATATCTTATCTGATGGTGCTGCTGCCTTAGTTGGTTCCTTAGGTGTCGTCCCATCTGCTAATGTTGGTGATAACTTTGCAATTGGTGAACCATGTCATGGTTCGGCTCCAGATATTGAAGGAAAGGGTATTTCTAACCCAATTGCTACTATTAGATCTGCTGCTTTAATGCTGGAATTTATGGGTTACCCAGAACCAGCCGCTAAAATTTATCAAGCTGTTGATGCTAACTTACAAGAAGATAAAATTAAAACTCCAGATCTAGGTGGTAAATCTTCTACTCAAGAAGTTATTGATGATATCATCAAGAGATTCTAATCTAATTTGGTTCTATATAAAGTTTACTTTTTATACTCTTTCCATGATCCTTTAACTTACATATTCTTCAATTTCTTTGTTTTGTATTACATGGTCTGCTTATAGTATCTAGTATATTATAAGTGTTTTAATATATTACATTTGAGGCTTATAAATAAATTTATATATATGTTAATCTTCAAATCCAGTCCATTCGTCATCTCCTTGCTCTTCGTCAGACAGCGGGGCATTCGTTACCTGTTTAGGCTGAGGAGGAGGAGGAGGAGGAGGAGGAGTAGTCGCATTTTTCTTCTTTGTTGGCACAAAATTACTAGTATCATCTTTATTTATACTTCTTTCAAAGGCAACAGCAAAGAATCCAATGCCACCATCAACTTTAGGCAAACTTCTAACACAACCACCGGCACACTTCTCAGGATCGGGTAAAGAAGTGAATTCTTCCACAAAGCCCCTTCTTGGCCAATCCGGAATTACTTTAGATCTATCACATATTTTCCAACCTTGCTTTTTGACTTGTTCATCTAACATTAGATCTACAGCAACTCTTTCATTTTCTTGGGCATGTATTGAGCATGTAGAGTAAACCAACTTTTTAGCGTTCGGGAAAGACATAGCATGTTTAACTATAGTGAATTGGAAATTAGATAGTTTTCTTAATCTTTCTTCATCGATAGCATCATTTGTTTCTTCTTCTTGCTCCCCATTACTTTCAAAGGCTCTACCAAAAATCCCTGAACCAGAACAAGATGGATCGACAACTAAACCAGTAATTTCAGGATAATCTTTAGGATTAGTAGTTGTAAAATCACCATGTTGGATTGAAATACATTTTAAACCACCAGCTTTTTCACACATCATTTTTAAGATCTTAACACGCTTATTATCTTTTTCAAAAGCAATGATTGAATTAGGGGTGTTTTGTAAAATTGAAGCTAAATGAGTAGTCTTATTACCTGGAGCACTACATGCATCAATAACTTTATCTATTTTTGGGGTTGGGTTTAAAATAAAAGCTGGGAAACAAGAGGCACGATCTTGAATGATAACTCTTCCCTTTAAATATGCGTCAGTTGAGGTTAATTTATCCTTTGGATGGATACCAAATAAATTGGGTATATATTCATCATGATATATTGTTCCTTGTTGTATATCTTCGAGTTTATCAACTTGTTCCAAATGAGAGAATTCCTTTAATACTTGTTCCTTTGTGGTTTTAATCAGATTAGCTCTAAACCATCTCACCGGTGTATCATCGTCTTCAATTAAAGTATCCAATGATTGAACACCATGCTTGAGCTTTAATTTGGTAAGTTCGGCATGTAATCTAGTTTTATTTCTAATGATTGCATCTTTTAATGGATGCTGTTTACTTTGAATTCTTCCCGATTTGGAGAACAATAAATCATGAACCAGCAACAAAGCCATAGGCTCGGTCAATTTTGATTTCTTTTCATATTGTAGTAAGTGAGACTTCTTGATGATCTGTAGTAGGAAAGGCTTGTATTTTAGAGCTGAAGAGACTAATGCATATATCTGCTTTGGATTGGACTTGATCTTGTTCTGTTTGGCAGATTCAAAGACTCTTGAAGAAAGAGATCCTTTCTTATCAGTGACCAGGAATTGCTGGGCCTCCTTATATATATTCATTATTGCTGATAAATCTATACAACCCGCAAAATACTTCAAATACATCACCGAAAACCATGTCTAGATGGAATAAATAAATGCATGAAAGTGAAAAATTATTCCCTGTCGACGCATCTCTCGACAAAGACACACTCGCATGCCGACAAAATAAATACTTTTCTCGACAACGCACTTGTTCCATTTTAGTTGACATCCAAATCACCAAGTTAAAATAAGACAATCTTTTCCTTCTCCTTCTTCTTCAGGCTTTCCTCCCAATCACGGGCTTCCCTTCATCTCACCAACATGGACTCTAAGATGGATATAGATGCAGAGCCGGTCTCCAGTATTCCCCAAAAACGTCCATTGGATAACTCAACGTCCACCAACGGTAACAGTGCAAGCTCTGCTGAAGAAAACATAAAAACGGAAGACTCAACAACGAACAGCAATCACAATTCAACGCCTGGACTAGAAACACTCCCAGTAAAACAAGAGAAAGAGCAAAAGACTACAAATGGCTCTTCCAAGCAAGAAAAGCAAGAAATTAAACCCTCAGATGTGATTGTCCCAATTACAAAACCGGATTTACATTATGTCCCTCTTAAAACAGGTCTCTGTTACGACGTTAGAATGCGTTACCATGCTAAAATCTTTACTTCTTATTTTGAATACATTGATCCTCATCCTGAAGACCCTAGAAGAATATACAGAATCTATAAGATCCTTGCTGAACATGGTTTGATCAACGATCCAAAATTATCTGGTAGAGATGATATTGGTGATTTAATGCTGAAAATACCCGTTAGAGAAGCATCAAAGGAAGAAATCTTGCTAGTTCATTCTGAAGACCATTTAAAATTCATTGAAAGTACTCAGGGCATGACTAAAGAAGAACTTTTAAAAGAAACAGAAAAAGGTGACTCTGTTTATTACAACAATGATTCATTACTCAGTGCGAAATTATCGTGTGGTGGTGCTATTGAAGCTTGTAAAGCTGTTGTCGAAGGCAGAGTTAAAAATGCCCTAGCTGTTGTGAGACCTCCGGGTCATCACGCAGAGCCAGATGCTCCTGGTGGTTTCTGTCTTTTCTCCAACGTTGCCGTTGCCGCAAAAACAATCTTATCCAATTATCCCGAATCTGTTAGAAGAATTATTGTTGTTGACTGGGATGTCCATCATGGTAACGGTACTCAAAAGGCTTTTATAAATGATCCAAGAGTGTTATATATATCTTTACATAGATATGAACAAGGTAAGTATTATCCAGGTACCAAAGCTGGTGGTGCTGACCAAGTTGGAGAAGGAGAAGGAGAAGGTTTTAATGTTAATATTCCTTGGCCTGTTGGAGGTGTAGGAGATGCTGATTATATTTACGCCTTTAGAAAAGTTATCATGCCTATATGTTATGAATTTAACCCTGATCTAGTTATTATTTCATCCGGATTTGATGCTGCTGATGGTGATGTTATTGGTGGTTGTCATGTCTCTCCTGCTGGTTATGGTCATATGACCCATTACTTGAAAAGTTTAAATAAGGGTAATCTTTGCGTTGTTTTAGAAGGTGGCTATAACTTAGATTCTATTGCTAAAAGTGCTTTAAGAGTTGCTAAAGTTTTAATTGGTGAACCTCCTGAAGAGTTGACAAATATGACTCCTAAATCAGAAACGGTTGAAGTTATAGATGATGTAATCAAAATTCAATCTAGATATTGGAAATGTTTGAAACCTGGTTATTATGGTCAAGACTTTAGTGTTCCTACTATAATGGGTGAACCTGAGTCATTGATGAAGTCTTCTAAAGATCCAACATTTGAAGAAATGGCTGCTAAGCATTCGAGGTTAAACGATTCAGTTAGAGCATATCAAAAGAATTTATTATTTGATAATAAGAATTTCATTTCATTACCAATGAATCCAGAAAGGAAAGATGAAATTTCCTTGCAGAACGAAATATTATGTACCAAAGGAATTTACGATGCCGATAAGATTATTGTTCTGATTCATGATCCGTCAAGAGTTTGGTCACGTAGAGATCCAATCACAGGTGACTTAGACACGGCTCAATCGGTTATTGTTGATCAATCTCAGAGGTTTGTGGATTGGGCAATCCAAGAAAACTTTGGAATAATAGATGTAAATATTCCATTAACAATAACCGGAGAAAATGAAGCTTATTATAATAACATCACCACATCACAAGATTCATTACTGTATTTATGGGATAACTATATTCAATATTTCAAAGTTCAAAAAATTGCCTTCGTCGGTATAGGTGATTCATACAATGGTGTTGTTCATCTGTGTGGTCACAGGGACATGCGTAATCTAGTTAAAGCGTCAATTAATTTCTTAGACAAGCCAACCTCACTAAGGGCCATTGTTTCGACAATTGATGAGTCTATAACGGATTGGTTCTATAGAAATTCATTGGTTTTCACAAGCCATAAACATCCATGCTGGGGTGATATTGAGAAACATAGCAATAATCAAAAAAGACCAAGAAAGAAGTATGGTAGAGTGATAAGAGCTGATGCTGAAGGATTAGATGGTATTATCGATGAGAGATTTGAAGAAGCTTGTGACTTTATTTTGGATTCTGTGGAAGATTATGAAACTGAGAGTGAATCTGAATGAGTTAAGGATCTGGTTTTCTGATCCTTTATGACTCATGTTTTTAAATTACAGAGGTGCTTTGTGTTTGCTGTTTAGTTTTACAGTTTGTTTTTCTTTGTTTGTTCCTTTATGCCCAGTTTTTTCTCTCTAATGTATTCTTTTGAACTCTTTTATGTGTACTAGCTTGTATAAAATTGTTTGTCTTCGTTTATTTGGTTTTAATAATTTATTTACTATTTTTTTTATTCAATAAAATCGATTGTTTAAAATAGGCTCGGATCGGCAATGCTAATTGACCCTCATAATGCCCATGTGAAAACAACACTCCAACAATTGCGGCCATATCTAGCAGAAAGCACCGTTTCCCGTCCAGTCAACTGTAGCTAAGAGTCCTATGGAGTAGAGACCATAACCAAAAGTTACCTGCCGCAATCTTCATTCCTAATCTTTCACTCCTAACCGCCAACCTAACTAATCCTTGCATTTGTTCTCTCCAAGGTTACCCGCTTACCTACAATGCTTCTTTGCCTCGCGCGTCCCAACTTCTACTCTTTCTGGTTTTTTGAATGTTGCTTGGCTGCATATGTTCATTTCCATTATGTGGTAGCAACAATTTGAAAGCTTACACCACCTCAAACGCTCCAGAATTTCTTGCAATGGTCCAACTCCGTCACAGAAATAGTTGCACTCCTTTCACTATACTGATTGCTTGTATAATTGCATTTTGCTTCATTGATATTTGCTTCATAGGGTTGCACGCCTCTCTCAGAGATGAATCAGGTATATCAATAAATAGGAACTTAAATGCATCACTAAACAGAACCAGAACCACTTCCCCATGGGAAGATGCTGCAATTGATACTGGTATTACGGTGGTTTCTCACATGACTCCCTATGTGCAGATAATAACTGGTGCTGTCTGTAAGGATCCAATCGGGGTTCTAGTCTCAGAAGACTTTGTTCCTCCTGAACCATCACCTACGCTAATGACTTGTGGCATAGCGCTTTCTTTGGCGATTTTTCTGCAATTTGCTGATGCTACGTTAAAGTCTAAGAAGGCAGGTTGACTGGTAAAAAATCAATCAAGATTTCCAGGATCCAATATTAGATTTATTACTGATTTTACAGTTTTTTTTATTTTTTCCCAATTTATTCTTTTGAACTCTTTCATGAGTACTAGCTTGTATAAAATTGCTTGTCTGCCTTTCTTTGGCTCTAATAATTTAGCTACCTTCTTTTTTTGTTCAATAAAAGCAATCGTTTCAAATTCAATCAATAATGATTTTGTTTCTTTTTACAGGTTACAAAAATTACATAGGTCGGCTAAACTTTCCTTTTTTTAATTAAAGGATAAAGAAGGAAATAACATGAATTAAATACAAGCAAATAAAAAACACAAACAAGCTATAAAAAAATCAAAGAACAAACATAAAAAATAAGTAAAAGTAATAACATAAGATACACTATATATAACAGTAAAATACAAGCACACACACACTTAAGACAAGACAAACAAAAATAAGAGGAAGAGGCGGGCAAAATAAAGATAAAGTAAAAGATTTAAAAATATCAAAAAGATCAGCAAATACAAAAACGATGAAAAAAGTGCAACATAAAAATATTTAAAAGTTTTAAATTCAAATCAAAAAAACAAAATCATTAATAAATTATAATCACAAAGCATAAAAAACATTTTAGGTAATGAAAAAAAATTAACCCATGTAGAACAAAGCAAAGCAATAATTAATTTTAAACTGTAATAACAATGATGATAAACAGAAAAGCTTTATTTATAAACAACTGACCTTACTTTCTCTCAAAAGCAACCTGCGCTAAAGCATCCAAGGCACTCAGATGTGCTGGCTGTCCTTGTGCTCCTGGTTGTTGTTGTTGTTGCTGCTGCTGCTGCTGCTGCTGTTGTTGAGATTGAGATTGACCAAAGTATCCAGGCTGTTGTTGTGGTTGAGACAACGGAGGCGCAGGGTTCATCAATTGACTCAATGGGCTAGCATGATATGTAGCACGTTGTTGCTGCTGCTGTTGTTGCTGTTGCTGTTGCTGTTGCTGTTGTACAGGCAATGGAGTGGTAGTCGGAGCATGAACTATAGCTGGGTACGCAGGAGGAACTGATCTGTTTGAATCTGCACTATCATCACTATTCAATAAACTCATGATACTAGCTCTCGGTTTAGGCATGAATGGAGTTGATGTGGAAGGTGGCAATGATGTAGGAGTAGGTTGTTGTGTTTGTGCTTGATTCTGTTGACCATTAATATTATTTCCCAGTATTAACGGAGGAAGATGGGTTTGTGGATGAGACAAATTAGGTGGGTTAGCAGGTGAATTTAACAATGCTGACATTTTCATCATACCTGTAGAATGAGTAGCAGTTGAAGGAGTGGGCAAGACAGGAGGTTTAACAGCATACATTGAATTGTTGTTGTAAGATGGAGCGGTTGAATTTAACGTGGAGATACCAGGTAACGAAGATTGACGTTGATGTTGAGAAGAAGTTGTCGAACTTACTGAATCACGTCTAATATCAACTGTTGGATTAGTTAACGATTGAATAGGAACTGATGATTGATGAGGCAAGGAATATATTGGAGGTAACTGAGGAGGCTGGGATGGCTGTTGTTGCTGAAGATGTAAAGAGGCTTGTTGAACGCCAATTGGGGAAGTATAAGAGTAAGACTTATTATGGAAGTAACCCAACGGAGGCCCCCCAACGAGAGGAGTGGCACCCATAACTGGTGGTTGTGGTTGTGGTTGAGGTTGCGGTTGTGCTGGTTGTGTTTGTTGATAAATAACAGCGGGGGCACTAGGCTGTCTTTGATGAGTCAGAGTAGAAGAAGTGGTTTCAGTTTCAGTCTTAACACTATCTTCAGTTTTTCTTAAATCAGCAGCACGAGCAATTGATTCCCAATTAGAATTTTCAGATGATCCACGTTGATAATAGTTACGAACCATAGTAGCAGATTTGGTGCCAATATTTCTAGCAATTAAGTCCCAATCAGTACCGAATTTCTCTAATAAAACGGGGAACATGTTACTTTCTTGAACACTCCAATAACTAGTAATATGACTTCTATCCTTCGCTGATTTCTTTTCATCAGTAGAATCAGTCTTAGGAGTACCATCAACATTAAGGTTAACATTGATTTGTTTCTTTCTGCCTCTTCTAGGCTTCTTCTTTTCAGGTGCAGGCTGTTGTTGAGGTTGCTGTTGTTGTTGGTCAACTGGAGTATCATGAGAAGCACTAATTTGAGCCTGTTGAATAGTCTTTAAGCCTTGATTACTGAAAACAAATCCAGGGTGTAGCTGCTGTTGATCTGAGCTATAAACCTGGGGAACAGTAACATTAGTAGTATTCGTCTTCACAGCAGGGAAGCCGGGACCGCTAGTAACAGGTTGTTGTGATTGCTGTGGTGGAATTTGTTGAATGCTTTGTTGTTGCTGCTTGGACATATCAATGGATGAATCAATATCTTGAGAAGAAGGAATATTAGAAGCTGAACCAGAAACCTTGCGTTTCTTAGATTCGTTATTTGCAACACCTGACTTTTTTCTTTTATGGCCATTAGTAGCATTAGCCAGAGCAGCATCTGACGATAAATCAGCTTCAGAATCAATCATTGGAGTCAGAGCAAGAGGAGTATTTTGTTCAGTTGCTGAGCTTTCAGGAGTTTGGGTACCGTTCTTGGATCTATGCTGTTGTTCTTTTTGCTTTCTTCTATAGGCAGCTGCTTTTCTAGTTGTTCTTTTATTTCTATTAGCAACAATATTTTTGAAATTAGTCGTTTTCTTAGTCTTATAATAATGTAAAACACATTCTTCGGTAGTTCTTAAACCACCCATAAAATGAGAAATACGACCAAATTTCTTAGGCCACATTGCAAAAGCTTCACAAAACTTCTCATGCTCAGCTTCAGTGAAAGTATCAATTGCATCCGTTTTGATTCTGCTTGCCCATTTCTCTTTATCTAAAACTAAATTATTTGATTCTAAATAACAAGAATATTTCTTAACAGGATTCATAATCATATTAGGAATTGTAGCAGCACCATATTGAGCTTTGACTAATGGGTCCTTTTCTCTCTCTCTTTCTAAAGACTCTAAGATTTCTAGAAATTCAGCTTCAGTACGAACAGAATCACCATGATGTCTATTACGACGACTACTACCTGAGGTCTTTGGAGGGCCTAGACTATTATTTTGATCATCATTATTTTGCTTTGATTTTTCATCGGATTTTTCATGATCTTCAGTTTTATAAAATTCTTTCAATTGAGAATCCATTGCACTGACCCTGTTATTCCAGATATATCTCCTTGAGACAAATTCTTCCGTTAAATTCCTTTGTTTTATTTCTAAAAGTTCATTAACTTTGCTTAATTTCTTCAATAAATTAGGACCATCGGCTTGCTTGAAAATCAATAAAGCACTATCAATAAAACTATATTGTCTTAGATCATGAATTGGTGTCTTGGATAAATATTTTAATTTCTTTCTTCTTTCACGCTTGGAACAATACTTGATTTTCCAATACCTTGATTCTATATTTGTTAATGGAAAAGCACAGTTATCCATGTCAGGCACATCATCATCAGAACAAACTTGGATGTCCTCGACAACAGATGCAGCTCCTTTAAAATCTTTATCGTTTTCAACAGATTCAATTTGTTTCTCCTCTGCAGCAATTTTTAAGTCTTCTTTAACTTCATCATCTAGCTTTTCTTCTTCTTTAACATCTATTTTCTTTGATTCTTCTTCTTCTTTAACAGACTTGATATCAATTACTTTCTTTGGCTGCTCAGGTGAAAGAATATTATCAATAGTAGGGCTATACGATTCTTCACTACTACTAGCTTGTATAAAAGGAGAAGCATCACGCATTAAAACGTCCGGCTTTTCTGAATCTTCACTGTCACCTTTCAGTAACTCCACAGGCCTATTTTCAGCGATAGGGGTGGATTTAATTTTTTCAGAAACCTCTTCATCCTTCTTTTCTTCATGTACATGTCTAGATTTCTCGACAACCGAAGTAGCTACACCTTCATTTTCTTTAAAATCTTGTTCCTCCTTTTTAACGGCAACAATATTGGATTTTGCAATTGCATTAGTAGGAGTCGTTGAAGTAGTTGAAATATCAGGAGTTGCTCTCTGCGAAACAGTCTTTTCAGGAAACAGATCTTCTTCTAAGTCATCATCATTTCTAATACTTGGAGCCATTGAAGACGCGGCACTAGATTTCTTAGTTTCATTAGTTGGAGATAATGAGCCAGGTTTGGGTTTAGGATGAACACTATGTATCAAAGAAGAAGAAGAAGACGAGGAGGTCTGATATTCTCTTTTAAATTCGGCTGGATATCTACCACCATAACCTGGGTAATGACGATCAGCATACTGACCAGCAGAACCGGCTCTATAATAGTCATCATCATTTCTATAATCATCTCTAAAGCCACCTCTATTTGAATAGGCATTTCCACCTTGGGAACCTTGCCTTGAGTTAGGACCAAACCTACCGTCGTTATAAGACTTTCTATTCAAATAACGTTTATCATTTAACATTTGAGGAGGCATATTAGAAGTATTTGAAGAATTAATTAAATCGCCTCCCGTATTACCATATCTATCTACTTTTGAAGAATAATTGGATAATCTTCTTGGAGGAGCAGGAGGATGACCATACATCTGTTGCATTTGCATTGGGTCCGCATATGGGTCTTCAGGTGGATAATCAGAATAATCAGGATACCTCTGCTGGTTGTTATTAGTGCCCGGACCATATGATCTATAATAGCTTGATTGAGATGGTAGGCCAGAACTTGAAGAATTTCGACTTAAATTTCCGGGGCCAGCAACAGCATTTGGAGGACGAGGGCCACTTCTATAGTTGCTTCGTCTCTGTTTAGTACCCAGAGCATTAGGAGGACCATTTCTACTGGGTATTGTATTATCATTGCTTCTATAATGCTGTTGAAATTGATCAGCCTGAGAAGGAAGAGGCTGACTAGCAGAAGAAGAGGAAGAAGACAGTGAGTTATTGGGAAGGGCATTGGTGCCGTTGTTGTTGTTGTTGTTGTTGTTGTTGTTGTTGTTGTTGTTGTTGTTGTTGTTGGCTGTGGGTATCTTTGAAGCAGGGTTAGAGTCCTGTCGTCTCGAAGAAAAAGGGTTTATGGAAGATTGATGTGAATAAGGTTGAGGAGTTGCTTGCTGCTGTTGTTGTTGTTGATAGGAACTGTGATTACTGTAACTGTTATGATGAGTGTTATGATGAGTATGGTGACTTTGAAACTTTCTATTTCGTTTTCCAGCGCCTATATCGTCCTTGTAGTACCGGCTCTGGTTGTAGCCGTTTCTGATGTGGTCATTAGAGGACATGACGAAGTGGTATGGAACAGTTCTCTAGTATATAAGGATGGGAATAAAAGTGAGTAAGAGTGGGAAAGAGAGGCAAGAGTCGAGCTGTCGAGGGGCAAGTTGGAAATGGCACGAGACAGTCTCAAAGAGGGAAAGAAGGGTATAACAGAGTATCTATAAGCAGGAGATGGGGAGTGTTGTGTGTTGTAGGAGGTTACACATGAAGAAGGAAGGCACCTTATTGGATATTCAATATTCATTATTCAATACTCAAAATTCAATATTCAAAACAGCTTCAAAAAATTCAAACTCAAATTCAAAAACCAAAAAAATGATCCGGTGCACAGGTGGTTTAAGTTCTCCTTCGCCACTAATGTGCCCCATTAATCTCATCTGCCACAATTACCGTTTTGGGCAAATGACGCGGCGCGTGTCTCAGACGCGTTTCTCAATTTCCTGATTTTCACTTATTACGTGCCTGTGAGTTGTACCGACTTATAATCCCTTTCTTTTCCTTTTCCTTTTTCGTTTCATTCCTACTCTTGCTAAATTCGTTCTCTTATTTCATTTTCTATTAACTCATCGACTTAACTATGCTCCACAGACAAAAGAGACAAACCGGACAAATCCACCATGACGCTCCTTCAACTAAAAGACAAAGAACTGCCTCTTCTGGTTCTGCTTTGAAACCAGTTAATGATTTGGGTATCTTGTCTCCTCCAGTTACCCCTCAAAAACACATCAAAACTATAAACATTCAAACACCACAATCATTAACTAACCCTTACCTGACTCCTTCATCTCATTCTTCTCATTCGTACCCAACGACACCAACTAATCTTTCTTCAGTCTCAAGAAAATTGAATTTCTCATCTATAGAGAAAAAATCGTCTCCATATGCAAAAGCTAAGCAACTCTTCATGAGGGGTTCTAAAGGCGATTTCCAAGAGTATGACTATATTCTAAAAGGAAGGGAAAAGGAAGCTACTAAATTAAAACAACTAATAAATAATTCATTAATTAATTTAAATTCAACATCAATTTATATTTCTGGTCCTCCTGGTTCCGGTAAAACTGCTCAAGTTAACGCTTTTCTGGATTCTTTAACTGTTCAAAATATTGAAAACTATTCCTCAACTCACACACATAAAGTCAGTTTAGATGATAACATAAATAGATCAATTAGAATTGCTAAAATCAATTGTATGACTTTAACTAAACCTGAAGATATTTTCACTACCATTTATAAACAAGTTATAGGTAAAGCTCCAAATTCAAAGCAATCAATTGAGGACATTAGAGAATCTTTATCAAGCTTACCTAAAACTGATATGATAATTGTGGTACTAGATGAATTAGATAACATAATTAATAAATCTCAACAAACTCTATTTGAACTATTCTCCTGGGCTTCGAATTTATTGACGCCTTCACAGAAGACGCAGATTTTACTTATTGGTATAGCAAATGCATTGGATTTAACTGACAGATTCTTACCAAGATTGAGGGCCAATAGAATCAACCCAACCTTATTACAATTCTTACCTTACACAGCAGATCAAATCAAGCAAGTAATAACTACAAAACTACAATCCTTAAGAACAAAAACAACAACAACAACAAATTTACCATTCCTACCTATAGTCCATCCAACGGCTATCCAACTCTGTGCTAAAAAGTCAGCGGTTAACACAGGTGACCTACGTAAAGCATTCGATATAATACATAGATCAATCGAATTAACTGAAGAGCAGACATTTAAAAAGCTTACCATTGAGCAATTTAATGAATTATCGATTGAAACAGCTCCAAAGGTTATGATCACCCAAATTGCGAAAGTTTGTAATAATGCATTCAATTCGAATTTTAATGATAAATTGAAGAACTTAAATTTAATGCAAAAGACAGTATTATGTTGTGTTTTAAGATATGAGGAATACATACATTTCATTCAATCTCAGGAAAAATTGAAGTTGAAGTCAAGATCACCCAAGAAAACTTCATTGAAACCATTATCGAAAGCACCATTGATTACTGAAAACGTTCAAATGCCCGTTGCTTTTAAAGGAATCAAGTTAATGAAAGGTGCACCATCAATCAATCAATTTTATGAATTTTACACTGCTCAACTACAATCGCTTGATAAAATGATCTCACCATTGAAAAGAAGTGAATTTTTAGAAGTCTTGGGATCATTAGAAACTAATTCATTGGTGAATTTATCTTCAATGTCGAAGTCAAAAGGCTGCTCTTCTGTCAAAGGTGTTAGAAGTTGTAGTAAAGATACTGTTACCTTTGGTAATAATAAAGTTAGTTCGAATGTTCCTAAAGTTGAAGTTCTTAAAGTTATTCAAGATGTTGGTGTTTTGAAGAAATTAATGGGCGATTATTGATTTATTGTTATAGATTTGGTTTTTTTGTTTGCTTATCTATTTGTTATTATTCGTTTTGTATGACTATTTTTTAATTCTCTACGTTTTCTTATGTTCTATTCGTTTTTTGTGTATTATTAAAGATTAATTATTATTCATACAGTTGGTAAATTTATTCAATTTTTGTTGAATCATTGATTGAAAGCAAATTATCAAATGTTAAAAAAATTAAAGAAAATGAGTTGAAGTTCCAGCTATCACTAATGATTAATTAATATTTATTTTAGAAATAGTACAATTAACTGCGAGTTTTTAACTATTGAATGAATGGTATTAATGAATTTTGTAAAAGAAACAAAAGTGAACAAAAACTAAACGAAAACCTAAGAAAAAATATGAATAAATAGATGGTAAAAGAAAGCTAACTCCTACTCTCAAAGCAGGAAACTGAACCGTGATATTGAACTAAATAAAAGAATCAAATAAAAAAACATGAAAAATAAACACAACACAACAAAAAGAGAAAAAAACACATGAATAACATTGGTATTTTCAAGCAGCAAATGGATCTTCACCTTCACTAACTCTTTTATAAGTTTCAACTTCCATATCAACTCCTTCTTTAAACTCCTTTCTTAATGTCTCACCATAATCAATCTTACCTTTAGGATTTGCCCACCCTTTTTCAGCATCTGAGTCTTTCAAAAAATGAGCAAAAGGATAAGTAGGCAAAGTCTTCAAAGGGGTATCTTCAGTAATCAACCCATTATCGATCTGCTTTTGAACCAGTTCATCCAAATAAGGCAAAATATGGTCTCTAAACGAATGGAAATTCTTGTACTTACAAATACCTTCTGGAGCCTCATAAATGATTTTTCTAATCAATGAAGGAACCAAAGGTTCATCTTTCATTTCCTCAATTGAATAAAAAACAGGATGGTTTGTGAAAATGATTGCTTTGGATCTAGGCAATCTTCTCAAAGTTTGTCTTTCGACTCTAACGTTGAACTCTGTTGGTGGGATGGATGATTCAACCAATTCATCTTCTTTTAATGCATACACTGTATTCAATAATAATCTGTGATCCCAGGAAATATACCATGATGCTCTTTCAACCAAATCGGCAGGAGCCATCTTGGCAAACCATCTTTCCATTGATGGTTTCAATTTAGTTTCGTAATACGGAACTTCAGTATGAATGACATCTAGAGTCTTACCTAATTTATATTTAATACCAAAAGATCCACCTGGAAAAGGAACGGCGGCAGCCATCAATCTATGAACGCCATCATCACCTTTCAGAACAACATAGAAATCCTCCTTAGCCATCTTCGAAACATAAATCAAAGGATGGTCCTTCAAAGGCAAGCTGAAATCCAACACTTCTTGAGTCATTTCATTCTTCACATGAACACCATCATCTTCTGTAGTGAACAACAAAGGATATCTCTTCATCATATGAGACTTGACGATCTCCATTAATTCTAAACAAGCATCTTCCGAACCAGGTAACCAGTCAATGTTATCCTTACCGTAGGAATGATAAACCCTTTCTTTTTCCTTAATATAGTCGTAGTAGTACTTATCCATATCTAACCAATGGTTAACATCCAACTTGAAAATGGACATGGTCTGATGGTATGGCCATCTGAATGGTCTCCATGGTCTGTCATCTCTGGTTTTAACTTGTTCTGGAGTGATATATAAAGGAGTTGGTTCAGGTGGTGGGGCATTTGGATCGGTGTGGTACTTACCCTTTTTCTTAGCTTCAACAGGTGGAACTTTAGTTGTTCCCTTGTAGTACTGGGATAGGTATTTGTTTGAGAGGTATAACGAAGTACCGATTGCTGTGCCTGCTCCTAGTAAATATAGGAAGTTTGAAGTATCGCTGTTTCCCATGGTTGTGTTGCTGTTGCGTTGTTGCTACCAAAAGAGAGTTAAGCGGTTAGTTAACCAGAAAAGCAAGAAATATACTCCAGAAGTAAATCACGGTTCTTGAGGATATATGTTTCATTATAAGCAGTTTTGATCTGGAACAGGAGAACTAGGAAAGCGAGAGATGCACCAGTAGAGAGATAGCCCAAAGAGGGTATAGAATGCAGCGGACATTTTTTTGCCTATCACGGAAATTGTTATCGCTGCTTTTTTTTGTTGACAACTACAACAACAGTTAACAACAACAACAACAGAAAGACGAGCAAAGTGGTCCGATTTTCACCTGGACTAGCTACTTCAAAGTATAACTTCTTTTCTTTACCATAATAAAGGGAAAGTATCATGGGAAAGAGCACCTGATTCACCACTTATAGTCCATATTTTTTTATTTTTCTCTCACAGACCAGACCTTATCGTTACATAAGCGATCACGTAACTATCATTGCTCTATTTGTATGTATTTCTAAAAACGATTTATATTAAAGCAAGTATAGAAGAAACTATAGAAGAAATTATACAATAAAGCTGGAAAGAAGTATTAAAGCATCAAGTAACCATAAAATAAGTATATAATAATTGCCAAAAAAAAAACTGTAAACAAAACTCTATAACACCTTTATATATCCTTAAATAAGTAAGTAAATAAAAGAACAAAAACATTATCTTCATTCTCTATTCATTTCCCTGGTTGTTGTTGTTGTTATTGTTGTTGTTATCATTATTATTCGTGACAGTACTCAGCAGTTGTTCAGACCCAAACAACACATCCATCAACTCATTATTTATGGCCATGGAACTCAAAATATCATTAATATTCACGCTGACTCCACTAGATGGTGTTGAGCCCGACGACACTGCCGATTCTTCCTCCAACACAGGTTGATGTTGTTGAATAGGGACGGCGGGCTGCAGTAGTTGTTGCTGATGCATTTGGAATTGTTGTTGTTGTAATTGTTGTAGTTTTTGTGCAGATGATGCGATGGATGCTGAGTTGGGGGTTACAGTAGCTGTAGTTGATGGAAAATCTATGTCTAAGAGGTTGTCCATCAAACTTTGTTGTTGGTGCTGTTGTGAAGACGTTGAAGGTTGTATAGATTGCCTTATCATTGAATTTGAACTTGTTCTACGGGGAGCTATAGGTTGTGGTTGTTGTTGTTGTTGGAGTTGGTTCATGTTAGTTAAGCTGTTAGAAGAAGAAAATCTACTAGTACTATTATTATTGCCGAATCTTTCAAATAACGAACTGTAACTTCTTTGAGGAGGAGCAGCATTCTGAGCATCGTTATTAACATCAACCAATCTTTGAGAAGATAATGGTACATCATTTGAAGACAACGGAGCAGCAATTGAAGGCTGTTGAACCGAAGGGGGCATCGAGTATGATTGAACGACAGCTTGAGAATCTATGCCTGTAGCAGAAGCAAAAAGAGTTGAAGACTTATCCATTGTAACATCTGAGGAAATTCTATGTGGTTGTTTATGTTGAGGTTGTTGTTGTGAATGATTGTGATGATGCTGATGACTTAGAGCTGTGTCTTGTTTAGAATGTATTGGTTCGGGAGTCAACTCGATTTCAACACTATGTTGTCTATTTGAGGTTGTAGACTTCTTCTTCTTCGAATGATGTCTAGAACCAGTCTTGTCACCATTCCAATTCAACCTGATTTTTCTATAAGAACCTGGGATTTGGGCTGTGACACTAGTTTTACCAGTTTCATTTCTATCTTCAATCATTCTAACACTGCTTGGAGGGGCGCCGTACTCTTTAACTAGCAATTGGATGATACCTAAATCTTCCAATAGTGTTTCAATAATATCACTGATTCTTCTCATAGTACCATCAATCTTGTGTAAATTGTTCAGAATCAATTTTCTAATTAAGTTAATGGAATATAACAATTTACTAAAATTAATATTATGTTCTTTTTCTAAATACTCTAAATCGATTCTACTTTTAATTTTCTTGGCGCCTTGAGAACTCTTGAATAGAATATAAGTTAAAGTTAAAGTCATGATCGCATTATACGAATAAAAAACATCGTAGTAAATCGTACCATTGAAAAATCCATTCGAATCGGTATATGTAACGATTTCAGCAGTTTGACAAGCAGATTTAATACCATTGACTAAAAGAGACATGAGTGGGTCATCTTTTTTGACAACAGTGCTTTGAGTACTAACGATATGTAAAAACATAGGTAATGTTAAAGTAATAAAATAATAGTGATATTGAATATGCAATTTTGGCTTATATCTTTTAATAGGTAATGATTTATAATCTTTCCAAGTCTCAGGCAATTTCTCCCAGAAAGTTTCTAATTTTTTTTGGAAAGTTAACGCTTTTTCAATACTGACCAAAGAGAGTGGTTCCTTTTGAGATCTTTTCTTATATTCTAAAATTTCAAAAATGATGATTGTCAATTTACAACTTTGGAAATAATAAGTTTTAAACAACTCATCACCTTCATCATCTAAGATTGGTAAATCAATGTCGATATCTTCCCAAGGAATTGCACTTGCTCTACCCAGAGAACAACATAACGTGGTTTCGGATTTAGCCAAACTGAACAATATTCTTTTCATCTCATCGGCCCTTTCATCAGTGAATTTGGAAACAATGAATCTTCTATGTAACCCTAAACTTTTACATTGAATAGCAGCCATTTGCATTAAACAATAACCACTTTCTCTAACTTTGATACTTGATAAATAGACAGAAAACAGGATTAGCAGTCTAATACCATCTATGGTTGGGGTTAGAACGATATCAGATAGCGATAATTTAATAATATCAATGTAACGGCCAATCAATTCATTATCTAAATCGGCTATTTTAGGTAAATCCTGTGGATTTGAGAATTGTTGAAATCTTCTACCTAAGATCCAAACCATATATATACAACAAATTTCAGCACTGCTGATTTTTAATAAAGTTGGATTATCTTCTTGTTTCTTAGCATCGGTGATATTATTCACTTCATCCCAAAAGATATCATATTTTTCATTGAATTTGTTCTTATTGAAGATGAAATAATAAGGATGCACTTTTTCAAAAAATACTTTAACATAAACATCAGCTTCTTCCTTTTTCAACAAATTAATTAATGGGAATCTGTTAATGTTGATTGTATCCAAATTGTATAAATGGGTAGGGTATTGATATACAGGTTCATTTTCAGAAGTTATAGTCTGAACAGAAGAATCTCTAATATCTTGAGTGGAAGTAGGAGGTTTCATATTATAGGATCTTTTAATGATAATATCACAAAGACCATTAAGTAATGAGGCCGTACCAAAGTTACCAATGAAATGAGTATGACCGAATCTATCCATTATTAATCTTTCACTGTCGTAATTGTTACTTGATCTAATTTTAATATTGGGGGGTAATTTAGGAGGATCTTTCGTTTCAAGCTCTTTATTTGATTTAGGAGGATCTTTCGTTTCAAGCTCTTTATTTGATTTAGGAGGTATCAGAGGTTTTTTAGCAACGATAGTAAGTTGACCATCAGAGTCATTGTCATCCTCACCTTCATGTTCCTGTCGATCCTTATGCTCATGCTCATGCTCTTGGTCGTGATTGGGTGTCGTTGCTTCTAGTTTAATCTTTTTATCTGTATGCGTATCCTCGTCAGTTATAGAATGTTTCAAGCCTTGGATTTCGTCATTAGAGTCGATCGAGGGCATTTCGAACTTGAAGGACCTGCCCAACTCGATCAAGTCTTCAATATTGTAGATGTCTTTATCCGGAAACAAACCCGTGACCAAGGCCAACAAGCATTTGTAGTGCAATGAGATGTTTTCGATGGGCCCGTAGAACCGCTTCTTTCTAGGGATGGATGTGGTACAGCTGACACCAGCTTTCGAGCACTGGACACAGGGAGTGATGTTGTCGTATTTTAAGTCGTTGTTCTGGAGCCTCTTGCATTTGGTCTTTCTGAGCTTGCAACGGTCACAGGAGAACAAGGCCCTTTTCCTATTCTCAGTGGGGACTATCCGTCTCTTGGACTGGAGTTTGGCAGACTGTGACATGGTGTGTTTTGCTGGGGTGGAAAGGGTTTTGGGTGTTAGGGCTACGGAAGGGATCTGAGTGGGTTATATAGTGGTTCAAACTTCAGTTAGCGAGATTAAAAGCTCACCACTGTTCTGGTCAGTACTCCGGGAGTCACTTGAGTCACTAGCTCCAGCTCGGTGGTGTTCCGAGATTCGACTGCGGATCTCGGGTCGACTCGGGGCGATTCGAGATCTATCCTTTTTCTATATACACAATTTATGGATTAGTTACCTATCAGCAGTTACTTATGAATAGTTGTCCCAAAACTGGTCTGTGGCAAGTTCAGACACCGGACGGCGGTTCACAAACTTGAGTCCGGCACAGTCCAGATCCCAGTAATACACATACTCCATCTGATCTCCCAACGAAATAATATACTCCAGCACTTTGTGGTAGTTCAGTCCAACCTGCTTGATTCCATGAGAATCATCACTCAAACAGAACTTACCCCCTTTACTCAAAACGTATTCCACAATTTCAGGTTTTGGGTACGCTGTCTCCCACCCTTTTCTAATAGCTGCAGAATTAAGCTCAATCAAACTTCCCTGTTCCAAAATCACTCTAACATTGTCTTCAATAATCTCCCAAACATCAGGCCAATCTTTGCAAATATTAATATCTTTCAGCAACTTGCCAGTAATCTCACACTTATCTTCATCACCACGACTGAACAATCTAATCAAGTCAAAATGGCCAACAACCTCAGGCTTGACTGTCTTCAACATATGATTCTGTAATTCATAATACTTTTTAAATAAATCTTTCAATGTTCTATCGCCTTTAGCTCTCAACCAAGTTTCTCTATCGAAATCAACATCAACCCCATCAATATGATGAACCGATCCAACAACAACATCTGGGCTATACTTAGCCCTGTAATCATTGCATTGCTTCAAATACAACTCACTAATACCACCTTCCATTTCATAGCCAATCAAAATCGTAGTTCTTGTGGCCTTATCACCATTCACTCTTGCTTTAATGCTCGTTGCGTGTTCCCAATACTTTTCAAAGTTGGAAACTAAAGTGTCAGGAGTATATCCCTTTTCGATTTCCTCGGGATATAGTAACTCAGCGGAATAACGAGGGACATGCTCAGTTAAGCAGAATGTTTGGAAATTGCATTTGATAACATGTTCAACTATAGAATCCAAACTGTCAACCGCATGAGACACATATTGTCCTGAATGAGAGTGATGAGAATGGGGCATTGCGTGTTTCCGTGATATCTTGTTTTTTACAAATATAAGAAAGAGCTAGTTGTACAGCAGTATAGTTGCTTTACTTCAGTTCAACTCCATGATAAGAGTCGATCTCCACCGGCCAATTTTTCAGACTGCGAAAAAACGTGCGGGTCGATCGACTGACATCGGATAAACTGCGGATAATACGGCAGGGGTATTTCCTCCATTTTCGATGAATCTTTATTTTACCTTCTCTGTATGGATATAGAATAATCTGTGTACTTGTGTTTTGTGCATTTGGCGATTACTAAGTTTTCATTTAATGTTGTTAACTTTTGGATCACCTTATAACCTTATTCGTTTAAGTGAACTGGCTGTCGGACGGGCACTAGTTAAAGGTGCTACTAAACACTTTCTGAGGTATCTCTTGAACTCAAATCTAGTGAAGAGTTAATCGACTTGGGTGGCCCAATCCCAATTACAATCTGGATGACAAGAATTACCACCAGTATGAGTATGAGGATAATGGTTCTGATGGTCAACTACTATTATTGTTAAAAAAACTTTTGATACCAATTTTCAACAGGTATCCCACTGATTCAATAGCTTACTAAGTTTTTCTGTTTGTGTTTGTAACCAATCACATACTATCTAAAAATTACTGTTATCTCGAATTTTGAAGTTATCAACAGAAGTGAATAATGCAGGAAACTAATATACAAAATACTTATTGCCAAACAACTCCGAATGGCATCCGATTATTGCAACCACACTCAACACCACTTGCCATACATTACACCGGTGCTCAAAGTCCGGAATAGTTTTACCTTCAAACTCACTCATACCCCAGATTTTTTCCTGCAAATCCCAATTACAGCTTATCAGCTAAAAACTCACACCAGAAAATACACTGTTTTTCTTAATGTTATCTTGACAGGGGTATAAGTAGGTTTGTGATTGCCTTTGAATCGAATATGGTTTAGCTTTCACTGCAATGTTTTCTTCTCTTGGTTATGAAGATCAAGCACAGATAAGAAAAATGCTGCAGCAATCAATGTCTCCTTCCTTTACACCAACACCAATTCCACCACCTTCTTTCTCGCAAAATAAAAACAACTTTCTCTCTCGCAAAATCCACTTTTACAATCCAGACTTCGAAGAAGAACAAGAGGCTCGCTATTTACTCTTCCAATACGAAGACGTCCCAACGGCCGCTGCTGTTGTTGCATCTAACCCACCATCAATTGGCTTATCAACCACCAACACTGATTCTGTATTAACAGCAGTCTGTGAATCTACTAGCTGGAAAAAATTTACCGGAGTAGATACCGGACTTTTTGATCAAAAAGTGTACTTATCAGACCACGATTTCTCCAACACAATCCAACCAGGCCTCACAACCATCAGACAAGCATACTACAAAACACTGACACTCTCCTTAATATTTCGTGATCACAACCCCCAGATCAAACCAATTGATGAGATCAATATTGAGTCGCCTATCTATCCAAACTTCAAAATCGCCAGTTGGTCAAGCAGCATCGATGAGTTAATTCGAGCCGTTACTATCCCAATATCACCTCATCAGAAAGAGTTGTTGAAAAGACCAGTTAAAGAGTTGACCATTTCACAGATTCAAATCAAGCGGATTAGAAAATTGAAGACAAAATTGTATAAGTTGCTGGTCGTACTGTTTGCTTCCTTTATTGAGTGTAGAATTGCCAACACTAGATTTTTCGAAGGCCAAAGTGGCAATGATGGTGATGAAGATGGATATAAGCTGATGGTTGATTTGTACAAGCTCACTAATAGACAAGTTTATAAAAAGTATGGTGCAAAGACATGGGTTAAACTACATCGTTTTAAAGCTAGATTTATGGCTAATGCAGATGGTAAGTCTAAAGGTGCAACTTGTCTGATTTTGACTCTGTTATGTTTAATGGATGATGACAAGTTTGAAAACAATTATCCCCATTTGGTTCGACTTAGAAATCGGTTTTATAGATTGGTCTGTGAGGTCTATTTAGAAGAGACAATAAGAAACCAATAACTGTTTTTACTTTTTATGTATAGTGTAGTGAATAATGTATAATGAATAATGTATTTCTTTGTTTTTTAAAATGAAATTAGTTTAGTTATATAAAGCAGTAAGTATGTATATACAAGTAGGAGTAAATCACCAGAATCCTCTTCTTCTACTCTTCTTCAGTTTATTCAAAGCATACCAGCCATAGACAGCTCCAACTAGGGAACCACCTAAATGCCCAGCATAATCCAAACCACCCCATCTCATAAACAATCCAGCAAAATTAAACAAGGTATATCCAAGAAGAGCCATTGAAGCACCACCAGGGATAGGGAACACGAACAATGCAACACCAGCTTTTGGGAAAACGGTAGCAAACATAGCAAAAACACCAGAAATTGAACCAGAGGCACCTAATGACAGCCCGCCAGCAGTCAAACCAAAAGCCCCACTGTAGATGGATGCCAACGAGGAGAAAACACCAGCTATCATGTACAATGAGGTAAAATTGGCCACACCTAGAACACTGATCATCGTGGAGGAAAAAGAGTATAGACAGCCCATGTTCACTAGTAGGTGCATAAAGTCCTTGTGACTCCAACCTGAACCGATCATCTGGAGGTATGTTCTAGAACTTAGTTGTTTCATGTTAAGTAAGAAGTAATCATTCAAGATACGGTAGAGTGTGCCATTGGAGTACTGGATTTGCCAGAGACCAAACACAGCAGCATTGATACCAATAATAGCCCAGACTAAATGAGAAGGATGCTTTTTGAAGTAGCGTAATGGAGTGTAGTTGAATAAATATGGGGATGTGTAGTAAATGATGGTGGAAAAACCAAAGGCAAAGGCAGTTGGGGCTAAGATGGACATGCTTCTTCTTTGGTTCGGGTTACGGTTGTAAGAACCATTGCCCCCAAATCTAAAACTATTAGGTCTTCTGAATTGATTGTGGGTTGCATAGTTTCTTGAGAAGATGGATTTCAGATTGGTCAAGTTGAAGTTGGAACTTGTGGAAGTGGATTGAAATCGTGGGGACGGAGAAGGGAAGGTAGGTTTCAGGAGTTGTTTTGGGACAACAGGGTAGAGCTTTGAAGAGATGAACCTTCTTGTAAGCGGGACGCCTATCTTGAACATGGTAGTGGGCTGATGGTTGTTGGTAGCTGGATTGCAATTAGAAAGCAGATTGTTGGTTGACCAGAGATTGCTTTGGTTTAAATTTTGGTACGCGCAGAGCGCAGAATCTTTAATTCGCAAGTACAATTAACTAACTACATTCATCTGTTTTTTTGTTGGAGCTATCTACAACCAACAACCCAACGCAACTACATAGAAATAGAAATAGAAATGGGATCAATATTCCTCCCTCACTTGAAGACCGGATGGCATGTTGACCAGGCCATTCTCTCTGAGGATGACCGAGTGGTGGTGATCCGTTTCGGCAGAGACCAGGACCGTGAGTGCATGGAGATGGACGAGCTGCTCTACAAGATAAGTGAACAGATATCGCAGTTTGCCGTGGTGTATGTGTGTGACACTAAGGTGGTGCCAGACTTCAACGAGATGTATGAGTTGTACGACCCCATGACTGTGATGTTCTTCTACAGAAACAGGCATATGATGTGTGATTTTGGGACGGGAAACAACAACAAGCTCAACTTCCCCGTGGGCAGCAAACAGGAGCTGGTGGACATCATTGAAACTATTTACCGGGCTGCTGTCAAAGGTAAGGGTTTGGTGGTAGCTCCTCGGGATTATAGTTATGTGAACAAGGGCCATTAATTAGTTGTATAGTGTTGTGTAAGCTTAATAAACAGTGATAAGAAAAAGAGTTGAAGTGCGCTCGCTTCAAATTCTCATAGAGTAGGAGTTTGGATTTTGCAGTTGTATCAGGTCTTTTGATCTTTGCTCTTTCCTGTTACCGTAACACCACACCATAACCCCAGCTATCCACCATGGCCTCTCAGAACTACCCTTCTTCATTCGATGAGGAAAACCCTCTTGATGAGTATGTTGCTCCCCCTTTTCCCACCTCCATAGCCCTACCAGCACCACCAAACCCCGGATCAATCCATACTAACGAACCTGCAATGTAGAATGACTCCTCTTGAAAAAATTATCTTCAGATCAAAGCAACAGCCTCTAGTCCCACTAGGTTGTCTAGGTACCACGATTGCCGTCATCTTGGCCGCCAAAGGTGTCAGAACAGGCGACCCAAAGGGTGCGCAGGTCTGGTTCAGATGGAGAGTTGGCTTACAAGGTTTTACCATCTTGGCTTTGATTGCTGGTTCTTACTACTACGACACTCAGCGTAAAACGGACGAGAGAAAGACTGACGAGGAATTAGCCATTGAAAAGGCCAGAAAGAGAGAAAAGCTATGGATTGAAGAATTAGAAAGAAGAGATGAAGAGATGAAAGATAGACAAAGAAGAGCAGAGTTGGCTAGACAATATAAGTTGCAACAGCAGGAAAATTCTACTAAGACCGATTCAAAGTAATTTATCTATTACTCTCCATCACTCAAACATTCATATCTGTTCTGCTTCTTTTTGTTTGGCGAAACCGACCACATTTCACAGTTTTTTACAATTACTATTTTCAGTTTTTATCTTTTCCCATTTCATGTCTTGTGTATACCTATTTTAATTTATGCCCTTTTTATCTATGTTAGTACTTTGACCCCCTAGTTGTCGTTGTAGTTTGTAGTTTGTAGTTTGTGGTTATTTGCATCGTTAATGCGCAAGAGCTCAGCGAAATCTCGCTGTTCAACTTCGAAGGTTCAATTTAGGATTTTTCACTACAACAATCTGTTTCAACACAGGCTTACGCTCAAGAACTCTATATTAACGCCTAGATATTACTATTATAATGCTGAGATACAGAGTACCATCCAAAGGCCTTCCCGTGGTCATACGAAGACTCTACTCAGCCAAACCAGCAGCTCCTCAACCTCCACCTCCAAGGCCAACACCACCCATCAAGAAAGAATCAGCATCCACAGCAAACTTATCTATAGCAACGAAACAAAAACTATACATGATAGATGCAAACTCTCCCGGGTCAGCATTCTTCCTCCCACATGGCACAAAAATCTTCAACAAACTAGTCAAATTCATGAAGACCCAGCAATCAAAACAAAACTTCACCGAAGTGATAACCCCATTAATTTTCAAAAAAAACTTATGGGAAATCTCAGGTCACTGGGAAAACTACAAAGAAGACATGTTCAAAGTGGAATCCAATGACACTTCAAAACTAGGCGAAGATGAAATAAACACCGTGTATGGTTTAAAACCAATGAACTGTCCTGGTCATTGTTTAGTCTTTGACCGTTTTTCAAGATCCCATAATGAATTACCATTAAGATTATCGGATTGGTCTAGTTTACACAGAAATGAGTCAAGCGGATCTCTCACTGGACTAACCAGGGTCAGAAGATTCCACCAAGATGATGGCCACATTTTTTGTACATCAGACCAAATAAAATCTGAAATCACAGATTGTTTAAAATTGATTAAGTTAGTATACTCAGCATTTGGCTTCTCAAACTACAAATGGCTGCTATCCACAAGACCTGAAGACCACTACATTGGTGAACTGACCGAATGGAACAAAGCAGAAGCTGAACTAACGTCTGCTTTGGACACCTTGATCGGCACTAACAAATGGGAAATCAATGCAGGTGACGGTGCATTCTATGGCCCCAAGATCGATGTTAAATTAACTGATAATTTCAATAAAGAGCATCAAGTTGCAACAATCCAGTTGGATTTTCAACTTCCACAACGTTTCAAGTTGAGGTACCAGTCCGACCATGATACCCTGGAAACACCAATCATGATCCACCGTGCCATTTTTGGGTCTGTGGAACGTTTCCTGGCTATGTTGATCGATCATTATAATGGTAAGTGGCCATTCTGGCTATCTCCTAGACAAGCTGTCGTTATCCCTGTTAATTCATCTCATAACGAGTATGCTTTAAAAGTTAAGGAGGTGTTAAGTAATGAGTTATCGGACCATGATTATCAAACTTTGAATAAGTTAACTGAGTATAAGTTTGATGTTGATGTCGATGATAGAGCTGAGACCGTGGGTTTTAGAACAAAGGATGCTATTAGTAAGGGTTACAATTATATTATTTTAATAGGTGATAAAGAAATCGCAGGTGGTAATTTAGCTATTAGATCTAGAGAAAGTAGAAAGATTGAGAAGTTAACAACTGAAGAAATCCTAGCAAAGTTTAAAAACTTAGAAGATGAATATAAATAAAAGCATCTATTTTATACTTGTATATAGATAAGATTAAAAAATATTATTCAACTGTTTAAGTATCGTATGGCTTCAGAAACAGTTTCATTTTTCAAACTCGGTAACCGTTCAACATCCAAGTTAATCTCTATCCGAGGGGCCGAATCATTGATTATGCTTGAATCGATTAAATTTCCAGGCAAGAAATCCCCGTTATTATTCAAAAACTGTATTCTTTTATCAAAATCATCATTTATAATCCCGTTTAATTTCACTTTGAATTCTTCAACTAGCAAACTCAACTTGTTATTCATTTCTAATCTTCTTTGTAATTCAATAATCAGCGAATAGTACGACGTGATGAATTGATTGTAATCTTTAATGTAATCACTTATGATCAATTTGTAATCCTCCGTCTTGACAAAACACCCATTCATCTTGGAATTAATCTCATTAAATTCGTCCAACTGCTTGATCAACTTCAATTCTCCATAGTGTTTCAAGTCCATTATGAACATTTCAATTTTATTAAAGAAGTTCTCGAAGACATTCAAGATTTTTAAAATCTCTTTACAGTTCTTGATGATTATTTCAGAATCATTTTTCAAATAATTCATCGCCTGTGGTAACTCCTGTACATCGTTCGATAACACATTGATCAAATCCAATTTATCATTAGTTGATATTTTCAAATCATTATTCAACAACTCAACCCCTTTCACACATTGATCATAATGATTATTGAAACTCTGTAATATCGACACCATATCCATCTCTAACTCATTGTTAATCTCGATCAATTTATTAATAGGATCATTGTTGTCATTGCCATTATTATGCACCCTCGGATCTAGTTTCAAATCTATGAATTGAGAACTCAATGAATTGAACTCATTTTGCAAATTGTCTAAATCGGAACTAATCCTAATAATCAACGCATCGGTTCGATTGTTCTTCAACAGTTCATCCAACTCTTTCAGGTTCTCCGATATGTTCCTGTATAACTCGCTCAAGTTGCCCTCCGACACATAATCAAACAACACTGATTCTGTGTGGTTTATGGATTTATCAACTTTGATGGACTTTAATGTAGTCACTGTACTGTTCAATTTATTCAAATCTCTATTGATTTTATTCTTTAGACTAGTCTTCTTCTCGACAACTTTATGTATGTTTAAGCTTAGGGAATCTTTGATTATCCCTAGTAATCGCAATTGTTGTTTCGTTGCATCTAAGTAATATATTAGTTTGGGATAGTTATCTTCTCGTTCAGTTAATTTCTTCGTTGTTCTCATGATAAATTCATTTGCTTTGTTGCATACTTGCTGTGCTTCGGATAACTTGTTATGGGCATCTATCTTCCATGATGATATGTCTCTCTTTAGATCCATCGTTAATTGATGCTGTTAATGTGACGGATGAGTGGTTGTGAAAACTCTGACAACTGGAGTTTGTAGGTCTTCCCGGGTTATGTTAATTGAAATGGGCTTATCAGAACCATCCCACACTCGCTGACGTACACAGTTACGTAATCATCACAGATTTTGTTTTGTTTTGTTCAATAATATATAAAAGTTTTTAAAACGAAAAAACGAAGACGGTCAAGAAAGTAGAAAAATGTAAAGAGTAATCTAATTATAAGAAAAAATAATAGGGGGATGGGGGGTATCAATCGATCAATCAGTCAGAAAATTACTTAATCAACTAAGCAGTTCCCCATTCAGAAGTAGCCCATGATCTTATTTCAACATCTTCTTCTAAAGAGTTAAAGAAATCACCAATATAGTTATCATTAATATAAGTACCATTGTTGTAAGTTTCAAAATTCTCTAAAACATCCATAATAAATGGTTCACCAGCATAAACCAAATTAACCAACGAAGCTTCAATACCACCTTGGGAAACATCATTAAACATATAAGTAGTTTCATCCAAATCAGTGTAATAATCAGCATACGTGAAATCGGAAACTGATCTCATAACCACAATTCTGGAAAAATCAACTAATCCATACATAGCTGCTCTCATCAAAGCTTCTAAAGTAGCGTTATCTTCTTGTTGGGTAGTACAGTATGTTGCAGTATCATTGGTGATTAACTTAGTATAGTTAGCAAAAGTCTCATCAAAATCTTTACCAAACCAATAAGTGTCACTGGTTAATGTATCACATGGAATAGCTTGTGGCATTCTGTTGGCTGGTTCATAATCGTACAGTTCTCTAAATTCTTCGTTGGCTTCCGTACCATTGTATAATTCGGCAGTTTGAGCCAACTCTAATGCTCTGTCTCTTAAGTTTTCATTCAGTTCAAACACTTCAGTACCGTAAATGTTTTCTGGATATTGAGAGGAGTTGGTTGTACCGAATGGAAAATAACCCGTGGTCCAATTAGCTGGCATTTCTCTTGCATCAACTTCATATTCCAAGATTTGAACTGCGAAATGAGCAAAAGTAACATCACCTAAAGTGGCTTCCTTTGGTGAAGCACCAGCAATACCAGCAACCATGAAGAAAGTTTCAGTTAAGTCAAGAGATGGATTTAATGCTAAGGAAGTTAATGTAGTAGCGGCATTGATTTCACCTTCACCAGTGGTGACTTGACATAGAGTATGGTTAGCGTTACAATGAACGTATGGGTAAATTGGAGATAAACCTGGAAGAGTGAAGTTGTGAACTAACTCAAAATGTTCCAAGAATGGTTCTTCTTCCAATTCAAACATGTTAATAATCATAACTAATGGTTTATAAGTTTCGTATTCCTCGTACATGGTTTCATTGAAACCTTCAGTCTTAGCAGGAGATGGAACACTGTAAGTTGAAGAACCACTGCTGGTACTACTGCTAGAGCATGATGTAGTAGTAGTGGTTGTCTTAGCTAAAGCACTAGTTGCCAAGAGAGTGGAAATGGTAAAAAGAGCAGAGAACTTCATTTTGGCTTTTTCAAACGAATGAATGACTTAGCTCAACGAAAACTTGATATTTGGCCATTGAAAATTGGTTCAGACATGAAAAGCAAAAAAAGCAGAAAAGTTGGTGATATTTATACGGGTGTCTGACTCTGTGTAATCAGAAGATCATTATTAAGTGAAAATAAGCAAGTATTGTTAAAGTCGATCCGACCCAATCGTAAATCACTTCGACAAGTGCCGCATAATCTCTTCCACATTTAGGGCAAGCAATTACCTGATTTCAACCATATGCACTTTAACCGAGGTGAGAACTGGCGATGTCAACTAAGGAGGAGTGAAATGTGTATGAATTTGAAGTTACTTTGTTGAGATAATGGCATCTTCTTATCTATGCACACCGTCGGGTATCTTGAAAATTTTCCTTCCCGAATTGAGCCTGCGGACATCCGTCAATTTGACATACTTTGCCTGGGCCCTTGAGTTTAGGTTAACTATATCCATATATATATATACTGAACTTGTTTCATCCACTCAATTGATGGTAAAATTGATGTTTCTTGGTGTTGTACCCCAGCAAAATAGCTTCCAAGGCCAAGCAGTAGGTACGGTTGATTGAGCCGTCCTTGGCAAAGGCATATATGAGCGGCGCTGGGGCTTTAATTAAGCCTATTTTGGGAAATTCGTTGAACATTAGAGGTTTCCTGCTTCTCTTCTTTCCTTCGTAGATTTGCGTTGCTGATTCACCCAGCTACTCTGGTTCACATGGATACTATACGTTTGTATGTACCGTTGATCTGATATACGGTATATCAAGGAACTATACTATATAATCACACAGATTACGTTTGCACTGTTAGCGTTTAAGGTTATTAAGCGGTGCGGTCTACCTAGCTGCCGAAACTGCCAAATCGCATCCACGGCCATCTCCATAATTCCAGAACCCAGATAACCAGCTCTTATCAGAGCTGGGGCGGTCGAATAAGGCAAGAGGTATGTTCCTAATCTAGTAGATAGGACTATGCGCTTGACGGCTTCATAGAGTTAGTCCTTACCTTCAAGCAATGGTAGTAATAACTTAAAGCATCACTAGACGATTAATCTCTTATAAAATAACTTCTAGAACTTGGAATTGAGTTTTTTTATATGTAAAATATACAGTAAAAAAAAAGTCAATGCGAAATCTTAAAAGTATATCAAGCAAAGCAGAAAGCTTAAAAGATTAACAAAATCGCAAGAAACCACTTTTAGCCATTCCAAGCATTTCCATGCCTAGCTCCACCTTTCCTGGGCTGAAGCACTAAATAGGTTAGGACTACGATAGGTGGAATTTCATATAGATTCTCATTTGAGTTTTTTAAACCTTGAAATGAATAGTGAGAGGAACATCTTGTTCAATTGCAGAAAAACCACTTCTCACCAACTTCCGACGTCAGATCACCTTTTACCATCTTTTCAACCAACCCTGCCTTCGTCACAGGTCTAAGCGATGGGCAAATGAAGGTAGGAAATCTTTCCATGTCCACAATAATAACATTATCTTTGATATTGATAGGAATTGTTATACAAGTCTATTGGTCCCCTAGAGCTCCAACTCCTGATCCTGAACTTTAAGAAGAAGAGGACTATCATTAAAGTGTAAAAACTTCGAAGACAACCACCATTTAATTTAAGTAGTCTTAGAAATTGAAGGATTAGACTGACTGCCAGTGAAAAGAAAAAGCTAACTCAATTGGTTGTCCAATTTTTAATTTCACTTATGATGTATGAAAAACCGAAAGCGCTAAACTTGTGTTATCATCAGACTTTCACTTTCTAGAGTTATAGAAATAAGCTCAACGTAATGAAAAAATATATATTGCTAAACAATTCCTATGACAATTTTTAATCTGAAATTGGAACGGAATGTAACGAGAGAAGGAGAGAAGTTGCTTGGATTCAACTAAGACATGTTGTAGCATCTAATCCAATGAATCAATTTCTAGATAAGAAATAGAATTACTTGAGACATGAGGCCCAGTAGTGATTTTCCACTAATAGGGAGGAAAAGAAGAAGCGTTGAGTAGGAAGGCAAAAAAGGGAAAAGGTCAGCCAGCTGACTTGGAGATGCACTGGGATGTGAATCTACTTAGTTGATGGTTGGCTGTGTTGTGCTGCGTCGCGTCGAGAAAGTTGCCAATTGACCTCTCGACCAGCTTGCAAGTTGTGATGTTTACTTACTTTTTGATTAAACAAAAACATTATTAAGATATAAAACAAAATTCGAGTAGCATACTTAAAGTAAAAGTAAATAAGATTAAACAGGAATATCAAGTTCTTCATTATTATCTGGTAATTTTTTATTGGACATCAAAAACGAACAAATCAATGCAACACCACCTAATCCAACACATAAACCAAAAACATTGTGAATACTAGTCAAAACCTTATTAAGAATTAATGATCTTTCTGAATCTGGTAATGATTCAAGTAAACTGGTGCTTGAAAGAACTTGACTTAAATCAATGCTGCTCTCAGGAATTTTAGACGTAAGTGTAGTAATCCCGTTCTTTAAAGTCTCTGAATAAATAATTTGAGAAACTAACGAAAAAAGAGCAGCACCCATATTTAATCCCAAATTGTAAAACGCAGTGGATAAGATAGTACCCTCCTCAACTTTAGGTGTAATAATTTGAACAGAATTCAAGGTTGATTGTAGTAAGAGACCGGATCCAGCACCAGAAACAATCATTAGCCCGGTTCTAGCACTAGAATTTGTATCTTGTTTCAATAAAATTAAAATCCCAGAACCAACCGCAAGTAGCATAGCACCTAAAATAGCAAATGGCTTAATGAATTTTGTTCTTCTAATAAGATTAGCACAGATACTGGAGGCAACAACTCTTGGAATCATAAAGGCCAAGAAGTAAACAACTGAGGTTAAAGCATCTTTATTTAAAATAACTTCGCAGTAAATAAATATGAATTGCATAATGGGCATGGTAGCTGCCATACCAAAGAATATACTAATCACAGTAAATAGTATTGGAAATGTGGTAACTAAATATGATGGAATAAGAGGTTTCTTAGAAAAACGGAAATTCCAAACGCCAAAGGCGATTAGAGAAACACCTCCTGTAATGAAGCAAACGATAGTTTTAGCTGATCTCCATTTTGAATCTTGAATACCTAAAGACAGGGCAACCAATGGTAAAACAAATCCTGCAATCATTAATAGTGCACCAATGTAATCAATTGATTGAAACTTTTCTTTTAGAGTACCAGGTGGAGTTTTTTGTCTGTAAGCAAAAAAGAAAATGGGAGCAACGGCACCACCAATACAAAGATTAATATAGAAACACCATCTCCAAAGGCCGTCACCAGTAAAGACACCACCTAAAGCTGGACCCGCTGTGTTAGCACCAGTAAGTATAACCGTGAATAATGCAAAAACAGTTGGTCTTTGTTGAACTGCGGTAACTTCAGCAATTATAATATAAGCGCAAGTCTGAATACCAGACGCACCAACACCTTGAATAGCTCTGCCAACGATAAACATATTCATGGATTTAGAAGCACCACCAATTAATGAACCAATTTCAAAGATAAAAATACTTGTTAACATACACCATTTTCTACCAAAGGAAAGTGAGACATTTCCCCAGATTTGTGTAAAACAACCTTGACCTAATAAAAACCCAGCCATAATCCAAGTAACTTTATCAAACGAATTAAATTTATTAGAAACATAAGTCATTAGTGGCATTGTAATTGTTGCATCTAAAGATGTTAAGAAAAAGCAAAGGGCAGTGACAAAAATACATAAATAAAGTTGAAAACCAGAGAGGACATTTGAGTTTTTAACTTGTTCGTCTTCTTCAAAGTACTCTTTAGGAGATGGTAATGCTAATGATGGTAAACCATTTAAAGAGTCAGGATACTTGGCAATGTTTTCAGGACTTTTGTGGACTGATTGAGAGTTAGGTGGGTTGGTGATAGGCAAAACCTCATTGCTAGTGGATATATCAGTGGAAGCATCTACTTTCTTGTTTCTCTTTTCGTAAGCTTTTTTTGCATAATGAGCTAAGGCAAACATTTATTGTGATATCTGTGATTAGTTAAAGGTATTCTTTCGTAAAGGGATATATTGATTGAGGGAAGCCATTTTATATTTATATATGGGTTCAATTATTCTATTCAAGATTCTTGTAACTTTCCGCATAGAATTTTTAACTACCTGCCAAGTCAAGCCCCGTTTTTGACTACAGCTATATGTGAGCATCTTTATTGTATATTATTTCTTTCAATTACATGCATATATTTTTTTTTATCTTTTAACTAACATCATTGTCTTAAATTCTACGTATATCAAGGCCACGGAAAGTAGGGACCGAGGAAATGCTGAAAGCCGAGATCTCTTGGCTACGCCTAGGCGGCGCGACACCCGATTGGGCGTAGAGCCCGGATACTATTAATTGCAGTCTGTTTTAATCCAGTTCTTTGTTGGGAGGCTTAGTTCTGGAATGGTAGAATGGTGACCAATTAAACACTTCTTTGGGAGTCGAGATTCCTGTTTAGAAAGAGCCAGTTCAGATAGTTGTAATGTCAAGACGGATTGACTTCGGTATTACATTCAACTAGAACAAAGCAGTAAGGTTTATTAAACAGAACTTCAAAATAATACAAATTACCAGTTAAACAAAGCTCATAGCTCACCTACAATATATTCTACATCTTTCTATATCTATTTTCCCAGTTATGCTTTCTCACTCACTTGCAACCGAACTACACGAAGCCATCCTAAGCCTATCTATATGTCAGTTCTAAGATTCAGCGAAAAAAATACACATTACGCATTACACATTCACAGGATATATTACTTAGTGGAACAAGTTTTGAGATTAAGGTTCACTTTCTGGAATATATTCTATAAAATGGATTAACGTTGTGAAATGAATTCTATCAGAGTCGCCTTTGCTTTATCCCTGGATTAGTAATTCAATAGACAATATGGCCTCTAAGTTGAAAGAAGACTTGAAATAAGCAGTAATCATTCTACAATTGCATCAATATTTTTGTTCCCTTGACAATTAATCATACACCCAATGAATCGAGATCTTTAGATAATTGATTAATTTCGGTTAGCTCAAAATTTCAGAAAAAGTAGGTCGATCATTTTTTGAGCCGCAGGTTGCAGCCAACAGGGAGTTAGAGCAGCTTTCTTGGAAGAAAAGCCTATAACCCTCAACTCGGGTCTGATTCCTTGCTCTCAATTCAGATCCGAACGATGCACACACTAATAATCAGAATAATATTTGCTATAAAAAAATTTCCAACAAAGAAAACATGTAACTATCCAAAAATTCTAATTGAAAATGAAAGGTAAAGCACAATGAAAACAAAATTTTGGAACAAAAATAGTTGAGACACCTTGCATAAAATTTTACATACATATACTCCTGAAAATCTTTGTTTTAAAGATTAAGTTAGAAATCAAAAAAATAGTTAACGAATTTCAAATCTTCTCTATTTTCTGGTAATCTTTTGTTGGACATTAAAACCGAACAAATCAATGCAGCACCACCTAATCCAACACATAAACCAAAAACATTGTGAATACTAGTCAAAACCTTATTAAGAATTAATGATTTCTCTGAATCTGAAAATGATTCAATTAAACCTGTGTTTGAAATAATTTGACTTAAATCAATGCTGCTCTCTGGAGTTTTAGACGTAAGTGTAGTAATCCCGTTCTTTAAAGTCTCTGAATAAATAATTTGAGAAACTAACGAAAAAAGAGCAGCACCCATATTTAATCCCAAATTGAAAAACGCAGTGGTTAAAACAGTACCTTCTTCAATTTCAGGTGTAACAACTAGTATTTCAGTCAAAGCCGATTGTAATAAAATACCGGATCCAGCACCAGAAACAATCATTAGCCCGGTTCTAGCACTAGAATTTGTATCTTGTTTCAATAAAATTAAAATCCCAGAACCAACAGCAAGTAGCATAGCACCTAAAATAGCAAATGGCTTAATGAATTTTGTTCTTCTAATAATACCAGCGCAGATACTGGAGGCAACAACTCTTGGAATCATAAATGCTACAAAATAATTAACAGAGCTTAAAGCATCTTTATTTAAATTCACTTCACAATAAATAAATATGAATTGAATAATCGACATAGTTGCTGCCATACCAAAGAATATACTAATCACAGTAACAAGTATTGGAAATGTGGTAACTAAATATGATGGAATAAGAGGTTTCTTAGAAAAACGGAAATTCCAAACGCCAAAGGCGATTAAAGAAACACCTCCTGTAATGAAGCAAACGATAGTTTTAGCTGATCTCCATTTTGAATCTTGAACACCTAAAGACAGGGCAACCAATGGTAAAACAAATCCTGCAATCATTAATAGTGCACCAATGTAATCAATTGATTGAAACTTTTCTTTTAGAGTACCAGGTGGGGCCTGTTGTCTATAAGCAAAAAAGAAAATGGGAGCAACGGCACCGCCAATACAAAGATTAATATAAAAACACCATCTCCACAAACCATTGGTAATGAAAGCACCACCTAAGTATGGACCCGCTGTATTAGCACCAGTAAGTATAACCGTAAATAATCCGGAAACTACTCGCTTTTTTTGAATTGGAGTAACTTCAGCAATTATAATATAAGCGCAAGTCTGAATACCAGACGCACCAACACCTTGAATAGCTCTGCCAACGATAAACATATTCATGGATTTAGAAGCACCACTAATTGATGCACCAATTTCAAAGATAAAAATACTTGTCAACATACACCATTTTCTACCGAATGAAAGTAAAACATTACCCCAAATTTGACTAAAGCAGCCTTGACCCAATAAGTAGCCAGCCATAATCCAAGTAACTTTATCAAACGAATTAAATTTATTAGAAACATAAGTGATTATTGGCATTGTAGTTGTAGCATCTAGCGTTGTTAAGAAAAAGCATAGAGCTGTGGCGGAAATGTATAAGTAAAGCTGGAAACCAGAGAGGACATTTAGATTCTTTACATCTTCCTCTTCAGTGCATTCTTTAGGAGATGCAAATGTTGGTGTTAGTGAATCATCATTTAAAGAATCAGAATATTGAGAATTGTTGTCAGTTTGGGGATTGACTAATTGAGAGTTAGGTGGAATGGGAGAAGGTAGGACCTCATTGCCGGTGGTGGCATCACTAGAAACACCCAGTTTGTTGTGTCTCTTTTTATAGGTTTTTCTTGTATATATAGCTAAGGCAATCATTTAATCTTTAAATAATTGTAGTTTTTGGGTTATACAAAATAAAGAATTTACCGATATTCATATTATCGAGATAATCTAGGAAAGTTCTCTTGTATTTATATTGGACTAGATTCAATTATCCTATCAAGAAATTGTTTTTGTCCTTCTTTCTTCCTTAATACCAAGTTTTAATAACTCATAATATACCCCTGTTAAGTCGAGCCTCGTTTTCTAACTATAAAGCCCGGTTAGATTAGTAGACTGTGAACAACCGGAATTATGAAGTATACACTAGAATAGCTGCGGACTGACAGAAATAAGCACTGGTCAAATTTGTACCCAGGAACAACCAGTCCAATAGATCTTGCCAAATTTGATTGTCTGCAGAACAGCACGTTTGTTTAACTTCATGCGTCTATCTTTTGATATCATTTAACTAATTTGTACCTTGATCTCTCAAAAGAAGCTTTACAGTCGGCCTTGCATGGGCAGGGAACGGAAATTAAAAGTTTCTGAGATCAAGCTGCAAAGCTTGTCAAAAGAGCTCAATTTATATATACATAATTTAAACAAGGCATCTACATCAGTAACATGTCCCTATGAACAGAATATTTACTGGATAGGCCAAACAAATGCGAAATATTGATGCAACGAATCGCAATTTAAACCGAATTCACAATTGACCTACACTTTATATAAGCAATCTGGTATTTTAATTAATCCCACTCACAAATTTCATAATTTTCTCTACCGGATTATTGAATATGCAAAGCTTCCAAACCTAACTATATATGTCAACTCATATAATAGAAAATCTGAAGAAAATGTGGAGAATAATACACATTCCATATATAGATACATCCACACATATATATTATTTAGTAAAAGCAATAATGGCTCTGGTTTAATCCAGCTGGTTACCACTGCGGCTGGAGGTCTATCTTCAACATCAACTAGGCCCAGCTTCCACTATGATTAGTTTTAGTTAAAATAGCTCTAAGCGTTGACTAAGACTAAAGAATTATTAACCAAACTATATAGCAAATCAAATAAAGCTGAGCCTTGTGTTCTTTTGAGGTTTATCCTTGTTGCATTTAGAACAATCTCATTTGACAATTTACTTTGAATAGAATAAAGGTTAACAACTGTATTTCAACGCTAATCAATGAGGAAGACTAAATGATAGAGTGATTAATAAGTGGAGGCATATTGAATTGTTATTACCAGTTGATAGAGTTTTCAGCTTTGAACAAGGTGTTATTCAACAGGAGAATCAACTAATAGAGCCAACCTAAAATTTATATCGGTACGATTATGGTGACATTTATCCATTAAGGAACAAAACGAGACTTTTGGATTAATTAAAGAAGACTCCAAATATCATGGAAAGTTTAAAGAATAAAAGGAAGATTAAAAATGTTTGAAAGTGTTTCAGCAGCTCTATCCCATGTTATTATGATAACTTAGACCAGATAGTATATTATACTGGTTATTTCCAAGGTACCTGACAAAAAACAAATATCTATTATTGCGAGAATTAGAAATAAGAATGAGATAATAAAAAACCTATGAAGTTTTCCCTCATCTCAAAAATATCTTGTCATTAAAGGTAAAGCTTAACGGTACTAAACAATATAATGCAATGATATTCCTCAATTTAAACATAAGCTAGATAGCCAGATTAGGGAAAACCCGGAGGGCCAAGTTGGATTCATAATATTTGTAAATTATGTAAGCTCAGGGATGAAATACTTGAGTTGGGGATCAAAAAATCTATGCAGTCTATTTAGACTTCTGGTCTTTCCCTCTGTTGAGTTCTGCAAGTTGTTCAGCTCAACGACCCCCTTTGACCCCAGTTTAATGGTAGATCGACGTTCCCGGCTAAAATTTATTTGGTGCAAGGATGTTCAGGGTCGCCGATCGACGGATCCCTTCTCCGAAATTGAAAGCCGGTACAATTTCTTCTTCTTCTTTCCTACTGAAAACCTATTATAATAGCAGAGTTCCAGAAACATTCCCGAAATTGCATGGCTGGCTTTGGAAGGTAGTCATCTGACAACGAACCAACTAATTCACTCGGCTGCCATTAAAAGTTTAGGAATTACGGTTTGAACCTTTCCATCTCAAATCTCGAATCGAGTCACTAGGCTTTCCTTTCTTTTTGCTAGTGGGCAATGGGCATCAGCTACTCCTTTGGAGTAATTTGATTTGTTCCTAGCTGCCAATTATTTAATAACCATTTAACCATATTAGACGAATTATACATTGTCATGTAGCTTTTAGCTTATTCATTATAAGCGGTACACCTTAAATCTCCGAGATTCATACCTTATCGTAAGCGTCGTGGGTGGAGTGTGGGGAAATGAGTAATGCGACAAGCTGACACAAGGGGACACAAGGGCACACCAAGAGAATCATAAGAGTACCTATATTTCACTCACATGGCTCTGTCAAAGGAGAAGAAACTCGAAACAGGGTGTTAAGATGTAGGTGAAAAATCTGGGGAGCACAGTTGATCATGGGTTGATCACTTCATTAAGTAGTACATGAGTACTGAAGTGGCCAGTTAAGCGAGAGGATCACGATCATAGTTATACATGCTCCTCTAAGTTTGGGTGTTTTATTGTTCAGGAGGGCACAATTGACAGCTGATAATATACCGTGTTTTAATTCGACGTTGGATGTAAATAAAAGCAGTTATCAGCCAATTACAAGCAGAATTCCAGGTGTACATACATGCGAAGCGTCTACTTGGATCGAGATTCGAGATTCTACAGTGTGGGAAAAGGAAAGAACGCTGGCCAACGCAGGAGCAAGGGCGTTCGACTGTTGGACTGTTGGACTGTTATAATTGTTTGAAGTGGATCCGGAGTCAAGAGGGTGGAATCAAGGTAAGTAGGGAACCAGATTCTGCTTGAATAGTTGGCCATGACAATGATGTTACTTACTGATAAGGAGCGATAAAGTTTTGCACAGATAGCGCCATAATTACTTGCTTAAACTTACTGCTAGCCAGAAGCTTAAGGCCGATATTTCATTAGCAGCGACTGTTACAACATGACCAGATCTATATCGTCTTCAAACCACACTGTATCGTATGACCCAATGTTATCAAGCACCTCCCAATGACACGGGTTTCCAGCCACTGCTAAGAAAAAGACTGTGACTGGTGGATTCCTCCCGGCTCTTTTCGACTCCCTAGCCTGCACCGCCACCGCCACCGCAGCAAAACGAGAAAAATTTTCTCCGTTACGTAATCTGGGTGACTCCCACGACGCGGAGTCTCTCTCTCTCTCTCAACTCAAACAGATGTCTGATTAGAAAAGGGAAACACTTCAACAACTACTCCTTCTTCTCTCCTGAACCCAGCCCTTATTCCCTCTCCATTCCTCCCTATCTCTCTAATCATCCCACACCTCACTACCCACTACTCAAGTCTACTCACAAAATCTCAGATCCTCAAAATCAATAACCGTCTGATCAACAACGAAAACACAAACAGCTTAACTATCTCTTTTACTTCAAATTTGCCTATCCAGTAACTTCATACTCCTTTTCTCATTATATCTCTTTCTTCCAATCTCACTCTTGCCACTTTCCTACTTCACTTATCGAAAGAAAAATCCCTCCTTTAAAATTGTTGCCCTTTTTTCTACTCGGATTTACTATATAACCACCCAGTCAATTCCATTAAATCCATTTCCATTTTTAACAGTTTCTTAGTACTTTTAAAAACAATACTACATTAAATCATGGCTGCTCGTGTCGATACAACAAGAAGACCTTCAATGGCTGAACGCCGCCCTTCCATGGCGGAACGTCGTCCTTCGATGAAAACTAGAAGACCTTCCGTTATACCTCATTTAGCTGGTATAGAAGACCCAATTTTACCAAATACTCCGGAAGAGTGTGATGTATTGATTGTTGGTACTGGTCTAGTTGAGTCAATCTTGGCTGCTGCTCTAGCATGGCAAGGTTCAAACGTGTTACACGTGGACTCAAATCCTTACTACGGTGACACTTCTTCCACAATGACAATCGAACAACTTAAAGCGTGGTGTCATAATGTTAATTTAAATACGCCGGGTTTCCATGGATTCTCAAAGGCTTTATTATACATTCCAAGACCTGCAAAACTAAATTCAAGAGACTACTCAATCGATTTAACTCCAAGATTATTGTTCGCTAAATCCGATTTGTTGTCTTTAATGGTTAAATCAAGAATTTATCGTTATTTGGAATTCCAATCGATCTCAAATTTCCATACTTTTGAAAATGATACTTTTGGTAAGATGTCTTCTTCAAAGGAAGAAATCTTTACTGATCAGTCTTTAACTTTAGCATCAAAAAGAAGTTTAATGAAGTTGATGAAGTTTGTTTTTGAATATGACACTGAAGAAAACAAACCAGCTTTAGAACAATACTCTCAAGTTAATTTCACTCAATTTGTTGAAGAAAAATATAAGTTGTCTCAAGCCCAGGTTAATGAATTGTGTTACACTTTAGGTTTATCTCCAACTCCAGATATCACGACCCCACAAGCTTTATCAAGGATTAGACGTTACTTAGTGTCATTCAACGTTTATGGTAATTTCCCTGCTTTATACTCAAAATATGGTGGCCCAGGTGAAATTTCTCAAGGTTTCTGTAGATCTGCTGCTGTTGCTGGTGCAACTTATAAGTTGGATTCTGCTATTCAATATTATGATAGCAAATCGAAATTAGCTCACTTTAAAGATGGCTCGAAAGTTAAAGTTACAGAGAAAGTTATTTGTTCTCCATCTCAAGCTCCAATTGGTTCAAAAAATCTACCTGAAAAGAAATTCGAAGTTAATAGATTAATTACAATTGTTGAAAAATCATGTAAAGAATGGTTTTCCGAAGGTGAATCAGCCGCTATAGTTGTCTTTCCTCCAAACTCTTTAAATTCAAATAATAAATTTCCTGTTCAAGTGATAATTATGGGAGCTGGCTCCGGTTGTTGTCCTTCAAATCAATGTATATGGTACTTGTCCACAATTGAAAAAGGTCAGAAAGGTAGATCTGATCTAGAGAGCGCGCTACATAAGTTGGAAGATTCAATTTTAAGAGAATCTGAAGATGGTGGATTTGATGTTGAATTAAACGAAAATGATGTGATGTTAAAACCTGATGGTTCAGTTTCTGTTATCAATTCAGTCAAGTTGGGTAAATCCTTTAAGAACTTTGCTCCAAAGGAAAAATTAACTTATTTATTTAAATTAATGTTCACTCAGTCGACTTCGATTGAACCATTCGGCGTTGTTTCGAAAGATGTTTTTAAGAGAGCTAACTCACAAGAAGTTGAAGATGCTGTTCCTGAAATCAATGGTCCAGACAAAGGCATAATTTATTCAAACATGCCATCCACTGAAATTTCTTATGATGGTGTTATAACCGAAGCTCGTTTGTTGTATTCAAAGATTGTCGGATCAGATGATGATTTCTTTGATGTTGATTTCGAAGATGATGATGAAACTACTACCAATGTTGGTGGTTCGAAAATCTCAAATGATTCAGCTATCGCTGATGACGATGAGGATTTAGGATTCCAAGATGAAATGGACTTTGAGCTTTGATATTCCATCAAAATTACAATTATGATAAAAAAATTATAAAAGTTTGCGTTTTTAGTATCTCGTTTGTTTTTGGTTTTAGTCTTTTTTTTTTTGTTAGCTAGTTAGTTGAAATCACTTTTTTCGTTTGTTATTGTTATGTTTTATTTTGTTTTCCCTCCACAGAATACTTCACTATATCTCTAAAAAATACTTTTACTATCACTTTATTTTTTCTTCTATTTTATTCTTATCTTTTATTTGGACATGGTCTCTTCAATCACCCCCAATGCTTTTTTTGTCTATTTGATTGAAGGATATTTTTTCACGTCTCTCTTATATTACAGGTTTTTGTGTTTCAAGTTTAAATGTGTTGTTCTGTTTGTGTTTGTTTTTTGTTGTTGCGTTTTATAGCTGCTAGGTAGTGTTTTTATCCCTTTTTTTTATTTTCACAAAGTTGTCTCTTTTTTTGTTTATTACTTCTTAAAGTTTTACTTCGTTGCCTTCTTATCATATGTTTGAGTTTGAGTTTTTGATTTAAATATGTTATTCTGTTATTGTTGTTGCCGTCGTCGTTTATCAGTTCTATACAGTGTTTTTATTTATATGCTTATTTTTTTATTCTGAATTCGTGTTTTAGTTTTTGATAGTTCATATGATCCTTACTCTTACTACTTTTAGTTTATTTATCTGTTTTTTCAGTCTACTTTCATGACACTTTCGCTTTTATAGGTTATTTTAATTATTGTTTTTTAAACTTTCATTAGTTTTGAATTTTGGCTTTTGATCTTAATCTCCTTTCTCTCTTTTCCATAAAATATATATCCCTTCCCTTTAATTTAATTTAATTTCACCTTTTTTGGTTTGCTTTTCTCAACTCATCGCCCCTCAATTAGTCATTCTTGTGATTTACTTAACTAGTATACGTTTTACTAAATAAATATTAGAAAAATAAAGGTAATTTTATTAGTTTATATATATAGCACACACAATATGCATCCGCAAGGAAATTAAAATAAATTAATCTATTCTTGAGAGAAGTGTTCTAATAAAACGGCTCTTTCTTCAGTATCAGCACCCCAGTTCTTGATAACAACACAAGAAGCACCGACAACCTTTCTAGCGTTACCTTCTCTATCTAAAGCACATAAACCGGCCCATTCACCTAATTGCTTAGCATCAGAAACCTTGATTAATGGGATCTTGTCTTCTGGTTCGTTACATAAAGCTTCAACTAACTTAATAATTGATTCTTCAGTGACGGAATCACATAAAACAGCTAATTGAGCTTCACCTCTAGCTAAAGCCTTGGTAGCTTCTCTTAAACCTCTGGCTAGACCATCGTGGACTAAAGCGGTTCTTAAAACCTTTTGTAAACAGTCTTCAATGGAAACAGAAGCGGATTCTTCAACAGCAACTTCTTCAACTTCAACTTGGACTTGTTCTTCGACGTCAGACATTTTTTCTAATTTGGTAAAATTTATAAGTGATTTAACTTCTTCCTCAGATGGGTTTCTGGTCAGTTGGATAAAGAAAGGAAAAAAATCAAAAAGAAACCCCCGTAATCGTGGTGCATGGTAGGAATTACCGATGAAAAATGGAAAATTTGCAGAGCGACAAGTGGATCCGGTCGTGTGCCTATCAATGATTTACAGTCACGTGGTATAAATGAGGGTTTTCAACCCTCGCGGTGGTAGAAGTTGGGAGTGTTTAGAAGCAAAACTAATTACAGGACACAGACACTATAAATCGATGAAGCAGATTCATCTGGATTGGTTATGATTTTTGGTTACATGTTGTAGGGGGGAGTTTTCGTTATTTCAAATTTTGAGGTAAGGAGCAAAAAAATGTTTGAAAAGCGGAAGTAGTTGAATTGTTGAAACGTTCTACTTTTGTTTCAGTTATCGTAACTTCTTATAGTAGTAGTTAAATATGTTAAAGAAATAGCACTAGTGTATTTAATAATACTGAAAAAAAAAGTACAAATAACCTAAAAGTACAGTAGTAACAAAATCAAATACCCTCTATTAATTAAAATAACCCAACATTAAAACATATATCATATAATAACATACCTAATTCTAGCACGGAAACTAACAAGGAACAACAAAATTTGAAGTTTTTCTCCTTAATTTAAACTTCATAGCACCACTAGCATCAGGAATAGATTCATAATGTTTTACTTCTCTAATCTTGAATTTCAAAGAACAACCATTAATAGCATTACCTTTACCACCATTTTTAGAAATATTATCATCGACAATCTTCTTTAGGTTGATCCAATCATTAGCGGTATTCAATTCATTTGGTTTGTTGGCTAATATACTAGGTGTAATAGGGATAGCATCTAAATCAACCGGTGGTTGGGCAGTTGGTGAAACCGGTGAGACTGGTAGTGTGACTAAGTGAAAGCTATCCATTTGGGATGATCTCGTTAAATAAGAAACTTTCTTCTTCAATGGTCTTTTATGAGTAGATGGGGTTTCATCTTTACTTCTGATAGTCAAATTCTTTTGGTTAAGGATGAACTTTGAATAATGGGAGCAATTAAGAGAGGGAGTTGAGTTTTTTCTTCTAATAGTTAAGTTCTTTTGATTAAGAATAAACCTTGAATAGTCAGCTGATTCATTCAAGTTCTCTTGAAATAATGGAATAATATACTTTTGATTAAAACTTTTGACAGCAGCTTCAATATTCTTAGAAGAAATACTATAATTAACGGGATTCTTTGGTTTAATGGTCATCTGTTTTTGGTTGATAGTAAACTTAGAGTAAAGCATATCAGTAGCAGCAATATTAATAAGAGTGGTTAATGAGATAGCTAACAGAACGAACGAGAATTATGGAGGCAATGTTTCTTAGTGAAAACAAAGAAATAGCAAGACTGAAGCCAGTAAGTGAATTCTAATCATTAGCTGAGAAATAGGTCTATATTTATAGACCTCTGGAATCAAACTTGGTGGCTGTCTTTTGGAAAATTAGCTCCCGCAATGCTCCCGCAGCTGAGCGGAACGGATGATGGATTTCCTAATTTGGACATTTTATAAAGTTTAAACCGAAGATCGAACCGCGTCCATTCAAAAATGTTTAGGTACTTTCCGCAATCTCTCTGCCTCTATTAAAGGCTCTTGACTGCGGGAAAGTCGAAGACTTGTTGTTGTAGAGAAAACGAAGGGAATGGGTCTTTCCAGATAACTCCGCAGCTCTATTACTATGTAATTCCTTGAAAAACACCATGTACTACCTACACTACACCGCACTAAGATAACCAATATCTAAGAATATATAGATTCATTTCAAAACCATAATTATGTTTATACAAATACAACAAATAAATAACTAAATAAACAAAGGAATTTCAATAGCACCACCAACCGTTTTAATATCATTATTATTTTTCTTGTTCTTTTTAGATTTCTTAGTACCAGCACCTAACTTTCTTCCTTTTCTTCTCTTACCATCATTATTATTTACTTCAGCTTCAGTACCAGGGGGTGGTGGCACTTCTTCAACAGTGGCATTAACGTCAATATTATTGCCACCAATTGATGAACCTAAATCATGTGGAGCATACCCTAAAACTGATCTAGCTAATGCTTCACTCATCTGTAAACCTTGCTTTTCTGGCGACCCGACTTTTGGTGCTGTATCTGAGGATTCGGGATTGTTGGTAACATGAGAATGGATCGGATAAAGTGGTGGTAACATAGGCGACCGTGGAACGGCAGGTGGAGGACTCACTTCTGAAGCTGATTTAAAGAAATCATCAATTGTGGTTAACTGGCCATCACCTGTAATCCTTATAATTCTGATATTCTCATCATCTTTAATCATTTGTTTAACAGTTTGATTATGATACCCATATTTCAGTAAATCTTTATTTATTTCACTCTCTAAGAATTGATTATCATTATCATAACTATTCACTGGAGTTAGTCTATCTTCAATTGCAATTGTTTCTAATGTAACAAATTCAATATTTGTGCCTTGTAGTATATTAGAATTACCAAGTAAGGGAACAGGATCAATCAACATTGAAAATGATGTAAGTCCATTTAAATCTTTTCTAATTTTAACAGACTTGGCCAGTTTTAATGCCTTTGTGATTTTAGCAAAATAACTAAAGTCGTAAAATGATGAAACATTGGTTGACTTAGGAATCATTTCTATAGCCTCAACAGGTTCTCGGCGTGGTTTCCGTTGGTTATCTCCATTTATTAATAAATCAACTGTATCATTATTATATTCATTGTCAGATATTGAATTCGATACTCTGTTTTCAGGCTCATAAATTTCCAATCTTCTCAAAAATGTAGCTCTAGTTGGAATAACAATTTTAGAAAATCCCATGGCTTCTTCAGATGACCTTGAAATGAAAACAACTTTTTTATTTTTATGATCTCTTGTATTTCTTGAATTATCGTTTTCATTTGAACAATATATTATAAATTCAGATGTCTTGAGATCATGCATATCTTTACTTGTATCGTACAAAACCGTACTTTTTAAAACGATATCAAATATAACCTTTGAAATATCGATTTGAAAAATAGAATTATCAGCAAATTCATTATCATACTCTTCATCTTCTAATTCTTCTTCACTGAACCCAGTAGATATAGCAGCACCTTTTCTCGATTTCTTTTTAATAACTTGCATACTTTCACGTTCACTTTCCTCAATCATCAGCGTATGCAATTCACATATTTCTATTATGTAATCATCTTCAAATGTTAGCAGGAAGGGGTATCCATCACCCTGATAGCTTAAGATGCATTTGATTTTAGCTTCAGGTGCATCTTTCTCATGTGACAAATGAATATTAATGGTTTCTAAAAAGGATTTCAAATCTAAATTAACAGGCAAATAACTATCATCATCTTTACCATGATTATTGTTCTTTTTTATAGTAGCTTTACCATCGTTGTTGTCTAATTCATCATCAGTATCAGAAACTTCAGTTTCACTGGCACTAGCACCGTCCAAATCGATATCATTCCTGGTGGATGTGATTTTAATTGGGTTAAACTCATAACTTGAAAACAACCGCTTATCCAACGTTAATGTAACCTTACATATATTATTATCATTGATACTGAAAAGTAAACCAGTATGAGTTATTGTTAAAAGGCAGTTTTTACCAAAGGGCAAAATGGATGAGATTAGATGGTATATTGGGATGATGTTATTTGTCGATGCTGCAAATTGTAAGTGTAAAGGACTGTTATTATATTGATCTACCATAACTGAATCGTCTCTGGAACATTATCACTTGCTGAAGTTCTTGTTGTTGGTGTTATAAGAGAAATTGTTTGGTGTTATTTGTTGATCTTGCGGAATAAATGAAAAACGCGTTTCTCTTTTACATGTGCGGCTCTTAAGAATCAAGAATTCACAGTTATTTCAAAATATGAAATCGTTTCTATAGTATAAAAAATCATAAATATATCTAGTATTTATAAATGTGATATCTTTTCGGGGGTAGTAACGGCAGTTTTAATCAACTCAAAGGCAATACTCCCACCAAAAGGAATAGTAATACCTTTGAGACTTTCAACCTCTTCGATTGACTCACCCAAAACTAACTTTCTAATATCTTTAACGTCAAACCATTTACATTCATCCAACTCTTTATCCAAATCAATATTAATCTTTTCATTAATACCATTGAACTCAACAACACCAATACATCCAATCATAAGACAAGCTGGGAAAGGCCATGGTTGGGACTTCATAATCTTGATCTCTGATGCTTTAACACCAGTCTCTTCCCAGATCTCTCTAGTTGTCGATTCTTCAATGGTTTCACCCGGTTCCATAAATCCAGCAACACAAGTAAACATCTTAGACCCATATTCTTTTCTATGACGTTTATTATGGCCCAACAAAATCTTTGACCCATCTTTGGATAACACTGCAATAATAGTGACTGGGTCAACCCTTGGAAATTGAACGTTGTTCACTTTAGTTCTTTTAACAGGACAATCCAAGTCTTTTGGGGAAGTGCAATGTAATTTTGTGCCCGAATCAATAGGAATGACTTTTGATCCACAGCCTGGACAAAATTGATTTTTCATCAGCCAATCCAAATACATTTTTGAATAAGAGAAGATTGAAGCTTCATTTGAGTCGAGTTTTAAAATATCAAAGATCGAAGGAGCAACAGTAACAGTACTATTATCATTTCCTAAATGTAACAGAAATTGGTCCAATTTATCATTATCGAAAACCTCAACAGCAAAGAACGGAACACCTTTATAATTCCCATATTCCAAAATTTCACCATCAGCATGGGCACTGGCAGTGGAACTGGCATCACCTTCACCTAAATATTTGAAATCTTTAGTCAATGAATTACCACAAGTGATAAACTTATCATCAAACCCATCTTCATCCAATCCTAAAAACACGACTGAAAACCCTAAAGAATCTCTAATTTCTTTAGACTGTTCTTTATTTAACAAAGCCCATTTCTTAAACATCGATTTAAACCATTCCGGCTGCAAAGACATTTTTAAAACAAGTAAGTTGATCTTCTCTTTAGTAACGTCTTGATCGCCCTGCTTAATTTCTGTTCTTTCTTGATTGCCACTACTACTACTAACACCTTTATCTGTGCCACCTGCAATGGTCGTTGTTGTCTTCCCTTTGATAACATATGGATTAACACTTTGTCCAGCCTGATCTCTTTTGAAAAAGACTAATTGAGACAACTCATCTTGAAAACACTGACTAATGAACTTAGAATCTGTTCTTAAAAATGAAAATCTGTTTAAAGTTGTCGTTGTACCAAAGAAAATATCAGACATGATTCTTGATCTTCCTTTTATTGATTGGGTATGTATTTTGTTTGTATTTGTATCTGATTGATGTGTAACAGTTGTTGCCGAAGAAAATAGTCTTTTTGTATCTGTATTTGTGTCTCTAACGACCGTTCTAAAAAATGCCCTAATTGCTTGTATTGAATTATTATTTCTATGAACTTTCCCACTTAAACCAAAAGTAGCAACACACAAAGAAGAGCAAGCAGCACTATAATGGGAAACTTTGCGAATGTACCCCATCGTGATCAATCCCGGAGTATTACTAATTCACTATAACACAATTGTGGAGGTACCCGCACCCTGGACCACGAAGCAAAAATCGAGAAATGGCTCGCTTTAAGTTCTTATCACTCATCCAAAATTGCGACTCCGAGATGGATTTAAGAACTCACCTAGCTACGGAACGGAGTTAGTTACACATCTAAAATGCCAATATGCAAACATAGACAACAACTAGGGTAAAATCAAATCATTCGGAATATATATTAACAAGCAAGGAGGAGAAGTTTTAAATAAATATATAGTATTAGCAAAAGAGTTGATCAAAACAAAAAAACAAAAAAACAAAAAAAACAAAAAAACAGAACAGAGCAAAACTAACTACTATGTAGGAGATTCAAATATTCTTTTCTGAAATCACTTACCACTACAGCAGGGTCTAAGTTCTCATCAAAATTCATGTATTGGAAATCCAATAGATATGCAATTTCCTCAACTGGATCATATAAAATATTTTCCGGTTTAATATCTTCATGTTTAAGCCCTAAACCAGCTAATTTTTCAACTTCTCTTTCAGCTTTTTTGAATTCATCAATAGTCTCCGGATGCTTCATACCTTTTAAGTATTCCAATACAATAACTGGTCCTGTTAGAAGTCTCATATCATAGATATCTGTATCCACAAATCTGTTAATTTCTCCTGAACCTAAGAATTTTGGTGTGTGAATTAATTCCGATGGATTGTTCTCATTGTACCATTGAATTGTTTTATATACATCAATTTCTCTTTCAAAATTCTCGAAACAAACGCTCTTTATTTCTTCAGATGCTTCCAATCCTTGTTCATCTAGAAAATCCTTCAAAAAAAGAAGATCCAAAAGTTTCACAATCACATCTTCATCTTTATCTTTTAAAGGGTTGGTATCAATATTTAAATAAAAACCCTGGATACAGGCCTCTGGACTTAGTTTGAACACAAAATTCAAACAATGACCTTCAGATTCTTGAATAATAGTAAAGTTGTACTTGTACTCAGACTTTACCTGCTCAGATACTCCCTTACTCGATGCAGCAGATAGTAAATTGGCAGTATCAAAAATACCATCCCTGCTAGAAACAGAGTCTAAACTTTCATCATAATCCAAATTACCTCTCTTAGAACATGAACCTTTAGCGCTTTTAAGACATGACATACCATCATACCTCCCTCCACTATATTGTAGATTACCGGATCCACTACCGTTACCTCCCCCAGTACCAGAACCACTTGAACCACCTACACTATCCAATCGACTGGTAGAGTTGCTTGAACCTCTTGATGAAGATCCATGAATTGTAGTTGGTTCAAGGTCAAAATATTTGGAACGATAATCTGTGAACTTCTGGATCAACTCTTCAAAACCATCTTTTTTCCTCTCTCCAACGTAGAAACTCCATCTACTACAAATCATAAGACCAATGAGTTGAGCAGGCGTAGGCCCACCAGTGAACCCAATATTACAAGTGGAGTAGGTGAATGGGATTTCCAAGTTAGGACCATTAGATTCAAAATCAAAGAACAGAGCAAAGAACTGCATACCGTCTGTGACTAAGGACATATACGAATAGGATGCAAGTGTCTGAACCGCTAACTGTGTTTGTAAAGTTTCTGAACGTTTCTGATTTCTTTCGACTGCATGTTCATTGGAAATAAGCGGTACATATGGAATCTTACACTCAAATGGTTGTACAGTTTGCAAGTTATTCAAGATATATGATATATCAGGACGAGAACCAGGAATGCTTTTCTGTAACAGCAGAGGGCTTTGTTCCGAAGTACATTCAATTTGATCATCTTCATCTTGCTCAAAGAGCCTCATAATGGCACATGATCTTCCGGCAAACTGAGAAATGACTATCTTGATATTGGATTCATTTAGTACCTTAATGCATACTGGCTCATCCTGGAAATTCATTTTTTTAATAATTGAAGAAAGTGTTTTATGATCTGCCTTCTCAATCTTATCACCTAACTCTTTGAAATATGCATCAATATTCTGTGAAACAACATCAGACTCGCCTAAATTGACTAATTTTCCTTTGAAATTTTTAACCATCTTACTTGAAGTAGCCTTAGAAGGTGATGTTCCGCATGTCAATTTATTCAAGGGAATTTCAATCTCCTCGACTTTTTTGCCCCCTTCTAGAAAGCAGTAGCAAAATTCTGGGAGAGAGTAATACAATCCCAATACAGCAATATCATAACTAGTATCTGTTGAGTTGTGAGTGTGAAAAATAGACATAATTTGAAGGTCACAAAACGAAGAACAAAGGTTATAATAAGTCCTGAAGTGGTTTATAATTTCATTAATTACTTGTTTATCTTGAATTAAGAAGGTAGACCTCGATTTGCGGTATGATTGGTATGTGTTGTAAAGATATCTGGCACCATCTGAACTCATTGAGTTTTCTGAATTATGAATAATGACATATCTCCAGTTTATAAGAAGAAATCAATGTTGTCTGGATTGACCTGTTTGGGTTTTAATTTCGAACAAGATACAGAAAATAACTCCGGTGCGGCTTTTTAAGATATCGACTAATCGGCGCGACGCTTTACTCTCTTTACTAAGTACTTATCCAGCTCCCATCCTTCCGGAGGATATGCACGATCATCACACCTACTTCTTGACAGAGATTATATATATTTAAAAGAGAAAACACAGCCCTTTTCTTTAATTCCTCGATAGAGCAGAAAAAGAGAGAAAAAGATTAAGTCAAACTAAACTGTAAAGAAGGTTTAACGTTGCTTACGTCGAATTCGAAAAAAACCAAATGTAAAAAGTAAAGTAAAGATATCCGTTCGGTAGACTTATATAGCTAACTAACAAAAAGAATGAAAAGTTAAGAGGCACAACACAGAAGAGAAAGAGAAAAAAAGTATAAAATGTATGTATTTAAAAAGAATCATGTTTATATATTATAAAATAAGAAAAAAAAAAGAGTAACAAACAATTAATTAAAAATATTTCCTTGATATGATACTTTTGCCACTTTTTTAAAAAAGATTAACAAAATTATAATTAATGCATATTTAGTAAATCAAATGATCATCACAAAGAGACAGCCAAAAGAAAGTAAAAATGAAACGACCATGACAACCCCAAAACAAACAGCAGATATTATTAAAATAAGTAGGAGACAGAGAAAAAAAAAAAGAAAACAAATGATGAAGTAAAGTGTTTCTAAAGTGAAATTAAAAAAGTTAAATTTCTAAAAAAGATCAAAGTCTTGTTTAAATAAAACAACTCGTACAACAGAATAAAGGAACTTGAATATATTTTTTTAGTTAGTTGACAGGAAGTGTAAAACCTGAACAACAAAAATAAATTTCCAATACTCTTATTCAACACCCCATCTGAATTCTTAAAAAAATCTCTTGAGTTTTTCTTCTTTTTTTTGATTTTTTTTTAAATTTAAAAAAATAACACTTGAATTTAAATTAACCAACTTCATTCATTCAAAGCCAAGCGGGATTAATGTTCGAAGATTGTTGTGGTTGATGACCTGTTGTAGGTTGTTGAGATTGTGAAGAGATTTTGTAATCGTATGTGGCCCTGTTTGAAGTAACTTGAGGGGTGTTATTAGAAGGATCAGGCACTTGAACAGCCTGGTTTTGAGATTGTTGTAGTAGTGGTTTAACATTATTTGTTTGAGGTTGAGGTTGATAATATTGTTGTTGGTTTGCAGCAGGATTAGGTTGAACAGGAGGAGCAGTAACTGCAGCAGCTGTTGCCTTCTTGTTATCATCATTAGTTTCATTAGCGTTATTATCATCATCAGCTTGAATCAATTTTTGTTGTTGTTGTTGTTGTTGTTGGGCTTCTTGTTGTTGATGTAACTTGAACTTGAAAACAGTCCAATCAAATATGTAATCATAAACATAACCTTCTCTAATGAATAAATCTCTAAACAATCTTCTTAAATAAATGTAATCTGGTTTATCATCAAATCTTAAAGATCTAACGTAATTCAAGTAGTGAGTAAATTCAGTTGGCAAGCCTCTTGCTAACAACTCAGCTGGAGTAGCCATCTTTTTTTCCAAAATACGATCATACTTTTGTCTTTTAGTAGCAGCTCTTAAACCTTGCCAAGGTAAAGAACCTCTGCAAAAATAAATTAAAACATAACCCAAAGATTCCAAATCGTCTCTTCTCGATTGTTCGATACCTAAATGAGTGTTAATGGAAGCATATCTTGCAGTACCAGTTAAATTTTTGTTTTCTCTATAAGGAATATGTAAATGATTTCTTGGATCTCTGTATTTTTTAGCTAAACCAAAATCGATAACGTTAACTTGAGAGCCTTTCTTACCGATACCCATCAAGAAATTATCAGGCTTAATATCTCTATGGATAAAACTTCTAGCATGGATGAACTCAATACGACATAACAACTGATCTGCTAATAACAACACAGTTTTGTATGAGAATTTTCTATTGCAATAATTAAACAAATCTTCCAAGGAAGGACCTAACAAATCGATAACCATAGCATTGTAGTCGCATTCGGTACCAAACCATCTAACAAAGGGAATACCAACACCACCACAAAGCGCTTTGTACACTTTAGCTTCGTATTCTAGTTGAGGATGTTTAGCTCTAACGTTCTCTAATTTGATGGCAACTTCTTCACCAGATATGATATTTGTACCCAAGTAAATATCACCAAACGAACCAGAACCGATTTTTCTTCCAATACGGTATTTTCTTCCGACTCTTAAATCCATGACGACAGATTAAAGTAAAACAGTAGTTTAAACTAGAGAATTATGAGTGTGAGTGGGGGGCTGGGACACAAAATGAGGTTTTTGTACAAATGCAGAAAAAAGACAAGGGATGAAGGACTTAAGTGTGGATTAGACAGGAAACTGGGATGATGTAGAAGTAAACCTGTTTGCAGTAGTGGATAAGGGGATAAGGGGATAAGGGAGGACGGGAAGAAGGGGAACAGAAGAGGCAAAGGAGCTGATTTCGATTCTGATTCGAGTTGAAGTTGAAGTTGAAGACAAGTCAAATTGAGTGTTTCTTTTTGTTTGTCTCTGGTGCACAGGTGCGCACTTGGTTTCTTGTTCAGTCTCGAAAAGAGGAGCTAGCTCTGGCATGCCTGGCCTCTAAGTAATTAATTAAGTGAGAACTCAATTTCTGGAGAGACTGTGTGGGCTTAATTTTAATTTTAGGATGGAATTTAGAGTCTAATAATCTTAGAAACTAATCTTAGAAACTAATCGACTTGCAACCTAGCTACATCTACACAATACACAATTAAAAGACCCTTAACTATATACATTTTTGAAAAATAGCTTCAAATACTCAGATGTGGTATTAAACAGAAATATACTCACATAGTAAGTAGTAGCTGCAATAGAAGTTGCAGATATGTACCTACCTATTTCAACCCAAGAAATAACACAATTTAAGACTCACCCCGAAAGAGGGATGGAAAATGAATAGTGGGCAGACAACGATGAAAGAATTACTTAACTAATCAGTAATCCAACTCAACCCCATTAGGTCGTCGATCAGGGGCACGACACAAATACAATATATATTTAGCTACACCTGATGTCACTCTTTATATCTATAGAACAGGCCCCGTACTGTATAAATGGACCCAACCTAATTGGATGATTGGGTCTCGTCGTTGTTTGATCACGATAGATGAAGGAGTACAAGTGCCTTAAGGCGAATTCTATTATACTGATCCCAAAACTAAATTGTTCAATCCATAACTAATTTAACTAAATAAGTTAGTACCTAAATTTAGGAGTTTTGTCAACAATTGAAGTTGAAATTTGGCCAAACATCATGCAATTGAAACGCAAAAGAAAAATTAACCTGATTCTTCGAATTCGGTTACAGTTTCGCCTCGATGCTGTTTTAAAAAAAGATGAGATCTGAGCACTGACCAGTCAGTCACCACTGACCGACCACTCACCCACCACACCCACTACTGACCACTGACCACTGACCACTGTAAGTCTGCCGTTTATCTTTGCATTGCAGATAAACTTACAGTGGGGCTAGTGGATCCCGATGGATGCCATGCCGCCGCTTCTAGTTCATGGCTCATGACTGAATGTCAATTGGATAGGAGAAAACCAGAGAATCAGTCAAACAAACAAACCCTCTACTGAGTAGTAAACCCCCCGAAGATGAAATTGTAGACTAAGTCCATGGAGAAACTCGAAACTTACAACACGCCGTTGGCAAAGACAGAGCGGGCTCGTAGGTGAGTCGCAGAGGACCTGAGCCACGCCAGCCAGCCAGCCAGCCGGGATTTGGATTAAGGCGGGTCCCGGTAAGTGGCGGGTGGCGGGCGGGAGACAGAGACAGAGAGACAGAGACAGAGAGACAGAGAGAGAGAGACTAGAGGTACGCCTAGCCAATGAGTAGTGGGCTAAGTCTTTTGTTTCTTTCATCATTTTCAGTTCTCTGACTCTTTCAGGTCTTTCAACTCTGAAGATGTTTTGTTATGTTGTATAAGTTCTTCGCTCTCAAACACACGCAAGATAACCCTGAAAGATAACCCTGCTTAAGGGCAGAAAGGGGGCGTAGGTGGCCCGTGAATGGCGCACAATGAATGTGTCAAAACACAATTGTGACGTGCACTCGATAAAATAAATTACTTGCTGCAGACAGAGATGAGCTGATGGCGTTTTATTGCTATATATACTTATATTTATATGCAAGCCTGGTTTGCTACTTTATGTATAAGTAATTGATAGTCAAGTACTATAGATGAACAGGGAAGGCGAGAAAGTAGTACCCAGTGGTATCCATAAATGGTGGAGATGGATGTGATGGGGGATCGAAAGTGAAGCCCGGCTTACATGAACATCAGGCGAGGTACATTCAGTGATCGATGAGAAGGGTTCTTTGGGCTCATAGTATGGCCTGCCTGGCTGGGCCTCTTTGGGACCTAAGTAGCAGCTGGCAGACTGGCTGGCTGGCCGGTGATTGAGTGGTGAATGGAGAGACGGAGAAAGGTCTACCAGGACGGGACAGCCACCACAACTAGAACTACATGGAAGGAGCTATCTGAGATGATCTGGATTGTATGTGCGTAAAGCTAAAGTGCGTCCATGTAGACACCCAAATTTTGTTATTGTTATTGTTAAGTTGGAATTATCGATCAATTCCATCTTGATTCTGAGACTGAGTCTCCTTTAAATTAATCGTACTATCATCCACACAAGGCTTGAAGTGATCTGAGTATTCATAGAGTGAACCAGCTTGAGCAGCTTGAGCAGCTTGAGAAGCTTGAGCGGTTAAAGCTGGACAGATAGGTAATACAGGAGGGATGTGCTAGGTAAGGATCTAGGAAAGCTGAAGGTGGTTATATCAAGCTAGTGTCTTAAGACAGTCACAAGAAAGGTATACGGGAGTCAGGACTAACAGTAGATCCTGAGACTATATAGGAGCGGAAGCCAGTTCCAGTTTCAGCTCAAGCTCAAGCTCCAGCTCCAAGATTGTTATCTCGAGTACAGTCGACCCAGGACAGGCGCCACGTAAAGAAGCATGAGCATGGAACAGAATAGAAGAAAAGGGGGATCACCAAAACGAAGCCAAACATAAACAGAGAGAGGACACGCCAATTCCTCTGATGTATAAATACTGCGCTTCTCCCGCCCTTTTTGCGTTCTTGACTTTGGCTTGAACCCACCTCTCTCTCTTCTCCCGTCCACCTCCCGTCCCTTCTCATACCCTTAGTATTAATAACAATGTCTGCCGAAGTATGTTTGCACTACAGTCTTCTCACTTGATTTCAGTTCTACATTCCTGTTTGTCTGGCCATCTGTCTCTCTTCCATTTTGATTCTGAGACACGCCTAAAAATAAACGCTCATCACCTCACCTCACTTCACCTCATCTCATCCTCTTTTCATATTCGTGCGTTCTTAACAGTTTAAATGTTGGAGAGTTCGAATGCTTGGGTGTTTAACTGATTAAGTGTTCTTTATTATAATACATATCATATTATCATGTATTGAAATACTAACGAATCAATCCATTCCATTCCGTTCTTAGGCCGCCGCTACTACTAAACCAGCTGAAACCCCTGCTGCTGAACCAGCTAAGAAGGTCGAAGAAACCGTCACCGAAGCACCAAAGAAGGTTGAAGAAACTGCTGATAAAGCTGCTGACAAGCCTGCTGAAGAAGCCACTGAAGCCGCTGATAAGACTGCTGACAAGGCCGACAAGACCGCTGACAAGGCTGCCGATAAAGCTACCAAACCAGCTAAGGAAAGTTTCTTAAAGAAATTATTAGCTAAATTAAAGAAGTTATTACATTAAGTTCATAATTAAACACCCCTATATTCAATTTTTAATTAAATGTTAACAATCTACCCCTATGAAACTTATAATAACAATTATCTGACTAACCTTAATATTTTTTTGCTTATATTCAGCCTGTGTTTTAATACGATTCCTTATTGTTGATCTGTTTGTCATTGCTACTAATAATCTTCAATCATCAATTTGTTTTATCTTGTTTTATTTTTAATGTTTTTAGTTTTAGCGCCTGTCCTCGCCTCCCATTCCGTCCACTCGATATTTTGTTTTTTATTACAGTTTTCTACTATTACTTTTAGAAACATAGCACTACCAGCTCTTGCTTTATGTCTTCTATATTTTTTAATTCTTAATTTTTTTAATTTTCTTTATCTATCTTTCTTTCACTAACATAGCTGTGTTTTCTTCTTAATTTAATTATCTTAATATTTACTTACAAATACTAGAATCACTAATAACATTTAACAACAACAAGTTTCCCCCTTTCATGTGTGTACTCCTTTTTTTTTTTTGTGTGTTTATTGTGTAGCCTTTGCATCACGTACGGAAGCAATAGAATACTAGCTGTTTACTCCTCCCCGATATCACATGTACCTTCAAAACTGTTGGATCTTGTGTCTGGAGATCCCGTATGTCGTCACAAGATAAGATACATGTGAATCATGATGTATGTAGGCGTGTTGTCATGTCAGTCATCAAAGAAGGATTTTATTCTTTAAGGGAGGGTAACTTCACGTGACTTTCTTAGGCGGCGCGTCGGTCGACCCTCTACTGTTTTTTTTCAATTGAGGTGTATCAATTCGACGAAATATATGGAGAAAGCCAATGTTTCTACACTAATCCAATTAAATTACTCTGACAAACACACAACAACAGTTCCCACCAGAAATGTTAAGAGCTGCCGTCACCAGAATACCCTTAAGGGCCGCTGCTGTGCCTTCAAGACAGTTCTCTTCTACTGCTTTAAACCTGGCTGTTCAAGTTAGAAAATCTTTCAACAAGAAATCCGTCTACGATTCATCATCCAAAAGTAGAAAAGGATCAGGTAACGACAAAAAATTCGCAAAATCATTAATCAGTTCCAACTACAAAAGAAATGCTAAAGACAAAACCGATATTTATGAAAAACTACCAGTTTTGAATCTCGAACAACTGGAAAACAACCAGATTGTTAGATATCAAGGTGATGTTTTAAAAAAGATGTATATTGCAGGTTCGTTTTTGCCTGGCCAATTCAACGAGATTTTCCCAAGACCAACTACATTGATTAGAGAAACAGAAACTCAGGAAATGTTAAAGTTGTACCAAGCTGGTTTAACTTCCTCTTCAGAGAAAAATAGATTGATTTTAACTGGTGCTACTGGATCAGGCAAGTCCACTACATTATCCCAATTCCACGCCATGGCACTTTCTAAAGATTCCGTGTTAATACCAATCACAAACCCTAAATCGTTAGTTGACGGTTCCACCGATTTTAAATACAACCCAGAGTTGAAATTATTCGATCAACAAATGTCAGCTAAGAGAATTTTGAAAAAATTGAAAAACTTGAATAAAGAAACATTATCCCAAATTCCACTATCCAAAGACTTTGTTCCTATCTACAACACTAAAAAGCAACAGTCCTCCACAACAATCAAGTCCACTGATTCAGACTCTACTTTACTGAAACTAGTCGAATTGGGTCTATCCAAGCCAACAAATGCCACATTCGTCTTAACTACTCTATTAGATGAATTATCCAAACAATCCCAATTCCCAGTGTTTTTAACAATCGACAACTTCTCTACATTTGTTCAGAATGCTAAAACCAAATACAGAAGTACGAACGACAACCCGATCTACTTCCAAAACTTAACCATCATCAAAACACTCCTAGAATTCTCCACAGGCTCTAAAAAATTCACCAACGGGGCAGTTGTCCTGGCTACTAATGGCGCAGACAAAAAGAACTACACCATCCCAGCAGCCATCGGCATCGAAGAACCAGATTACTATGCAAAATTCCCAGACTGGGATCAACACTTCACTGAACTGTTGAGATCGAATGGTGGCTTGGGCCATTTGGAAGTTGGTAAGTTGAATGTTACTGAAATTGAGGCCGTTTTAAAGAATTTGTTTGAATTCGACGTTGTGTTTAATGATTACCAGAGTGCTGTCGGTGCTGGTGGCATTGCTGGTGTGGGTCAAGAAGGGTTTGAGGTGTATTTGAAAACTTTGGCTCAGAGAAAGTATATTATTAGTGGGAATGGTAATGCCAAGTTGTTGTTGAAGTCTTGTATTTTGTCCTACGCTTAAGTGTGTGACTGTTAGGTGACTTTTAGAGTGAAGGTTGCGATTGCGGTTTCGGTTTACAAGATTTGATCTAACTCCTTTTTGCAGAAGTATATATAATTCGTTACTTGTAAATATAATATAATTCAATACATTTTTTCATTAGAAAATTATTTTCAGAAGCAAATAATGTAAAACGTGTTTAAATATTCCAAAAGAAACTAATAATTGCAATAATTTACCTGCAACAAGCAACACATACAAGTATAATTGTAAACTTTAATTTGACTCAAACCAAAAAAATGAATAAAAAGCTATAAAGAAATGAACAATAAAAAAAAAATATACATAATCATAATAAATACATAGTATACATACAAGAATAAAAAAAAATCTCGTTATAATTTACGTCTTTTGCTATCACCACCGTCCATTTCACCATATTTTGGACTATTTGTCTGAGCTGCATACGTTGGCAATTCTTCAAAACCATCGGATTCGTAGTATTCATCGTCATCTGATGCTTCTGGTGCTGGTGCTGATGCTGGTGGTGGGGTTGGTTCAGAAGTCGACGTGTATTTTGGAATCTCATCATGATGTGGTTGTGGTTTTGGTTTACGTTGTTGTGGTTGTGGGGGCTGGTGTTGGTGTTGTTGAGGGTGTGATGGTTGATGGCTATGATGATGCTGTTGTTGATCAAATTGTCTTTTAGCTGTTTCTTGTCTTCTTTTCTCTCTTTCAACCCAGTGTGATTTAATCTCATTTTCAGCATTGATTAACTCTTCTTTCTTGACCGCATCTTCGATTGATTTTAAAACTTTTAAAACAACACCAATGAAATTACCGTTAATTTTATCATCTCTGAATCTTAGCATTCTCCATTTCCCATCTGGATCTCTTCTCACTTCAGTTATTCTGCCATTGAATGACTCACCACTGGATTTCATATCTTCCCATTGTTTATCGTCCACATCCAAAATATTCCATTCTTCATAGGTTCTGAAGCTGTTTTTGTATTCACCTCCATTTCTCTTTATGTTGGTTTCAACATCTTCATCTGCATTTGGATCATCTCCTCCTTTCCAGACATATAATTTGAATTCTGGCTTGGCGTCGTAGTTAGGATACTCTCTGTTTGGATCATGAGCTGGTAATTCTTCATCTATATAGATTGGGAAATTTAAACCCAATTTCAAATCAATCGTGTTTTCTTCAGCGGGTTTCCATTTCAACAATGTGGAATCAGTACCCGGGATATATGGAGTATCGCAACAAGTTAGAACCAACCCATCAGAAACATAAGTCAAATGCTTCATCTCTTGGAAAATTCTTCTGATTTTATATGGCTGGGTCATGTTTTTGAAAGCAATCTTGAATGGAAAAACTGCATCTGGGAAGTTTCTTCTTAGTTCCATAAACGGATTGAAAAAATCGTGTTGGGCATGATATAATCTTTTTAATAAGTTCTTATGCATCACGGATTCCATATCTAATGCAAGACAATCGAATATTAAAAATCTCATTTCTTTCACACCAGTGGTTGGATTGGTAGACCAGACTAGTTCCCCATCAACTATAGTACCATTATGTGAAGAGTCAAAGTCTGTTTTGGTTCGTGGGAAGTGGAAACCGGAAACCATATAGTATTCATTTTCTCTATTGATCAAAAACGTCCCTTCTTCTTCTGTGTCTTGATTAATCAATACAAACAACAATAGTCGTAACCCATCGGACTTCTCACAGACTAAGTAGTCCCTGTTCATTAAATTATTTGTTAAATGCTCTCTGGTAAAACTAACAGGTTGAGCACCTGGGAAAACGTTGAATCTTGTATGTAACACTTGAGACACCTTTGTTTTCAAGTAGTTGGCAACTTCATCTGAGACCAAGGTCCCAGGAATAGGAGGAACGCCTCTGTCCATTGTATCTTTTTTGTATAATGGAACGGTATATGATCAGAGCAGGATAATTGTTTGTTGTTGTTGTTGTGGTGGTGGATGCATTCTGAATTTTGAACTAAATTGTGTTGTGGAAACGGCCAGGCTCAGAAACGACGCGAGGGTGATAGAGCGACGCGTCGGTATGTCTGGAGGTCCATTTCCATTTCCATCTCTGGCTTCTTTGGTTGACTGCTTCTGCTTCTGCTAGGTTACATACTCAACACAGAATATGGTCGCCATAAGGATTGTACCTTCGTAATTGTAAGATCTAGAAGATTATATAGATTTTTTATATTGTGTGAAAAAGTAGTTTTTTGCCCGCAGTAATCCATCAGTAACATTGCCCTAGTGTGAAACTGAATCGATGACTTTACAAATTACCACTTCATGATCAATTACTTCTCGTTATTTACTGTGTAATCTTTTCCTCTTTGGCTCCTTTGCTTCTTTTTCCCAACTTTTGCTGTTACGGCAATTTCCTTGCTTCTCTATAGGTTTGTGGCTATCTGCTAATCGGCTAATCTTCCATTCTGTTTGTCCCAAGCAGTATTTTCACTTTCAATTTCCACTTTCATTTCCACTTTCACAATTCCCAGCCATAACTTAAAAATTCGAAGCAATTCTGAAATAACCCATTCCTTTTCCTGCTGTTACAAATAACTGTCACCTCTTCATTCTTGCGTCTTCTTAAAACTTTCCTATATACCCACTTACTATCTGTCCTCCAACCAACTATAAACAGCTTCATCGAACCAAACTAGACAAAAAAATGTCAGATACAGCAACAACGCCTACACGGCCTAAAAGAAGAACAACCCAAAACGTCAATTACAAAGAGAAGACAGAATCCGATATTCCTTCTACGGTTTCTTCGTTAAATATCAATAAATCGGGTTCTTCCACAAATGCTGCTGGTGCTGCTAGTGCTGCTGGTGCTGCTGGTGCCGATAGACCAAAAAGACAGTACATTAAGAGATCTCCTGTTTGGAATCTACATGGAAATAATCACCCAAACTCTAATTCTTCTAATACAACTGATTCCAGTAGTAGAGGGAGGGGACATTCATCTAAACATCATAGGCATGGCCATAATCATATTGCTAGTGCTGTTGCTTCTGCTGGCAGTGGTGGTAGTGGTGGTGAAGCTTCAAATTATCCTCCAGTTGATGAAATCATTCCTTTGAATTGGCAGCCCCCTCAAAACCAATATGATATGTTCAACAAAGTTTGGGATTTAAAGGGCGCTAAAGTTGAAAATAATACATTGTTTTTAAAAGATGGTCCAAAAGTTAAAAAAGGTGATTTCATTTACATGGTTTGTGAACCTCCAAGTGAACCATTTTACATTGCCATGGTCCTAGGTTTCGTTAAGAAGGATAAAGCGTCTAATGTGAAATCTGCTAAAAATTTTAATTTCGATGTATGTTGGTTTTATAGACCTAGAGATTTGAATCGTCGTGCCACTGATTCTAGAAATTTGTTTGCCTCGTTGCATAAAGATGATTGCCCTATTCAATCTTTTAGAGGACTTGTTACTGTTAACCATAAATCTGAAATTGATGATATTGAAGCTTACAGAAGTCAGCCAAATTGTTTTTATTTCGATAAATTATATGATAGATACATGATTAAAATGTATGAAGTTTTACCAACTAAGAAATTAGTCAATCTACCTCCAAATTATTATGAAGCTTTACACAAAAGATTTGAATATGTGTTTGTGGAAGTTGGTAGGGGTCAAGACTTATTGTCTGCTCCAAAGAACTGTGAAAAATGTTTCCAATGGTGTGCTTCTTCTGATTCAATCCAATGTTTAAAATGTGAAAAGAATTATCATTTGTTATGTCTTGATCCTCCTATTTTCACAAAACCAAAAAGAGGTTTTGCTTGGTTTTGTGCTTCTTGTAATAGAGAATTAGAAAATGAATTGTCTGAAAAAAGGGGGAAATTGTTAACTAGCTCGCAACCTTCGATCATTGCTGCTCAGGCCCATCAAGCTGAAATAGCTGCGGAATCATCTTCCCAACTCTCTCAAACATCTTCTTCTGAATTAGGTAATATGACACCTTCTTCTTCGTCTGCTTTATCCCATGATAATGATAATCAAGCCAACGCCAATGCTAACACCAGCTCTGAATCTGTTCAAACTCCAAAGTATGAAGAGATGGCAATTGAGTTCCTGAAAAAAGATAAAAATATGACTTTTAAAAAAAGAAGAGAAATCGAAGAATGGCCTTTCAGATATCTTGGTATGCATGCCAAACTTGAAGATGCTCTGGATTTACAAGATAGACCATATGCTAGAGCTGCTTCAAGATTAGGCTCCAAGCATCAATTCACCGGTATGGTTGATTGGTTCAATCATGTTGTTCAGTATTATGATTCTGATGCTGCTCACCCAGCTAGAAATAGAGGTGGCAGAAAGAAAAAACAAGGTGGTCATAGATTTAAAAAAGATAGAGATTCGAACTCACCTACTCCTGAACAAGAAGAAGAACTCCCAATTAAGAAACTACCCATTCCTAAACAATATGAAGATGTCAGTGTAAAAGAGTTCCCAGGTTGGCTACAGCCTAGACCAAAAGGGTACATTGAAAGAGGTGGTGATTCAACTGCAGCATTGCTTTGGAAGCCTGTTGAAGATAAAAAACTGGATGCATTGATTGAAACTTATATTCAAGATTGTGAACCTGTCGCTATTAATTTAGGTTTGATTCCAACTACTCCTAATTTCATGGATGCAATTTTGAAAACTTTAATGGACAACGATTATGATGCCGATAAATCGTTAGAAATTGTTAACGGGTTCACAAGAGAGTCTTTAAAAGAGCCAACTTTTTCAGAACAAGAAATTCAAAGATTTGAGGATTCAGTCAGAATTCACGGTAGTGAACTACATCCAGTTTTAAAAGACGTTGGTACTCAAACCAGTGCAATGATTGTTAGATTTTATTACCTCTGGAAGAAAACTGATACTGGTCATTTGATTTGGGATAATTTCCCCGGTAGAGCTAAAAACAGATTAAAAAATACAAAAAATGTCGGGTTGGATTTAGGTGATCCTGATGATGATGCTGGTTTTAGTACTACCAAAATCAATAAATTACAGGCTCATTTTGAATGCTGTCAATGTAAAACTCACGAGTCATCTCAATGGTTTAGATATCCTGGTATTTTCCTGCCAAATTCAAAAGAAGAAACGTGCTATGGTTTGTGTAGAAGATGTGCAAGTTTATGGAGACGGTATGGAGTCCGTTGGGAAGAACCAAATGAAACTATGAAGAAACAAGGTCAAAAAGGTGGTAATGGTTGGAAAAGAAAAACTGAACACGAATTAATTCAAGATTCAAATGCTATTATGGATGCTAGAGAGCGTTATAAACAAAATCCTAAGAAATTCACCCTTCCAATCTCAAGATCTGAAGAGCACACTACCAGTGGTAGAAAGCGTTCAACTGATTCATCCTCTAATAATTCAAATAAAAGAGGTAAAAATTCTGATGGGTCAAGTTCACCAAGTAAACATTCTAGAAAGTCAAGTCCGTCTGTTGAAATCAAGCCCAAAACTGAAGTTAAATTAGAAGAAGATTCCAAATCTTTTAAGGTTGTTCTTCCCATGGCTGACACTAGACCAACTGGAACTACTACTAGAAAATCTGGTAGAGGTAGGAAACGTTCTGCCACAAGTGATAACCAAGTGAAACAAGAACCTTTACAACAACCATCAGAAGACGTAAAAGAAGAATTGTTCAAGGATCTAATAATCGAAAACAACAACACAAATAGCAATACTAAGACTAAAAGACCAAGATTAGAAAAAGCATCCTCTTCTTCTGAAAATGTTGATCAAAAACGTAGTGATATCTTGTCTGAAAAAATGATGACACGTTATGAAAGTAAATACAAAGTTTTTAATCCTTTCATTAATGGTAGAAATGCAGTCAGCAAGCATCCTTTTCAACAAACTAAAAATTCAATGAAAGAAATAACTGGTCTATGGAAAAGTTATCAAATTCATAAAAATAAAGGAAAATTAGAAGTTCAAGCTCATCAACAATTAACACTAATATTACCTGCCACATCATCTGCTGACTCACAGGAAAATACAACAGTATCAACAACTGCATCTTCAGGCTCTACATCTATATCTAACTCTGGTTTCAATGATTTTGTGTCGTTGTTCAAGCCTGAGTCACGTCCATGTTGTGTTTGTCGTGATAAAAATATTGGTACCTCAATTAATGAAATGTTAATTTGTACTAACTGTGGTTTGAACATTCATGCTTCTTGTTATGGTATTAAATTAGATCATACTGATAAACCTGCATATTCATATAAATGGCACTGTGATCCCTGTTCAAATGATTTACATCCTATAGTTTCAACTCATTATATGTGTACATTATGTAATGCAAGAGAAAGTGATCATGATAATGCTATGCGTGGTGACAGCATATCTGTTCCTGATGCTTTAAAAAGAACTTCAAATGGTAAATGGTGTCATTTACTGTGCTCTTTATTCAACAAGGATTGTTCGTATGGTGATATTGATGCTTTGCAGCCAGTTCATGGTACCCAACTTGCTTTAGTCCGTAATACTACTAAATTCTGCGGTATTTGTGGTGGCAATGGTGGTGGTTTAGTTAGTTGTAAATTATGCACTAAAGCTTTACACATCACCTGTTGTCAGGATTATCCGGGCTGCTTTGTTGGTTTTGAAATAGATACGGATTATAAAGATAAATCAGTTATGGTTAAATTAAGAGAAAGTGGTATTACAGGTAAACCAAATCCAGTCGTTATTTGTAAGAATCACTCTAAAGACCAAGAAGCTCTTAATAAGTTAAATTTATGTTCTCTCAGATCAATTGCTAAAATGATTGTTAGAGGTAAAGAAGAAATGCCATTGATTCAATTATATGCTACTGAATTTAAAAAATGTGAAGGACCGTTAGCTGGTGGTGAATTACTTCGTAGTGATCACGTTGCTGTCTGGGATGCTCTGTACCCTGGGACTGCATCTGAACATCCTACTGTTTATTCATTATCTCGTAATTCCGTTTCTAATAATGCTGCTATGGATCATGCTATTACTATCAAACATGAATGTGCACATTGTCATAATACTAGATCTTTATGTTGGTATGATTCTCCAAATGTTCCTATGCCTGGTGAAATTTGTCATCAATGTTTTGTTAGATTAAAGAATAATGTTACGTTAATTGATAATCTTCCTGATTTGTCTCAAGTCAATAATATTAAGCTCGATGGTTCGAAATTTAGTGTTTACAATCTGAGAGAACATTTAACAAGTAATAATCAAAATGATGAATCTTCCTCTTTGGTTCCTGGTGTTAATTCCACTGTAGTTTCTAATGATGTCCCTAGGTTCTCTCTTAGTAATGTCTAGTTGTGTTTTCCCTACTGTTTTTTACTTGCTCAAGCTATCTTTTCTGTATAATAAGCTGTTTTATTTTATTAATTTTTTTGTTGTTTCACTTTTACTTATATTTTTACTTTTAATTTTAATTTCACACTCAAATTATAAATAAATTATAAATATGGAATTTTTAATTAATTATTATTTTCGCTTTTTATAAAAAAAGAGTGTTTGTTAAAAATCGCCTTTATTTAACACATTAGTCAAAACAAATTAATTTTAATATTATATTTTGTAGAATTGAAAAATACATCTATTAATATACAGTAAAGTAAAACAAAATTAAAGATAACCTCTCTTTAATATTTCAGCAATTCTTTCAGTTTCTTCCAAAGTTTCAGCATTCTTGATGTCCTCTTCTAATTTAGCTTTTTGCTCTTTAGTTAGTGTTAATTTTACTTCTTTGTTATCGTATTGGTCCTTGACCAGTGATTTCTCAGAAACTTTAGGATAGCTTCCCTTATCCAGTAACTGTTTAGCTTTTTTTCTTTCAACATCTTTAATTTTTTGAAAATCAAGTATTTTCAAATTGGGCAACAAAGCAATACACCATAACCTATAATTAGTTATTTTAGTAACTGGATTATCTAATAAGTATAAATTTTCTAAACTTTTCAAATTTTGTAGAGGTTCTAGTGATTTTAAAGTTTTTAAATTATTGCCTATCAATGAAAGATTTATTAAATTTGGTAAATTGGAAGGAACTTCTGGTTCTATAAGCTGAATTCTATTTTTAGCAAGAAGTAATGTTTTCAGTTTTACAACTTTAGGTATGCTGTCTAGTATTCTGATGTCATTGTCTGTTAGATCAATTGCTTCAAATATATCTCCAGTGGTGTCAAGAGACTCAATAGATGAGATATGAAGGCTTCGGAGAGATAGTGTATATTCGCCAACTGGATTATTGAACCTGAAGGCCTCTGCTATTAGATCTGATGTTAGTCTCATTGTGTCTAATTGTTTGCTAGAAGTATTGATTTACCCTAGGTGTTTGAGCTGATTATATTTTCAAACATTAATACCAGTCCTGCTTTGAAAAAGGCATCGGTGCACCAGAATGTTATTGTGACGCAAGTGGCTTGTGTATGTTTTCGTCTTCGCCGAAAATTTTTATTTAAGAAGGGGCGGGTGGTGATAGAATTAGATCGTTTAAGTATCACTTGTTTCTTTTGGAACCTCACTCATTCAGAAAAGGTATATATTGTAGGGAGATTAATGCCATATTTAAATAGATTGTCTCCCTCTACAACCTTTTCGAGATAGATTTAAATCGATTTGAGACGGAGATACAGGTTTATTCAGACCCTGGCTCTCCACATTCAATTTAATACATTTTATTTATTTAAAGTATCTTAACAGGATTATATTTACAGAGTACAGAAAAGCATGAATATATAGTTTATGTAAAATAAAGAGGAGTCTAATATCTAGTCATCCAGGGATAGAACGGATCTGTCACTTGGTAAGATTTTACCGTTTTCAGGTTCATATTTTTGCTTTGTAGCAGCCTTTAATTGTTCTTCATCTTCTGGTGTTAATGGTTCAACGGCTTCATTTGGTGAAACGAATTCGAAATCACCAAAACCAAAAGCTCTATCACTTATTTTACTCAAAACATATAATTGCATTTTGGTATATCTAACAACAGCTTCTAGTTTGACTAAATCAACATTCTTATCACCATTAAACACGTTTCTCCATAGAGCAGAGGCTAGAACTGCATCAGATTGAGAAGCGAAAGCTTCATCATATGAAAACACGATACCCATTAATTGAGAATGGAAATCTTTCATGTAAGTTTCTCTTATACTACCCGATAAAACATTCATTTCTTCACTTAATCTCAATTCGATATCTTGGAAATATTTATCAACTATCTTTTGCTGGTAGTTCTTACCCTGTTTGAAAGGCATGGCTCTCATTCTAACGAACAGTAGCCAGATGTGTAATGATGTGATCTGAAACCACTGGGCAAATGATTTTGGCAAAGCTAATGTCTCATACCAAAAAGTGGCGGTTTCTGATAATGGTTCATCCTTATACTGTAATGATTGATCTTTGCACATGTAGTAATATTTGGCACCTCCTATAGAACCGGCTCTAACGTTATCCATATCGATTCTGAAAACATTAATGAAAGTTTCTCCTAAAGCTTTCTTCCATGGAGCAATATCAAAGTTTTCAGCCTCGTAAGCAGGTTTTCCCATCTTCATTTTTGGGTCAATATCTTTATTTGGAGTTTCTGGATTTGGAATATTTGGTAAATGTGAATTTTTAGCTAAATCTTTAACTGATGCAGGTGAATTAGAGTTGAATCTTAAACCTGTAGACAACACGGCAGATCCGGTCAGCTTAGAGCCCACGCTTCTAGTCTTAAGTGCTGATCTGGCTGCTGATCTTGTGAACATATTGATATCCTGTAATTTTTCTGTCTTTACAGCTTGTTTCTGAGAAGTGTCAGGGTGAAAGATAAGAGTTCTGTTTGAATGTCAAAATTTTTACGCTTAAGCGGTCAGCAAATGAAAACAGCGAAATTTGAAATGCGGCTCAGTCATAATAAACAGGGGTGATTAATAGTACAATTTATACAAAAACACAAAATACAAATATAATTAAAAAAAAAGTCAATCAGAAGGTAAACGACTACCTTCTACTACCTTTCTTACCCTTTCTCTTGTTCTTGCTAGAATTGCTCTTAGGAACAATCTTAGGACCATTGAAATGGGTGTAGCCAAAAGTATCCATAGCAGAAGAATTAACCCAATTTAGTAAGTTTTCTCTACCCATGTCATTCTGTAATCTTTCTAACCTGCTCTTAGCATCTTCAACCTTTTGGATCTTCTCTTCTCTATCCTTTTGCCTACGTCTTCTAGATTCTCTTTGTGCTATTCTTTGAGCTGGTTTAGTTTCACGTTTAGCTTTCTTTGCGGCTCTTCTTTCCACTTCTGCCGTTCTCTTACGTTTCTTCAGATTCTCTTGTGCTCTAGCTCTACGTGTTCTAGGTTTAGTAAGTTCTTCATCTTCCTCAGAGGAAATAGTAATGACATCAGAAATATCAGTCTCCGTTTCTTCTTCGGTTTGATCTTCGGGCTCAGAAATGACAGTTTCTTCAATAATCTTTTCCAAATTGGTTTGCTCCTCAGATTTCTTCCCAATACCTAGTGATTTAACTCTGGAATTCAAACTGTTCTTGATTTGGTCTTGTAATTCAGATAACTCCTTCTTCAATAATCTCTCTCTTTCACCATTATGGTTCAGCCACTTCAATAATCTATCAATGTCTTCTGGTTTTTCAATGTATCTCCAATAAGCACTTGATAATAAAATATCTGGACCTTCTTCAAGTAATTTTCTTTGCATTGGCGTAAAAGCAAAATCAACAGCAGAGCCAAATTTATTTAAAACAACCCTTCCTTCAGAATCTTTAACTTCACCTTCATCAAATGTATAACCAAAAAATTCTTTAACAGAAGCAGCAAAAGCAGGTGTGATATCACGCTTTAATAAGATATCAGTAGATTCATTCACAACGGGAACGTCATCAGTGGAAGTAGTTGTAATAACATGAGTAGCTTCTTTCTTTTCGTCTTCTTCGGTCTTTTTACCTTCTTCTTCCCTTTTGGCTTCTTCTTCTTGTTCTGCCTTTTCTTTTTCTTCCACTTCATCATAAACACTTCTCCATTTAGTCAATGCTTCATCATCAAATTTCAAGTAGCTGTCTCTATCGGTAGAAGCAGGACCTTGAACCCATAATCTACCCATTAAATAAGTTTCGGCAATATACATGTCTTCTTCTTCACCTAGTCCGTCAACCGAATCATTGCCGTCATTAGCGTCATTTTCGTCGTCCTC